>OY856411.1:41800000-42400000 GCA_963693085.1 Alisma plantago-aquatica | reverse complement strand
ATTTGGGGCCATGTCTTGGTCTATACATTTCCTGTAAAACAAAATGAGTGTTTCTCATCAAAATATGATACAAATGAGAAAAAGTAATAAAAGATAATATTCTTTACAGTAAATATAAGAATGCATGCAAATGGATGCAAAAATATTCTAGTTTTGTGAATAAACTAAATTTTGTCTTTTAACAAATAACCTCAATTCGTCCTCTAGTAACAACCCATTTATAGGCATCTCTACATTAAATTGCTTTATCCCTACAACCAACATGGAAAAGCAACCATAACCTCATGGAATAGAAAATGCAATTTTCTCTATCCTCAATCCCCAGTTCACTTTGCAAACCTTATTTCCATCTCAAAATACCTAATTTCAAGCATACATAAGAATTTTATAATCATCAAGAATCCCACATAGTTGATGAGAATGCACATAATACAAGGCTAGGGTGTGAAAAATGGATATAGTGGGTATGCATTGGGCCCCTTGGTGGATAACAGAGTGGACATAGGTATGCAATGAAGTATGTGAATCTATCCTCAATTCAACTTGATTTTGAATTTTTTTATTTCAAAAATATTTTTTTTGTGCACCTTGGCATCTTTTATTTCTTACTAGTGGTGTGCCCCTATAACATAGAGAGTGGTATTGAAGAAGTGAGCATAGAGAGGGGGTGTGCCATCTTGAACTTAAGTTTGACACACATATGTCTTTGTATGTTTTTGGATTGATGTAGGGTAAGAAGATGAAGCAATAAGTGTAGAAGAGGGTTTGTATCATGCACATCTCTTTTATTAATTTTCAATGAATTGGGTTGTTCTTTATATTAATCATTGAAACAATGCAATCATAGGGGATGAATGACAGTTCAATAGATTTATTACACTAATGAGTACGAGGAACATTACATTTGATCACTTTAGGTTTTACATGAGTTGACATCACTTCTAGGTAGCATGTTAATCATGACCATTGGAACTTGGGACAAATTCTAAATATTTGCAATTTCCCTACATATGAAATCCGGTTTACAGAATTACATATGAAAATATTGTGCTTGAAAATGGTTAAAGTCTTGACATCTCACAGAAACCCATGGGAAGGGTAGAGTGTTAAGTCAATCCTAAGGTCAAGTACAATGTACTAAAGTTACATAGAACCATTGGGATTAGGAGTAGATTGTGCCCTAAGTGCATAAGACCATGTGGCAGGAAGTAATGGCTAGGTTTGCCCAAGGTCCATGACTCAGGAGATTAGCTACCTTCATGATGATCATTCTCCCTAATGGGTTAACATGAGATGCACTCCCTAGATGCATTATGACGAGATCACTTCAAAAGTACCTATACCCCTAGATACCTCAAGGAAGTAGATAAGGCTCATAATACCTGAGGAGTAAATATAAAAGATACAAGAAGTCATGTAATAATGGAAGAAGTTGTGTACAAACTTAAGAGTGAAAAATGCATTTGACTTCATGAAATATAAGAATATTGGGAATTAAAAAGTATGGTTTAAATTCATGTTGAGAAATATTCGACCTAAAATGTAAAATCAAAAGCTAAAGTGTGGATACACCATCTCTGCTCTTGAAAAGGGATGGACATTGTGTTTTGTTTACAACCAAGAACTTATTTCATCACATATGAGTGAGAGAGATTGGGTAAGCATGTGTTGTTCTTCAAATTGACATATGAAAATGAATATCTTAATTTGAAATTAATTATATGACCTAGGGTTGGAGGTATTACCTCACCCTTATGTGGAAATGAATTAATAATAGGTTGAAGAAATTATATGAAAAAAAAAGCAATCACCAAGTGAAATTGAAATTGACAAAAGAAATTTTTATCACCAAAAAATGATATCATGTAGATGTTAGGGATGTAGAAATTGTTATCACCAAGAACATGTTATCACCAAGAAATGATATCACCTGAATTGAAATTTGGGGTATCAAACTTAGTCATAATGTGATGAATTTGCATACCAATAAATATGTTAAGGATGTCTAAGTAGGTTTTCTAACCCTACAGTTTGGAATTAAGATGTGATATCATTCACCTTGAGCTTTCTAGATTTGAATTTTGGGGACAAATTGCTTTAAAGGAGGGGTGGACGTTATATCCTCCATTTTAGTAAAATGAATGACATAAATAATGTTTAGATAAATATTTTTTTTCTCCAATGGTATTATTGGTGAAATAATAATCTTAAACACCTTTTTAGTATGGATGCTTGTGGTACAAGTTAAATAAAAGGGAATTTCATGTGTTTTGTGGATAAAGTAATCCCATAATGTTGTTGGCAAAAGAAAGAGCGGCAAATCCAATATATTAAGGTGTTTCTAAGGTAATGGATAATTGATAAGGAATTGTGTGGAATTTACTAGCAAAAAGAGTTTTGTGCATAAATTAATAGTAACGGGTTTATGAAATATTGGTTAATTGAAAGTTAAAGACAATGGAAAAGTTTCTAAAAGAAAATAAGACATGTGGTGTGTTGAATAATGAATGGGATAATTATCTAACCAAGAGCGGAAACATAATGTTTAAGGCATTAAACGAGCATATATCAATTTATATTTTTGTATATTTGAACATAATAAGAAAGAGAGTAGAATACTTGAAATTGGGATATACCATGGGATAATGGTCTTGTTTTAAATAATGTCCAAAGAGAGAAAGTTTTGTAAGGGAAAGATATCCAGTTAAATACCAATTAATATAAATTGAGAAAAGTAATGGAAAGTTTATGTGGAATAAATGTCATTGTTTTAAGGATTATATCAAGATGGAGATGAAAGAATAATCTTGAATTCATGAGATATTAGCCAACAAAGTTCTATGTATATATGCTCTCTAATTTATGTCTTTGATGTAACAATAAAGTAAAGTTGGCAATTAAATTATGCATATGTTAATTCCTATATGGGATTAGATGTTTTCACACTTTTCCATGAGTAATCGTGAGAGAGTCATAGGATAATAAAAATAAAAATGTTCTTTCCTACTTGGTTTTGGATTGTTAAGTAAAAAGGATATCATTTAAATAGAAAGGAAGTGATGGTAATTGTTATACCCAAATAATATCATGTCAAAGAATAAAGAAGGAAATATACCACAGAAAGGAAAGTAAAGGAAATACTTTGATTAAAATCATGCAACCGTAAACATGATAAGGATACATACGAATGGGACAGTTATTAAGAGAGGAGAAAGAATCAAGCCTGGAAAAGCAGGACCAAAGTAAAGGTTTATGTACTCGTGTGTGTGTGTGTGTGTGTGTGTATATTATATATATATATATATATATATATATATATATATATATATATATATATATATATATATATATATATATATATTATATATATTATATGGCAATGATCCAGTGAGAAACATATCCTGTAAGAGCATGAAAGGCATTTTGATAACTCGCCCCATAGATCAATTTTGTATAATCTAAACGTATAAATTACAAGTATATATTAATATTTACCTACCTAAAAATTTTTATCACCATCTCATTTGTAGATCATTCACAACAACAAAATACTTTTCGACGATCTATATTGAATTTCAAGCTAACCCTTGGATGTAAAAAGTGTATATTGTTCATATGACCATGTAAATAATGTCTAATTGCAATGATGTTTTATGAGAGGGTAAATGAAATGATGCTTTTTCCATCTATACGGTTGGATTTTCAATAATATCTTCAAATTTGTAGTTACTCAAATGCCTCTCATGCTCTCACCATAGGATGTTTCTCACTGGATCGCTTATATATATATATATATATATATATATATATATATATATAGAGAGAGAGAGAGAGAGAGAGAGTGAGAGTCAGGATAGAATACACTCAAGTAGTTTTTCATGATGCAATATTTTTTTCAAAAATCTAATCTATTGATCTTCTTAATCATAGTGTGAATAGCTCAAATGCAAAATTTGAGGACATTTAGACATTTATAGGTCATGTTAAATTATGCATTTCAAATTCGTTTCTTGCGTCAATTTTTTTGCGCTTGGTTGAGTGACTTACACTCATCCAAATGGGCTCAAAATTTGTATGTAGCCTAGTTATAGTATGATAGTGAAAACCAATGGTTTACATCTTGCAAAAAATAGTCTTAATATGCAAACACACTTTAGTGTATTCGTGTGATCTGTACACTCGAGTGTATTATAGTCTATCTCTCTCTCTCTCTCTCTCTATATATATATATATATATATATATAGAGAGAGAGAGAGAGAGAGAGAGAGAAAGAGAGAGAGAGATGTAGACTCTACCCCTGTCGTCAGGATACTCCCTACCCCTTCATCGTCCTTCCTAAGTCTAGAGTTTCATCCCAAAAATGTAAGGGATCATAATATGCTTCATCTCCATCTTGGACGTGATGGCCCCTCGTTGATTGAGACACAAGGCTTCATCAGTGATTTGAGTTGTTGGGAGATCGCATCTTGCACCCCCTTTCTACATCCATGTAGGGAATGACCTATACTTTAGTACCCAATAGCACTCTAGTCCCTAGAGGGATGCGACCACAGTCTCTAACCCTAGAACAATGTGTCACCTTCCATTTCTAGCACTGGCATCGACAACTGCCTATCAGGAAGAGAATCTGGCTGGACTACTGTTAGGAAGCCCTAGCCACAGGGAACCTACGCCATCAAACCCCCAGTGGCCTAGAAGTTTGGTGGGTCTGACGGACTCTTCCTGGAGCCATGCACGTGTGGGTTGCCATGGACCTAGAGGGGGAAGATGTAGCACCATCGACTACTAAGGATATGCAAGGAGGTTCAAATCTCTATAGATGACAATGATGGGGGAGGCAAGTCCAGCACAACTACCTAGGTGCTTCTAGGAAGGGAGGTAGAGTAGGAGGATTAGCATGGGACTTCCAACATATGTACACATCTTGGAAATCATGAGTGAAGACCTTCTAGTCATGCACAGATGATTTCAGAGGTAGGGGATGGCAATTGGCGCCTTGTGCAGGAATAGAGGGAGAAGAGTAGAGCCCTTGACTAGTTTAGGCAGAAGAAAAAACTTTGATATGGACCTGGACCAACCTATCTTGAACCTAGGCATGGTCTAGTGGCCACTTGGTCATCATGGCAATGATAGGGAACAACGGAGAATGAGGAGGCACCACATGGTTGTATGTTAAGGTGTCATCTATTGCTTTTTTTATTTGTAGAAAATGCTGAAATTGCTCCAAAATAGACAACCTATATATCAAAATGATCATGAGAATTAAAGGAACACAAATAAAATAAGTGTTAGACCTAATTATGATTCCTATTTCGAAAGTAGGGTAATATATGATAAAGTGGTGATCGGTACAATAAAACCCAAGATTTGTGTATTAAAATGTTGGATACATTAAAAATCATCTCTATAGTATTAACATCTGACATTGTTGCATCTAATGCTAATGTAAGAGGATCATGATAATAATGAGGATAATATGTAATCAGGATTTCTAAGATAATGATCATCAACATGTATAATTAAGTTTGAGAAATCCATAATACAACTAGTAATTATCTTAATGCTTATGATCTGGTCATAATAGCCTAATGTAACATCCCAAAATTTCATTAGAGTAAGATTAGTGTTTTACTCAAGTTTTTTTGCTAAAATATTTCAAAATCGGGGACCTTGAATTAATTTACCAAAATGATGGATACTTCATATAAAATAATATGTATAGAGAGATAATGTAATATACTTCTCTTTTTATGCATAAGTGAATTAAATGGATATATTGAAATAGTTGTCACTTTTCTCTGTCGTCCATACGTCCACATTCATCAAATATAAAGGAAACCCTAACTAATAGAAATTGTTTCAAGAATAGGATTTGAATTTGGACTCTATTGGTTATTATTTGGTTGGGAGACTCATTGTTTAATTTAAACCGTACGAATAAATTAACATGTAAGTCGAAGGTAATTATTCACTAATTCACCCTCAAAATTGGATGTATCTAGGTATGAAGGTTGTAGACCATAAAATACTTTGATAGTAATAAATTGAGATCAATTTGACATTGGATGATATAGTTTAGGGCTCTAATATCAATGATATATGAATTAAATGAATCGATTTTGTATAGTTTAGGGCTCCAATATCAATCAATTGGATGAGATACCTAAAAACAATTTTGGAAAGTTTCTATATAGTTTATTTCTCTAATATCAATGATATATGAATGAAATGAATTTATTTTGTACAATATTGAATTTTAATTCTTATCACACATCTTTTCTTGCATATGTTTTGTCACTCACCTTCTTTTCTTTCACAGATATCATGTAATGGTCTTGGTTTAATCTCATTGATTGTAGACCTATCTGAGGGCTCACAGGTCATCACTCCCACCTGTCAGAGTCCTACTCAGACAGGAACAGTGCAAGGATATCCCACTTTCTCAATCTCTCTCCCTATGATTTCTCAATGCAAATAAATATCTCATTCACAATCCTCACTTCTTCCCAAACCTTCTTGTCTCTTATGCATTAGGGTTTTATGCCCTAAACTCCCCAGTCAACAAGTACCCTCTCTCATTTCCTCTATTTCTTCTTCTGCAAGTAACTCTACCTCTCTTAGGCCACAAAACACATATATATGACCCTGAAAATGATCCCCCAACATCAATGAACCATAATAAAGCCTCACATTGCCATCTAGAACCTCGTCTCTCCATTACCTTACTCTCCTTGTGAACTTCCTGAAGATCGACTCTAATGAGGCTTCTCTGACCTTCTTCACCCTATGTGGAATCATGAAAGTGTCAATAAAACCCCTAGGAAGCTTCATCCACCCCAGAGACAATGAGATTGTATGTATCCTAGTTTTACCCTTTTTACTTACTTTTAGTTCTTCACGGAAAATCAGTGAGTCTTTCTTTGTATGGACCCTCAAATCTCTACTTCCCATTTTGGTTTTACCAATGAACCAACTGGGCATGCTGGTGTTTATCACATTTTAGCATACTCGGGTTTCTCACCTTTGTTTTCCTCCATGTCATGTAAAGAGGAGGTCATCACCCCTCTGACCCAAAAATGACCCAATTTTGGGCTTGTTCCCTTCGCACAGGTGCGAGGAACATACTACTTATCAGCGTTACTGTAAAGACATCATCTTTACTAAATAATCATGGTAAACAAAAACACCAATGTGAAGCAGTGGAATTTGAAAGTTTGACTATATTCAATTGTATAAAGAGAACTTTACAAAATTTCCCAAAAGGGTGTACAACTTTATACAAAATAACAGGATCTAGGTAGAGGAAGACTAAAACCAAATCAATATTGTCTCCAAGGAAAAACAACATATAATATATAGGCAACTATGTCCAAGCTAGTAAGTTGAACACATTTCTCTTAGCCTTAGGTAGGGTCACCAAGCTTCAAATGTGCACTCTGATCCTATACCTGGGTGGTTGGGATCACCCAACAAGAGAGATATAAAAGTATGTGTTAATCAAAAGGAATAAGGACTAATATAACACACAAGATTGCATAATAAAAGATTTCACTATACTAAGAGATTTCAAGAGTATGAGGTAATTAATCAAATAAGAAATAGAAATCTTCCATAGTCCAAAAACAATAATAATCAACATAGTATGAATAATATTATGACACAAAATCATAGAAATGCAGGGTGAGGCACCTACTGGACCTGCACCAAGGGGAGAGGGGAACATGCACATCCCAAACCTCAAATATATATAATGTGGCAGGGGAACTAAAACCCCAATGCCTATATAATGTGGCAGGGGGACTAAAACCCTAGTGCCTGGTAGGAGGACTAAAACCTTAGTACCCTATGGGTGGTTTGTACTTATGTACACTACATTGTCATTTGGCAAATAATACATCATGCTAAATAGTTCACTTGGCAGTAGTGAAAATATAAATAATGTTGCATCATAGAAAATGGGAATAAACCCATGAAGTAAATCACATAATTGAACCAACATATGCAATAGAAAGATTCAAGTAATTCAAGTAAATGAGCCAACATAGGAAATATAAGATTCAAATAAATAAAGAGTCAAATAAAGGCAATAGAGATATTCCAAGGCTAGCACATTATGAATGTAGGGTTGGATAAAAGCCCAACTGAAGGATAGGTTATTTGCACATAGATTATCATATTCATCATACATAGGAGTCACATACATAAATAGGCTTCACATACATAGGGTTCACATACCTTATTGAAGATTCACATAACCATCATTATCACCAATTAGATTGTGACCAATTCCACTTTATCCTAGTTATAAACATTTCACATATATTAGTATGTATAAAAGCATAAGGTGTATAAAGAGATACTCATTTTAGACCTTTTATGGTAAACCTCAGATTTAGGATGCAAAACTAGGATCAAAAGCTTTCTTAGGTTTCACTGATTAGGAAAACATATCTTATTTCTCCATTTGGAGTTAAAATGCATTAATAATCAATTTTATAACATTTAACATACTCAAAATGGAATTCAAATAAAACTTTTAAAAAGGAAATAGAATCATGACTCAAAAACCACAAATTAAGATTCTACGTCAAAAATCCTTTCCACTGACTATTTATTTGCATTTTTCTGAGTAAGGACCGATTTATTATGAATTAAACAAAGCCAACCAATCAGGAGGCTAGAAAATGCCACGTAGGTCGGACCCGCATGACCTGGGCCAATGGCGTGCGGCCCAATCAGCGGTCCACACTCGCAAGACCTCGGTCAGTGGTGAACAAACAGAAGGTAAAAACTCCCAAATGCCCTCGGTGACTGATCAAGAAGAGAAGGGCGAGCAAGGGCATAATGGTCATTCTATCGTTGGGTTTCTTCCCCAGCTCGCTCCCTACCATGGCAGCAAGGAGCTTAGTGTCTGATTGGGAGTTTCTGTAAAACTAAACAAAATCAAGATATTAGGGGCTCGAAATGAAGAGAATAGGAAGAGGAACTCACCAAACTAACCAATTTTGTTGTTGGTGTCGTCTCACTCCAAGGGTGCTCGCCGCAAGGTCATGGAACAAAGGAGGTATCAGTGGCTAGCAGTGGGAGTTTAGGCAAATTGAAGGAGGAGGAAGGCCATGAGAGGGACGATGAAGCTCAAGGGGGCCTTTTGTAGGCATGGGGAGGGTCATGGCTCCCTCTACGCACAACAGCACTGAGGAGGAAAAAGGTCTGAAGGGGTGATACGGCTGTGGTGCATGGGAGGCAACGAGTGGAAACTCAAAATGTGCAATTCGGGAAGACAAACTCAATGCAACAAAGATCTCATGAAATGGTGGAGAGGAGAGGGATAATGGGTCGCGGAACCGAGGAGTCTGGTCTGCCCGGCGGCTAGAGGTAGGAGACGAGCTCCTAGTCGTCGGATTGGGATCGAACAACGATCTAGGGTGCGCGATAGAGAAATCAAGGGACAATGGCGTGATAATGAAACCAATGACATAAATGAAATTCAATTGACATTCTATAGTTACACTATACTGAAACTTGTAAAATCCATTTGAAGGGTCAAATAATGTCCAAAATGCACCAAAATTTAATCATAGGTTAGTTACGACTCCGAGAACAACGTTATGCCATTAGTTTCTCGTTTTAAACACACTTTGGCCTGTAAATGCTATTTTGACTATTAATGCAAATATTAATGCATAAAAAGAGTGAGTTAATATAAAGAAAATCTTTTAGTGCAATATTAGGGTGAAATTCAAGATAGACATCACATATTAATATTAACAGTCATATCCCACCATATTATCCTCTCATTAATGTATTATGGTGCATTTGGTGGAGAGAGAAAGTAAAGGGGTTAATTATTCTCATAAGTAATTCAAATACACATAATTACTCATATCTTATCAAAGAGATATAAAAAGTTCCAAATTAGCATTATCAACTAATTATCTCTCATAAATGGTCATATTGCATAATTAGTCCTCAATTATCATAATAGTTGGGATATTTGTGCAAAAACCCATTCATTGACATGAATGTGGGTAAATATATATTTCATCCTCAATAAATGTTCAAATCCAACATTGAGGCCAAAAAGGATACCAAAGAAAGGGAAATTTATGAAAAAGGTCCAAAAGGAATGGAAAGAAAATAAAATCTTGAAGGTGGGCAAATTGCATGAAAGACCCTAGAATTCAGTTTGTTACAACACTCCACCCCTTAAAGAGGATTTCGTCCCTGAAATCACAACAAGAGGGAAGAGAGAGGGTGATTGTGTAACATTCCAACCAAGAGGAAAGGGGAACATGCACATCCCAAACCTGAAATATATATAATGTGGCAGGGGGACTAAAATCCCAGTGTCTATATAATGTGGCAGGGGGACTAAAACCCCAGTCCCTAGCAGGAGGACTAAAACCTCAGTTCCCTATGGGTGGTTTGTATGCATGTATACTACATTGTCATTTGGCCAATAATATATCATGCTAAATAGTTCACTTGGCAGTAGTAAAAATATAAATAATGTTGAATCATAGAAAATGGGAATAAACCCATGAAGTAAATCAAATAATTGAGACAACATAGGCAATAGAAAGATTCAAGTAATTCAAGTAACTGAGCCAACACAGGAAATATAAGATTCAAATAAAGAAAGAGCCAAATAAAGGCAATAGAGATATTCCAAGGCTAGCATATTATGAATGTAGGGTTGGATAAAAGATCAACTAAAGGATAGGTTTTTTGCACATATATTATCACATTCATTATACATAGGAGTCACATACAAAAATAGGCTTCACATACATAGGGTTCACATACATAGGGTTCACATACCTTATTGAAGATTCACATAACCATCATTATCACCAATTAGATTGTGACCAATTCCACTTTATCCTAGTTATAAGCAATTCACATATATTAGTATGTATTAAGGCATAAGGTGTATAAAGAGATACTCATTTTAGACCTTTTATGTAAACCTTCAATTTATGACTCAAAACTAGGCCCAAAAGCTTTCTTAGGTTTCACTAATTAGGAAAACATATATTGTTTCTCCATTTGGAGTTAAAATGCATTAATTATTAATTTTAGAACATTCAACATACTCAAAATGGCATTCAAAGAAAACTTCAAAACATGAAATAGAATCATGAATCAAAAACCACAAATTAGGATTCTACGTGAAAAATCCTTTCCAATGACTATTTATTTGCAGTTTTCTACGCAAGGACTGATTTATTATGAATTAACAAAACCAACCAATTAGGAGGCGAGAAAATGCCACGTATGTCACGCCCCGATCTCACACTAACCACAACCCACGAGATTAGGGCGCGATAGAGGGGATCAACACACAAGCCAACCACTCATCATATATAAAACATTTAAAGTCATTAAAAAGGATAACCAGATTTATGCTGTAAACTAAAACTAAACAAACTACAGAAGCATTCCTATTAAACTGACAAGAGATATAACAGAGTTTACAACATATAACAATGTTTAACAGAAAGTAAACATAACAGGTAATTTACATCTTTATACACATTCGCCATACATACTCTCTCTCACCCACACCATGTTCCAAGGATCGAGGGGAAAGGACTAAGAGACCTCTAACTAGACTAACTACAAACCTTCTATAGACTAGGCGTTAGGATGAAACGATCCTTCCGAAACCTATTGCTGATGCTGACCTGAAAATGTTTGAGTAGAGGGATGAGCCTACTCGCTCAGTGAATAGCATTTCACTTAGCTATCACTAAACAACTCATCAGATATATAAATTTGAAATAAAGCATAAGTACAGTACTAAACCGGGTACTTCTAATGACATAGCAGATTAACAGATAACAATCTCATTTCAATGCAACGTCAGATATTTTAACAATTAAATAGTTATAGGGAAAAGGCATAGAAGTTCAAATCCATTAACATATAAAACTTTCCGTGATCCTATATGATTGCATATTTATCATTTTTATGCCCTAAACATATGCAGTGTACTCTGCATATAAAGATCTGTAGCGAACTACGATCCCACCGTACAAGACTTAGCGACACACCCGGGAAATGCTAAGTCTGACTGCCAGCCCTGGTCTGCTGCAGGACCCACAGGCTCATCGGCCTCACTGCACTCTCAAAAGAGTGAACTCTAGACTCCTCCTCAAACCTGAGCACACAGGCGGAGAGTCTTACCGGGTTACCACCGTGACATCACACGCGTTGTTGTTGAATAACCCCTATTTACTCCAGTGCCACCGTGACATCGCACGCGTTGTTGTTGAGCACTGCCTCTCTCTATCCTCGTGCCTGTGACTCTGCACAGTTATTGTTGCAACACGAGTTTCACCCCCCTGGTGCAGACCTCTCAAAGGGGTTCTACGATGTTAGGGCACCTAAGTCTATTAATTGATTAACATATAAACAATTAAACAGGAATATCACATTTCATACTTATTTCACATTCTGAACATCTCTTAAAACTCATATATATATCATCTGTCACCTTTTAACATGACTCAATGCCACTTATTCAAATTCATTACTAAACAACCATCTTTATTCAGCATATGCATTGCAACTGTAAAACAGGAAATTTCATCTTTTTCATCAATCATATTACGTATCTCAAGTTCCATTGAATCTATAATAAACTATTGTATGTGCTAAACTGTTTGGAAGTTATACCAACTGATACTAAAGCAATTAAGCACTTAAATTGAGTTAAATAATGATTTCTGAATGAACTGCCACTCACACTCTGAAACATGGCCGATCACTCTGGAACTCAGCTGATCACTTCACAGTTTCTGAAACTCAGCCGACCAACTTCGGCCGATCAGCAGGAAACTCGGCCGATCCACTGGGAAACTCGGCCGATCGAAACACAGCTCGTTTACCTACAAAAGCAACTCGGCCGATTCAAGACCAAACTTGGCCGACCAAAACGCTGTTCGAAATCCTAAACAAGGAACTCGGCCGATCAAAACACAAACTCGGCCGAACCGCGCATAGACAGAAAATAAAAACGGACCTGCAGATGTCGATTTCACTCGAATCGACGGGTAAAACCCCCGAATTGGGTTGCAAATCACTTGAAACAGGTGCACATCACCAAGAACTAGCTGGAGGGGGAGGAAGGACGAGCTAGGGCTGCTCTTTGCACCCTAATCTCCAGGCCATCACCTTGCAAACGCAACTCCTGCTGCAAGCTAGCTTGAAACGATGGAAAAGAAGGTGGAAGGAAGGAAGAAGATGAGTCGCAGCTGCTGGCCGGAGCAAAACCAAGCTCCAAACGTCCTTCTCCTCAGCTCTCTATCTCTATCTCTCTCTCTCTCATGCAGAAGGAAGAAGAAAAGAACGCTCTGCGTTCTCTCGTTTCTGGAAAGAAACGGATAAGGGGGAAAGAAGAGATAAGGAGGAAAACTTAGGGACCAAAACGCTAGTCCAAAAACTACAAACGGGTCCCTACAAGCCCAAAAACATGCAACTTTTGACTCGAAGGTCGGATTTGAACGATTTCTCTGGAAAGCGTAAGATCTTACACGTTTTAAGAGCTAGGATTCACACTAAGCACATATCGTATCCATTATAAACATTATTAACAAAAACAAGCTTACAACTTAGCAAAGCAGCTAAAAAAATACATGCTTAATAGCATACTTACAGGGTAAGCTCAACACGGGTCGTAACAATCTCCCTCCCTTATAAGAATTTCGTCCCGAAATTCCTAATAGAGAAAAGGAAACTTGCTATGCATCTCAGACTCAAGCTCCCACGTAGCTTCTTCAAGATTATGATTCCTCCACAGAACCTTCACCAACAGAATCTCACGGTTCTTAAGCTTCTTAATCCGGTGATTGACTATCTGCACTGGTCCTTCCACGTAGGACACATCTGTCCTAAGCTGTGCCAGATCTGAATCTAATATTTTCTCTATACCGGGGTGACATTTCTTCAACATAGACACATGAAACACATCATGAAGATTTGCCAACTCAGACGGCAAATCTAACCTGTAGGCTACAGGTCCAATCCTCTCAACAATAGGATATGGGCCCATATATCTAGGAGTCAACTTGCCTTTCTTGCCAAACCTTAGAACTCCCTTCCACGGTGAAACTTTCAGATACACCTCATCACCCACCTCAAACTCAAGAGGTCGACGTCGTCTCTCTGCATAACTTTTCTACCTGTCCTGAGCAGCTTTCAACTGTTCCCTGATTACAGATATCTTCTCTGTAGTTATATCAACTATCTCAGGTCCAAGAATTTCCTTCTCACCAACCTCATACCAACAAACTGGTGATCTACACTTTCTTCCATATAGAGCTTCATATGGGGCCATTCCAAGACTAGAATGGTAGCTGTTATTATATGCAAACTCCATCAGGCTTAAGTGTTCTTCCCAGTTACCTCTGAACTATAGCACGCATGCTCTCAGCATGTCTTCAAGAGTCTAAATGGTTCTCTCAGACTGACCATCTGTCTGCGGGTGAAACGCTGTACTAAACCTCAGCTTTGTGCCCAACGCACAATGTAACTGATTCCAGAACCTAGATGTAAACTTAGGATCTCTGTCAGAAATAATGGAAACTGGAATTCCATGCAATCTGATTACCTCATCCACATATATCTTGGCCAGCTTCAGAACATCAAAGGTTGACTTGACCGGAACAAAGTGAGCAGACTTAGTTAGTCTATCCACAATCACCCAAATCGAGTCCGAACCTCTAGACGTCCTGGGTAATCCTACCACAAAATCCATCGTGATGTGTTCCCATTTCCATTCAGGTATAGGAAGCGACTGTAAAGTACGAGCAGGTTTCTGATGCTTAGCCTTAACCTGCTGACACACTCCGCATCTAGCCACGTACTCAGCCACATCTTTCTTCATACCAGACCACCAGTACAGCTCTTTGAGGTTCCTGTACATCTTTATGTTACCTGGATGCATAGCATACATAGAAGCATGCGCTTCTTCAAGAATTTGCTCTTTCAGTTCACTGTTCCCAGGTACACACAACCTATCATGAAGATACAACACACCATCGTCAGAAAACCTGAATTCTGTTCTCTTACCTTCTGACATATCCTGCATAACCTGCCACAACTCATCATCATTTTGTTGCAACTCCTTAATCTGATTGTAGAAAGTAGGTTTGACCTGCATCTGAGCAATCAACCCACTCTGTCCAGTCACATCCAAGTCTAAGTTCAACTTTCGCATATCTACAAGCAAGTCTCTCTTGAAACAAGCCATAGAAAATGCATCTGCAGTTGAACTTGACTTTCTACTCAAGGCATCTGCTACAACATTCGCTTTACCAGGATGGTAATTGATTGTCACATCACAATCCTTGATCAGCTCAAGCCATCTGCGCTGTCTCAGATTCAAATCCTTCTGAGTGAAGATATACTTCAGGCTCTTATGATCCGTAAACACCTGACATGTCTCACCATACAGATAATGATGCCATGTCTTAAGAGCATCAACTATAGCAGCCAATTCCAGATCATGAGTAGGGTAATTCTCTTCATTCTTCTTAAGCTGTCTAGATGCGTAAGCCACAACTTTGCCTTCTTGCATCAGTACACAGCCCAAGCCTCTCCTGGAAGCATCACAGAACACTGTATAACCCTTTTCTGCTTCTGGCAAAACCAACATTGGTGCTGAAGTCAACTTCCTCTTCAAGATCTGAAAACTTTTCTCACAGTTATCAGACCAAACAAACGGTGCATCCTTCCTCATCAAGCGTGTCAAGGGTGATGCTAGCACACTGAAGTTCTGTATAAACCTTCTGTAATAGCCTGCTAATCCCAACAAACTTCTAATCTCAGTAGGAGTCTTAGGTCGTTCCCACTGAAGCACAGAATCAACTTTCTTAGGATCAACGCTAACTCCATCTCTCGAGATAACATGTCCAAGAAATGCTACCTCAGCCAACCAGAACTCACACTTGCTAAACTTAGCATACAGCTGATGTTTCCTCAACAACTGCAACACTACTCTCAGGTGTTGCTCATGCTGTACATCATCTCTGGAGTAGATCAGGATATCATCTATAAAGACTACAATAAACTGATCTAGGAATTGTTTGAAAATTCGATTCATCATATCAATAAAGGCTTCTGGCGCATTGGTCAGCCCAAACGACATGACCAAAAACTCATAATGCCCATACCTGGTTCTGAAAGCTGTCTTGGGAATATCAGAAGCCTTTATTCTGAGCTGATGATATCCAGATCTCAAATCTATTTTAGAGAAAACCGTTTCTCCATGCAACTGATCAAACAGATCGTCTATTCTCGGCAAAGGGTACTTGTTCTTAATAGTGATCTTGTTCAGTTGCTTGTAATCTATACAGAGACGCATGGTACCATCCTTCTTTTTAACAAACAGCACTGGAGCACCCCACGGTGAAGAACTGGGTCTAATGTAACCCTTATCCAGCAACTCCTGCAGCTGCACCTTGAGTTCCTTTAACTCTACAGGTGCCATTCTATAGGCTGGCAGTGCTACTGGATGACTACCTGGATATACCTGAATCTCAAAATCCAAGTCTCTGACGGGAGGTAAGCCTGGAAAATCTTCTGGAAAAACATCAGAAAACTCACGAACCACGGGCACATCATAAACATTGACGGTGCTCTTCTCTGCTCTAGTGTCAACCACATGAGCAAGGAACGCTTCACATCCTTTCTGTAGCATCTAATAAGCTACTGCAGCTGATACAATGCACGTAGGCAGAACTTTCCTGTCTCCAGTAAAGACACAAGAAAATTCACCTTGTTGAAAGGTAGCTTCCTTCTTCCAACAATCGAGTTGCACTCGATATGTCTCAAGACAATCCATACCCAAGATGACTTGAAAAGTATTTACATCCAGGGGTATGAGATTTGCAGCAAATGTGTAACCTCCAAAGGATAACAAACATCTGGGACAGAACTCAGATAAAACTGTTGGTCCACCTAGTGGAACCCTCAACACTAACTCATCTACCAACTCTTGAGTTAACAAATTAAGTTTACCAACTAAAGAACATCGTATGAAAGAGTGAGTAGCACCCAGATCTATCAAAACTGAAACTGGTATACTATTAAACAAAAGCATCTCTCCTGTAATGACTTGTGAAGAGATTATACCTTCCTGAGGTGTCAAAGAAAATAAACGTGTTGAAGCTCTCCCTCTGCCACGCTGTCCTCTCTAACCATTCCTGCCACTAGGCACACCACCACCTCTAGACCCAGAAGCCACAGAAGAACTCGGGACATCATGGTACTGAGGCTGGAAAGCTTGCGATGCTGCTTGTCGAAGTTGAGGACATTCCTTTTTGAAATGTCCTACTTGTCCGCAGACAAAACAACTTGCACCCCAACACGGACCAGTATGTATTTTTCCACAGTTGTCACATGGCGACATCTCTTGTTTCTGGGGACCTGTCACTGACATTGACGACCCAGAAGACTGTCCACTAGACGCGTTGCCCCATCTCCCAGGGTTGTAACTCCTCCTGCTTCTAGAAGAAGTAACATCCTCCGGTCTCTGTCTACTGAAACAGCTAAAGCCACGTCCGAGTTTAGAAAAGAAACCTCTACCTCCACCTCTATATCCACTACTGGACTGTCCTCTACTGAAATCTGCAGATCTCTTCTTAGACTCAGGCACCTTGTCAGCATTCATAGATTCCTCAACCTGTCTCGCAACCTCAACAAACTCACCAAAGTTCTCTCTATTCCTTCTACTAGTAACAGAAACTGTATGTCGAATCTCTGGCCTTAGCCCTTCTTGAAACCTTTTGCATCTTTCTATGTTATCGGGAACAAGCTGCGGACAGAAGTTCGCTAATCGGGTGAAAAGTGCTTCATACTCAGTAACTGACATGTTCCCCTGCTTAATGTTCTGTAACTGCCTGATTTTCTCATTAATAAAAGTGGGTGGATAGAATTTAAGATGAAACTCTTCAGAGAAGTCCTGCCAAGAAAGCTCTGTACCTCTCCTCTTTTCCTCCACACCACGCCACCACAACTCTGCATCGCCTGTCAAAAGATAGACTGCATGATTAATCTTTTTCTCTTCTGAAAGCTCCATCAGGTGAAAGACCTTCTCTATCTGTCTAAACCATTCATCATCCTCTGTTGGATCTGTAGTACCACTAAATTCTGTACCACCAAGCTTCTTTACAAGCTCATACGATCTCATCAGATCCTTACTACTGATAGAAGAAGAATCTCGCCTATCAGCCTTGTACCTCTCTCTGGTCTCCAGAAACATCCTGTACATCCGGGATGCTTCATCAACATGATCACCTCCACCTGGACCCATGTCCAGTGGATTAGGGCCAACACGGCTCTCGGCCTGATCATCACGATCAAAGCCTCTTCCTGCCATCTGCAATGATATAACAGAATATTTCCTGTTAGAAAACTATAGATAGAAGAAAGACACCTAAACCTTAATCCTATTGGTCTCTTATCGTCCCCTGACCTGGATTTAGAGTATTCATATACTCAACCTATGCTCTGATACCAAAAATTGTCACACCCCGATCTCACACTAACCACAACCCACGAGATTAGGGCACGACAGAGGGGATTAACACACAAGCCAACCACTCATCATATATAAAACATTTAAAGTCATTAAAAAGGATAACCAGATTTATGATGTAAACTAAAACTAAACAAACTACAGAAGCATTCCTATTAAACTGACAAGAGATATAACAGAGTTTACAACATGTAACAATGTTTAACAGAAAGTAAACATAACAGGTAATTTACATCTTTATACACATTCGCCATACATACTCTCTCTCACCCACACCATGTTCCAAGGATCGAGAGGAAAGGACTAAGAGACCTCTAATTAGACTAACTACAAACCTTCTATAGACTAGGCGTTAGGATGAAACGATCCTTCCGATTCCTGTTGCTGATGTTGACCTGAAAATGTTTGAGTAGAGGGATGAGCCTACTCACTCAGTGAATAGCATTTCACTTAGCTATCACTAAACAACTCATCAGATATATAAATTTGAAATAAAGCATAAGTACAGTACTAAACCGGGCATTTCTAATGACATAGCAGATTAACATATAACAATCTCATTTCAATGCAACGTCAGATATTTTAACAATTAAACAGTTATAGGGAAAAGGCATAGAAGTTCAAATTCATTAACATATAAAACTTTTTGTGATCCTATATGATTGCATATTTATTATTTTTATGCCCTAAACATATGAAGTGTACTCTGCATATAAAGATCTGTAGCGAACTACGATCCCACCGTACAAGACTTAGCGACACACCCGGGAAATGCTAAGTCTGACTGCCAGCCCTGGTCTGCTGCAGGACCCACAGGCTCATTGGCCTTCAGGCTCATCGGCCTCACTGCACTCTCAAAAGAGTGAACTCTAGACTCCTCCTCAAACCTGAGCACACAGGCAGAGAGTCTTACCGGGTTACCACCGTGACATCGCACGCGTTGTTGTTGAATAACCCCTATTTACTCCAGTGCCACCGTGACATCACACGCGTTGTTGTTGAGCACTGCCTCTCTCTATCCTCGTGCCTGTGACTCCGCACAGTTATTGTTGCAACACGAGTTTCACCCCCCTGGTGCAGACCTCTCAAAGGGGTTCTACGGTGTTAGGGCACCTAAGTCTATTAACTGATTAACATATAAACAATTAAACAGGAATATCACATTTCATACTTATTTCACATTCTGAACATCTCTTAAAACTCATATATATATCATCTGTCACCTTTTAACATGACTCAATGCCACTTATTCAAATTCATTACTAAACAACCATCTTTATTCAGCATATGCATTGCAACTGTAAAACAGGAAATTTCATCTTTTTCATCAATCATATTACGTATCTCAAGTTCCATTGAATCTATAATAAACTATTGTATGTGCTAAACTGTTTGGAAGTTATACCAACTGATACTAAAGCAATTAAGCACTTAAATTGAGTTAAATAATGATTTCTGAATGAACTGCCACTCACACTCTGAAACTCGGTCGATCACTCTGGAACTCGGCCGATCACTTCACAGTTTCTGAAACTCGGCCGACCAACTTCGGCCGATCAGTAGGAAACTCGGCCGATCCACTGGGAAACTCGGCCGATCGAAACACAGCTTGTTTACCTACAAAAGAAACTCGGCCGATTCAAGACCAAACTCGGCCGACCAAAACGTTGTTCAAAATCCTAAACAAGGAACTCAGCCGATCAAAACACGAACTCGGCCGAACCGCGCACAGACAGAAAATAAAAACGAACCTGCAGATGTCGATTTCACTCGAATCGACGGGTAAAACCCCTGAATTGGGTTGCAAATCACTTGCAAGAGGTGCACATCACCAAGAACTAGCTGGAGGGGGAGGAAGGACGAGCTAGGGCTGCTCTTTGTACCCTAATCTCCAGGCCATCACCTTGCAAACGCAGCTCCTGCTGCAAGCTAGCTCGAAACGATGGAAAAGAAGGTGGAAGGAAGGAAGAAGATGAGTCGCAGCTGCTGGCTGGAGCAAAACCAAGCTCCAAACGTCCTTCTCCTCAGCTCTCTATCTCTCTCTCTCTCTCTCTCACGCAGAAGGAAGAAGAAAAGAACGCTCTGCGTTCTCTCGTTTCTGGAAAGAAACGGATAAGGGGGAAAGAAGAGATAAGGAGGAAAACTTAGGGACCAAAATGCTAAGTCCAAGAACTTCCAAAAACTACAAACGGGTCGCTACAAGCCCAAAAACATGCAACTTTTGACTCGAAGGTCGGATTCGAACGATTTCTCTGGCAACGCTTCAAGCGTAAGATCTTACACATTTTAAGAGCTAGGATTCACACTAAGAACATATCGTATCCGTTATAAACATTATTAACAAAAACAAGCTTACAACTTAGCAAAGAAGCTAAAAAAAAAAATACATGCTTAACAGCATACTTACAGGGTAAGCTCAACACGAGTCGTAACAACGTAGTTCGGACCTGCATAACTTGGGCCAATGGCACACGACCTAGTCAAAGGTCCACACTCGCAAGACCTCGGTCAGCGGCGAACAAATAGAAGGTAAAAAGTCTAAAATGCCCTCGACGAGTGATCAAGAAGAGAAGGGTGAGCGGGGGCTGAACGATCATTCTACTGTTGGGTTTATTCCCCAACTCGCGTCCTACCATGGCAGCAAGGAGCTTAGTGCCCGATTGGGAGTTTTTGCAAAACTGAATGAAATCAAGATATCATGGGCTCAAAATGAAGAGAATAGGAAGAGGAACTCACCAAACTAACCAATTTTGTTGCTGGTGTCATCTCGCTCCAAGGGCTCACCACAAGGTCAGGGAACAAAGGAGGTATCAATGGCTAGCAGTGGGAGTTTAGGGTGAATTGAAGGAGGAGGAAGGCCGTGAGAGGGATGACGAAGATCTAGGGGGGCTTTTATAGGTGGGGGGAAGGCCATGACTCCCTCTGTGCACAATGGCAGAGAGGAGGAGAAAGGTTTGAAGGGGCGATACCGATGTGGTGCACGAGAGGCAACGAGTGGCAGATCAAAATGTGTGGCTCGAGAAAACAAACTCAACGCAACAAAGATCTCGTGAAATTGTGGAGAGGGGAGGGAGAATGGGTCACGGAACTGAGGAGTCTGGTCTGCCCGACGGCTGGAGGTAGGAGACGAGCTCCTAGCCATCAAATTGGGATAGGATGACCATCTAGGTCATGCAAAAGAGAAATAAAGGGACATTGGTGTGACAATGAAATCAATGACATAAATTGTAACATCCCTGACCTGGGTTATGAGTTAACCCTAGGTATTTTGCCTAAATATGTGATTAAATCTTTGTGATTGACTCTGAGCATGTAATTAAGTTTCTCAGAAACATATATTTCAGTATTGGCTCCTTTTTATTTAAAGTTGTAGCATTGTTTTGTTATACAGGGACCTATGTGCAATTTACCCAGTTGAAAGGGTTAGCTTGCAATTTGCACATGATTAGATGTTCCTCTGATGTTGAGACATCATGAGAATCTTTTTGGCAAAGTATGAGGGATTTCCCAAGCTAGGGCACCAAGGTGCAGCTGTGGAAGCAATCCCAGGGCTTGAAACCCTAATTTGGAGTAAAATGCAATTTACCCAAATTAAGGGATCCAAATTGTAAAATATGTCATCTAAAGTATCTTTTAGACTCTTGCCATCATTTAGAGAAGAATTGGTGAGGAAGTCACCTCATTTGAGTTATCAGGTTATGAAATATGCCTTGTGATTGAATAATCAGGGTATATGTGCAAAAGCTCTTTATGTATGTACTTTATTATTAGATTGTTCTTCTTTGCCTTCTTTTCTAGACCTTAAGATAAGGTTTGTCCTTAGAATAAAGAGGAAGGGACGAGCAAGTAATGAGGGAAGGACTTAGTTGGAATTAGGGGAAACTTATGGGCCTTTAATGAAACATCACCCAAGTATTTATACACTTTATTTCTCTAAGCAAAGAAACCTTTCCTTCGTGCATATCATTGTTTCCTCTTTGCTTGGCCGACCAAGGACTATCTTGGAGCTCAAGAGGAACGACCAAGGGTGCAAGGTAGGTTTGAACCCCTCTTCTTGCCTAATTCCATGGTTAGAACTCGAATTCAAGGTCATCTTCATGGCTAACTCTTGAAACCCTACCTTTCTAGCCGTCTCTTTTCATCCTTCCTTGGAGTTTTCACCTTGGCCAGCCTGTGGTAACTCAAGGACGCCATTAGAGCTTGGAGCTTGAAATCTTGGAGCTCAAGAAGCAAGCTTTAGGCGGGTTTTATAACTCTAAACCCATGCTTTACTATATACATCTCTTATATGCGGTTAGATGATAGTTCTTCATGTTTCCCTACTTTTCCCTGCTATTTTGCAAGCAAATCCATGGGATATCCGTACTGTTCTTGAGCTAGGAGATGAAGGCGTGATTTCCAAGAAAAACCCACCGCTTTTCACTTTCTTAAACGGTCTCACCAGTTTGCTCTCTCGGTCTCAAGACCGCGAGGTGAGCAAACGGTCTCAGACCGCGACAGGGAAAACGGTCTCCAAGACCGTTTGGCCCCGTTGGCTGAGCGTGGACCATAAAAGGAATATGTCCCTAATTATATAGGTTAATTACCCTCAAAATGTGGGAGGCTAACTCCAAAGGAATCGGGAGATATGCCCTTTTTAAGCAACAACTTTAAATGAATTTATTCCGGATTCTCAAACGGTCTGAAATTGCCTTTTTGGGCAAACGGTCTCAAGACCGTGTAAGGTCGTTGACCAGGCGTTGACCGTATGAGATTACTGTTCAAAATAATGTTAATTAACAACTCACCAAGTTTGATGGTCTAATTCCAAACGGGCTAAGAGTTGAAGGGTGAATACTAGGGCTAACCCTAGATGAAATCAGTACTGAATTATAATAATATAAATTAGGGTTTTTAGGGTTGATTGACCTAAACGGTCTCAAGACCGTTTGGGGGTCATCCAAACGGTCTCAAGACCGCGAGGGAAATCAAACATGACCGTTTGGAGGTCTGGGGTCAAGAATAGTTGACCAATTGAAGGTAGAATTACACCAAATTATATTGCAATTAAATATTGATATGATCATCAACTCAATAGGTCAGACCTTGATGAATTTGCACTAGAATCCAAAATTGGATGGGCAAACGGTCTCAAGACCATTTGGAACTCATCCAAACGGTCTCAAGACCGAGAGGACAATCACCCAAGACCGTTTGAAGGTCTAGGGTTAAGTAATTTGACCAATTGAGGACCTAATTGCAAATAAGTTATCAATTTAATCAAAATTCTGTTTTGTGGATCAATCATGGTTCAACCTCTATCAAATCACCTTGGACTTTGATGAAATCTTGAGCAAATGGTCTCAAGGCCATGTGGGGTCCACCCACATGATCTCAAGACCGTTTGGGCCAAGTTTGGGCCCAATTGGAGCTCAATTGAAGGGTTCAACCTTGTGTTGAGTCACATTGTTGAGTATTGATGGGTGAACATTGATAGACCCTATTTGAATCGATTTCAATCCTAATTGGTCAACCATTGAGGGTCAATTGAATGACAAAGTGGTCAAGAATAATCTTAATTGACCCAATTCATAAGTGGTCATCATAGATTTGACCTTTTGAGGGCTTCAACTTTGGTTGACGTTAGGTGGTAACCTTTGATTTTGTTGTTGAAGGACCAAGTGGCTAAGACCATGAGAGCCTCGTGGTCTCAAGACCGTGAGGGGGCTCACGGTCTCAAGACCGAGAGGAGGCTCGCGGTCTCAAGACCGTGAGGGGCCTCGCGGTCCTGAGGTCAAAGTGGGCAAACGGTCTACATAGCTTCGCGGTCTTGAATTCACATGATGGCTCGCGGTCTTGAAGTAGGTTGAGGGGGCTCGCGGTCTTGGAAGAGGTTGAGGGCTCGCGGTCCTAAAGTCAAAATAGACTAAACGGTCAACACAGCCTCGCGGTCTTGAAAAGTCAAAATTGGCTAAACGGTCAACACTTTCAAACGATCTCAACTTAATTGAAGAATGATGGTTGAAGGTCAATCAATGTGATTCAAAGTTGACTTCTTTCAATCAATTGATGAAATAAATGGTTCAATGTTGCCCTAATCAAACCCTAATGATAACCTAGGATATTAAGGGGCTAATTGACTAAGATTTTGACCCTAATGATGATCAATGGGGTGAATTACCAAAATACCCCTGAAGGGTAATTTGAGTAATACCTTGATTAGATCAAACCCTAATCACATGATGATGATGTTTTAACTATATTAGTCTATGATGACTCAATCCCACCTGATCTAGAGTGATGTTGACATCACCTAATAGTATGAGGAGAGAGAAAGTACTTCTAGAAAGAGAAAGTACTTCTAGAGAGAGAAAATACCCTTTTTAAGTGGAAACTCAATTAAAGCATCTCCAATGCACATAAGTAAGCATAATTAGGGTATGACCCACCTGTGTGAGATCATAGAAACCTAATTATGATAAATGATGAACCTTTAACTAACCTGAGAACATCAATGAAGATGTTACTCATACATGATGATGAGATGAGTTCAATTCACCTTAATGTGAATAGTAAACCCTAATTCAAGGGTGATGACATGTTATGCGAATAGTAAACCCTAATTCAAGGGTAATGGCATGCATTTGAGTATTAAACTCCAATTAATGAGAATTAGAGATTTAACTCTTATGACAAGAGTGGGAAGTATATTCCTTATTTCTTTATTACCTTTATCAGTTGTATTAACCATGCAAGTTCTGATATGAAGGTAATCATATCCAAGTATGGATGTTGATGTTTATTTCATTAAAGGCATGTTGTTAGCCTTATGAATAAGTAAATTAATCTGATGCCTTGTCAGTGGAATCCTATGAGGATAATGGGCTATGAGAGCCATGAATGCCATCAAGGTCATGCTTTAGAGATGACTTGTGATGAGGATAATGAGAAATGATTATTGACATGAGTTAGGCATGTTACATTTAGTATTCTTCTTTTATAGCTGCTATGCTACTGTTATTGTTTGGAGAACAATGTATGCTGTTAAAGAATACTGAATGTACCTAAATAATCAAGTATAATGTAGAGCCCTGATCATTGATCCATCATTGTCAGAGATTAAGTGATGGTGAAACAGGTTTTCCTCAGGGAACTCCTGGAGCACATACTTTTGAGTATGTGGGGTACATGGATGTGTAGAACCTTACATCCTAGTGTAGGAAAGTGATGTAGATGTGTAATCCATCCATCCTTCACTATAATTCCATACCGTATCAGTGGTAGGTAAACATGAAACCTCCTGATGATGAAGAAAGCACAAATATCCGTATAAGTGGTAGGTAAATATGAAACCTCCTGATGACGAAGAGAGTACAGAACGCCACTGTGACTCTAGAATAGTGAAGGACCAGTTTACCCTGGTGAGCTATAGTAGTAGAGACACGAGATGTCCTACAAGTGATCCTCTTACTGAATGAGGAAGGTGAAGGTCATGAGAATCCGGCTCTCTTAATGACCTATGTATGATACTGATGTGACTTCTCAGCGATCAGTTGGAGTATGAGTGGTATGCCTCATCTCCACAGGGCATAATGTTGTTTGTAAAACATAATCAACCATGTAGTATAACTTGTTAGAGATGACTCCAAGTTAGTTGATTGATGTTACATTGCAATAATATTTATATTCTCCATATCTCCTAAAATTGTAGAGATCTTGTTATACCTGCAACTGTTATTAATTACTTTGAAGGTTTTACTGCTTAAGATATTCTTTGATGTTATATTAAAGCTTCTGGCAAAGAGTTATAACTCTCGCTGGGACAATTATGTATAATTGTCTCACCCCGTAGACTTCAACTTTTTAGGTGGACGTTGGAGACGAAGGAACCAGCCTACAAGTGATCAATCTCAACAACAACAGCACCAGGGGCAGCAGTAATCTCAGGTGGAGATTGTCCTGCCATGTGGTGTAGTTAGAGTCAGTCCTATGTGTCCTCTGTACTCTCGGGTCTTGGAGTCTTTTGTATAGTGATCTTGAGATTTTGTATCTGGATGTATATAATTACTCAAGAAGTAATTATCCTGAGATGTAAACAGTTTATCTCTCTTTATGAAAGAAGTTTTTATGGATCCAAGTTCTTATCTCGAAAAGTTTTAATTTCCCGTGATTTTTGTCTTCCGCTGATTACTGATTCGCTTCCGCTAAGTTTTAATCGTGTTTATGTCATGGTTTGGAGATCATAGCCCACAACTAGTGGTATCAGAGCTCTAGGTCAGTTGAGTCTACAGTGGCATAGGACTTAGGATGTCGAGTCTACCTTTAGTACTCCTTCCTTATCTAATAGAATCTTCTGCTCCTCAGGAGAAGAAGATACATAAGAATGTCAGAACATCACGATGAGTACGTGGCAGAGAGTAGTGCTAGTGCACCTCAAGGCGGTGCAAGAGTTCCGAGAATAGAACAACCTGCACCGGAGTTACCAAGAGAATCACCCCAGTTCGACCCAGCTGACATGAGTAACCCAGCTGTACAGACGATGTTCGGGCAGTTCATGACTGCCATGACACATATGACCGATAGGATGCCCATTCCTGCACCTAGGGCACCTGTCCAGCCTGAAGCCCAAGGTATCGGTAAGACATTCGAACGACTTCGTCGTGTCGGAGCTACCGAGTACTTCGGGACTGCCGACCCTGCAGATGCTGACTTATGGCTGACAGAGTTGAAGAAGGCTTTCAGGATTCTTATGATTCCGGAAGCTAAGAAGGTTAGACATGATGTCTATCTTCTCAAGGGCAGTGCTGGTCACTGGTGGAACATGGAAGAGCAGAAGAGGCCTGGAGTAGAGTTCTCATGGGAAGAGTTTCGTCGGGGATTTATCAAAAGATATTTTCCAAAGACCTTCCTAGATGAGAAGATCTCTCAGTTCGAGAAACTAAGGCAGGGTATGATGAACATTAGCGAATATGAAGCCAAGTTCATGGAGTTGCTGCGGTTCTGTCCGCACATGGCTGCTACGGATGAGGAAAGAATCAGAAGATTTGAGAAGGGTTTGAATTCTGATATGTCAACCCCTGTATCTACCTTAGAGAACCGAGAGAGATTCTCTACCTTCGTTGAGTCAGTCCGAAGGATAGAGAGCTCTGTGGTTGAGAAAAGACAAACCCATAAAAGATATCCACAGTTCTAGGGTTCTTCATCTAGGGATTCTAAGAAACCTAGATTCTCTGCACCTAACCCTCCACCACCCAGATCGAGTTTTCAAACTCAATGGACACCAAGTAGAGGTAGAGGACGGAGTCAACCGCTTCAAGGAACGCACAGTTCTGCATCAATGTCAGTTACTGGACCACCTAGACCACAGCAATAGGAGAAGAGTTGTTACAACTGTGGTAAGGTGGGACACTTGATGAAGGATTGCCGTTCTAGGCCTGTCGGTGTGACACAACAACCCCCGAGACAGAATCAACAGGGATCTCAGAATAGACAACATCAAGGAGCAGCTCGAGGACGTGGACAAGCGTCTCAAGCTGGATCATCAGCACCACCTCAACACTAGGCGACTGCAAGGTTCTATGCTATGAACCCACCTGAGGCAGTGGTCAATCCACGGGTAGTGGCAGGTCAGATGAAACTTTTATATTCCGATATTTCTACATCTTGTGTTGTATCCGTTCTGATTGATCCGGGTGCTACGCACTCTTTCATCACCCGTGAAGTGATTCGTAACTGCAATATGACTGTTAGTCATAGGACAGATAGTTTGTTGTTAGAGACTCCGTTGAGTGGGTCTGCCGTTTTGCAGGAGGTATGTTCCCCCTGCATCCTCTTCTTTTCTGACTATCGCATTCTGGTGGATCTTATACCACTTGATATGCAGGGATTTGATATAATCCTCGGGATGGATACCTTAGAAAGGTATAGAGTTGTCTTGGATTGTGAGTCCAAGTTGGCTGTGTTTGCTGATGAAAGCAACACATGGATCTTTCAAGGAGAAAGAAAGATTCTGCCCACCTGTCTTGTATCAGCTATGGTTGCTGATAAGCTGTTAAGGCAAGGATGTTATGCATTCTTAGCCCATGTGGTAGATGTTACCAAGGAAAGTTCCAATCCTACTAAAGTCCCTATAGTAAGGGAATTTGAAGATGTGTTTCCTGAAGAACTTCCTGGTATATCACCACCTCGGAAGATTGATTTTGAAATCAATCTGATCCCAGATACGAAACCCATAGCTCAAACTCCGTATAGGATGGCGCCTGCCGAGATGGCAGAACTCAAGAAACAGCTTCAAGAGTTACTTGAGAGAGGTTTTATCCGACCGAGTACTTCACCTTGGGGTGCTCCGGTCTTGTTTGTTAAAAAGAAAGATGGGTCAATGCGATTGTGCATCGACTACAGACAACTCAATAAAGTAACAATAAAGAATAAGTACCCTCTGCTGAGGATTGATGATCTCTTTGACCAGTTGCGTGGTGCAACAGTCTTTTCAAAAATAGACTTGAGGTCTGGATATCATCAACTCCGTATTAAGGATAGTGACATATCCAAGTCCGCCTTTAGGACAAGATATGGTCACTATGAGTTCACGGTTATGTCGTTTGGACTAACCAATGCACCAGCTGCATGAGTTCTGTTCTGGCTGCCGGAGGTATCTTTTCTTAGACATGTGATATCTGCCTCTGGAATTCGTGTTGACCCTACAAAGGTAGAATCTGTTCTACAATGGGAACAACCGAAGACACCGACGAAGATTCGAAGTTTCTTGGGATTAGCTGGCTATTATCGAAGGTTCATTAAGAACTTTAGTTCTATAGCTTTACCTTTGACCAAGTTAACCCAGAAAGATGTTCCTTTTTCTTGGAGTGATAAGTGTCAACAATCTTTTCAGTTGCTGAAGGAGAGGTTGACAAGTGCACCTATGCTAGTGCTACCTGAACAAGGAAAAGGGTATATAGTTTTCTGTGATGCTTCCAAAAATGGACTAGGATGTGTGTTGATGCAGGATAAGCAAGTGATTTCTTTTGCTTCCCGACAGCTTAAGAAACATGAGGAGAATTATCCAACACACGATCTGGAGTTAGCTGCTGTGGTTCATGCTTTGAAGATCTGGAGGCATTATCTCTACGGAGAGACATTCTAGATTTTCACAGACCACAAGAACCTTAAGTATATCTTCTCTCAGCATGAGCTCAACATGAGGCAACGTCGCTGGATGGAGTTAATCAAGGACTATGATTGTACAATTGATTACCATCCAGGCAAGGCCAATGTTGTTGCAGATGCCTTGAGTAGGAAATCAGCAACATCAACCATGAATAGAGCACAACTAAACTCTTTAGTATGCTCTAGGAGAGATATGCTTATCTCTTTAAGGCAAGACAATGTACAGTTGAAGGTGTCATTGTTAGCTGGTTTGTTAGCTGAGATGCATATTAAACCTACCCTAAGAGAGCAGATTAATAAAGCACAGCTAGGTGATGCTGCAGTTCAGCAGATTAGATCTGAGTATGGAAATGAGAAGCAAGATGGTTTTCTTGACTCAGAGGACCAAGTAGCTTGTTATAATGGAAGGATGATAGTGCCGGATGTGGACAACTTGAGGAAATTAGTCCTGGAAGAAGCCCATTCTTCCATGTATGCTATGCATCCAGGGAGAACCAAGATGTATCGGAATTTGAAAGATCTGTATTGGTGGCCTGGGATGAAAAAGGACGTTGCAGAGTTTGTTCTGAGGTGTCCTGTGTGTCAGCAAGTTAAAGCTGAACACCAGAAGCCTGTAGGGACAATGCAACCTTTACCCATACCACAGTGGAAGTGGGACCATGTGACCATGGACTTTGTTGTTGGCCTACCCAGGACAAGCAAAGGACATGATTCCATTTGGGTAATTGTTGATAGGTTAACTAAGACAACACATTTCTTACCTGTCAAGACAACCTATTCTGCTGAAAGGTTATCCGAATTGTATGTTCAAGAGATAGTGCATTTGCACGGAGTTCCTGTCACAATAGTTTCCGACAGAGGTCCTCAGTTTACAAGTCGTTTTCAGGAACAGTTACACCAAGCCTTAGGCACCAAGCTAAAGTTTAGTACGGCCTTTCATCCACAGACTAATGGACAGTCGGAAAGGACCATACAAACCTTAGAAGACCTATTGCAAGCATGTGTTCTCCAGTTCACCGGAAGTTGGGATCTACACCTAAGCTTGATAGAGTTTGCCTATAACAATAGCTATCTGCATAGTATTGATATGGCACCTTATGAAGCCTTATATGGTAGACGTTGTAGATCACCCTTGTGTTGGTTTGAGACTGGTGAGCACCAGTTGTTAGGTCCTGACCTTGTGCAGCAGACCACAGAAAAGATTAAAGTAATACAACAAAAGATTAAGACTGCTCAGGATAGGCAGAAATCTTACGCTGACAAACGTCGTAGACCCTTAGAGTTCCAGGTTGGAGACAGAGTGTATCTCAAGGTCTCACCTTGGAAAGGGGTCCTTCGTTTTGGAAAGAAAGGGAAGTTAGCTCCTAGATATATGGGGCCTTATCCAATCATCGAACAGATTGGAAAGGTAGCATATAGACTAGAGCTACCACCTGAGTTACAGAGGTTACATCCTGTGTTTCACATTTCTATGTTGAAGAAATGTCACCCAGACACCGAGTCAGTTCTACAACCTATGGAGATAGAATTGAATGATGACATATCCTATGAGGAGGGACCAGTGTCAATCCTTGATAAACGAATTAAAAAGTTAAAGAAGAAAGATATAAGTCTTGTGAAAGTCCTCTGGAACCATCGTGGTGTTGAAGAAGCCACTTGGGAGTTAGAGGATGAGATGAGAAGGAAGTATCCTGTCCTTTTCTCTTAGTATGTTTTATCGATTTTGGGGACGAAATCCTTGTAAGGGGTGGATAATTTATAACATCCCTGACCTGGGTTATGAGTTAACCCTAGGTATTTTGCCTAAATATGTGATTAAATCTTTGTGATTGACTCTGAGCATGTAATTAAGTTTCTCAGAAACATATATTTCAGTATTGGCTCCTTTTTATTTAAAGTTGTAGCATTGTTTTGTTATACAGGGACCTATGTGCAATTTACCCAGTTGAAAGGGTTAGCTTGCAATTTGCACATGATGAGATGTTCCTATGATGTTGAGAAATCATGAGAATCTTTTTGGCAAAGTATGAGGGATTTCCCAAGCAAGGGCACCAAGGTGCAGCTGTGGAAGCAATCCCAGGGCTTGAAACCCTAATTTGGAGTAAAATGCAATTTACCCAAATTAAGGGATCCAAATTGTAAAATATGTCATCTAAAGTATCTTTTAGACTCTTGACATCATTTAGAGAAGAATTGGTGAGGAAGTCACCTCATTTGAGTTATCAGGTTATGAAATATGCCTTGTGATTGAATAATCAGGGTATATGTGCAAAAGCTCTTTATGTATGTACTTTATTATTAGATTGTTCTTCTTTGCCTTCTTTTCTAGACCTTAAGATAAGGTTTGTCCTTAGAATAAAGAGGAAGGGACGAGCAAGTAATGAGGGAAGGACTTAGTTGGAATTAGGGGAAACTTATGGGCCTTTAATGAAACATCACCCAAGTATTTATACACTTTACTTCTCTAAGCAAAGAAACCTTTCCTTCGTGCATATCACTGTTTCCTCTTTGCTTGGCCGACTAAGGACTATCTTGGAGCTCAAGAGGAACGACCAAGGGTGCAAGGTAGGTTTGAACCCCTCTTCTTGCCTAATTCCATGGTTAGAACTCGAATTCAAGGTCATCTTCATGGCTAACTCTTGAAACCCTACCTTTCTAGCCATCTCTTTTCATCCTTCCTTGGAGTTTTCATCTTGGCCAACCTGTGGGAACTCAAGGACGCCATTAGAGCTTGGAGCTTGAAATCTTGGAGCTCAAGAATCAAGCTTTAGGCGGGTTTTATAACTCTAAACCCATGCTTTACTATATACATCTCTTATATGCGGTTAGATGATAGTTCTTCATGTTTCCCTACTTTTCCCTGCTATTTTGCAAGCAAATCCATGGGATATCCGTACTGTTCTTGAGCTAGGAGATGAAGGCGTGATTTCCAAGAAAAACCCACCGCTTTTCACTTTCTTAAACGGTCTCACCAGTTTGCTCTCTCGGTCTCAAGACCGCGAGGTGAGCAAACGGTCTCGAGACCGCGACAGGGCAAACGGTCTCCAAGACCGTTTGGCCCCGTTGAATGAGCGTGGACCGTATAAGGAATCTGTTCGTAATTATATAGGTTAATTACCCTCAAAATTTGGGAGGCTAACTCCAAAGGAATCGGGAGATATGCCCTTTTTAAGCAACAACTTTAAATGCATTTATTCCTGATTCTCAAACGGTCTGAAATTGCATTTTTGGGCAAACGGTCTCAAGACCGTGTAAGGTCGTTGACCAGGCATTGACCGTATGAGATTACTGTTCAAAATAATGTTAATTAACAACTCACTAAGTTTGATGGTATAATTCCAAACGGGCTAAGAGTTGAAGGGTGAATACTAGGGCTAACCCTAGATGAAATCAGTACTGAATTATAATAATATAAATTAGGGTTTGTAGGGTTGATTGACCTAAACGGTCTCAAGACCATTTGGGGGTCATCCAAACGGTCTCAAGACCGCGAGGGCAATCAACCATGACCGTTTGGAGGTCTGGGGTCAAGAATAGTTGACCAATTGAAGGTACAATTACACCAAATTATATTGCAATTAAATATTGATATGATCATCAACTCAATAGGTCAGACCTTGATGAATTTGCACTAGAATCCAAAATTGGATGGGCAAATGGTCTCAAGACCATTTGGAACTCATCCAAACGGTCTCAAGACCGAGAGGACAATCACCCAAGACCGTTTGAAGGTCTAGGGTTAAGTAATTTGACCAATTGAGGACCTAATTGCAAATAAGTTATCAATTTAATCAAAATTCTATTTTGTGGATCAATCATGGTTCAACCTCTATCAAATCACCTTGGACTTTGATGAAATCGTGAGCAAATGGTCTCAAGGCCATGTGGGGTCCACCCACATGATCTCAAGACCGTTTGGGCCAAGTTTGGGCCCAATTGGAGCTCAATTGAAGGGTTCAACCTTGTGTTGAGTCACATTGTTGAGTATTGATGGGTGAACATTGATAGACCCTATTTGAATCGATTTCAATCCTAATTGGTCAACCATTGAGGGTCAATTGAATGACCAAGTGGTCAATCATAATCTTAATTGACCCAATTCATAAGTGGTCATCATAGCTTTGACCTTTTGAGGGCTTCAACTTTGGTTGACGTTAGGTGGTAACCTTTGATTTTGTTGTTGAAGGACCAAGTGGCTAAGACCATGAGAGCCTCGCGGTCTCAAGACCATGAGGGGGCTCACGGTCTCAAGACCAAGAGGAGGCTCGCGGTCTCAATACCGCGAGGGGCCTCGCGGTCCTGAGGTCAAAGTGGGAAAACGGTCTACATAGCTTCGCGGTCTTGAATTCACATGATGTCTCGCGGTCTTGAAGTAGGTTGAGGGGGCTCGCGGTCTTGGAAGAGGTTGAGGGCTCGCGGTCCTAAAGTACAAATAGACTAAACGGTCAACACACCCTCGTGGTTTTGAAAAGTCAAAATTGGCTAAACGGTCAACACTTTCAAACGATCTCAACTCAATTGAAGAATGATGGTTGAAGGTCAATCAATGTGATTCAAAGTTGACTTCTTTCAATCAATTGATGAAATAAATGGTTCAATGTTGCCCTAATCAAACCAATGATAACCTAGGATATTAAGAGGCTAATTGACTAAGATTTTGACCCTAATGATGATCAATGGGGTGAATTACCAAAATACCCCTCAAGGGTAATTTGAGTAATACCTTGATTAGATCAAACCCTAATCACATGATGATGATGTTTTAACTATATTAGTCTATGATGACTCAATCCAACCTGATCTAGAGTGATGTTGACATCACCTAATAGTATGAAGAGAGAGAAAGTACTTCTAGAAAGAGAAAGTACTTCTAGAGAGAGAAAATACCCCTTTTAAGTGGAAACTCAATTAAAGCATCTCCAATGCACATAAGTAAGAATAATTAGGGTATGACCCACCTGTGTGAGATCATAGAAACCTAATTATGATAAATGATGAACCTTTAACTAACCTGAGAACATCAATGAAGATGTTACTCATACATGATGATGTTATGAGTTCAATTCACCTTAATGTGAATAGTAAACCCTAATTCAAGGGTGATGACATGTTATGCGAATAGTAAACCCTAATTCAAGGGTAATGGCATGCATTTGAGTATTAAACTCCAATTAATGAGAATTAGAGATTTAACTCTTATGACAAGAGTGGGAAGTATATTCCTTATTTCTTTATTACCTTTATCAGTTGTATTAACCATGCAAGTTCTGATATGAAGGTAATCATATCCAAGTATGGATGTTGATGTTTATTTCATTAAAGGCATGTTGTTAGCCTTATGAATAAGTAAATTAATCTGATGCCTTGTCAGTGGCATCCTATGAGGATAATGGGCTATGAGAGCCATGAATGCCATCAAGGTCATGCTTTAGAGATGACTTGTGATGAGGATAATGAGAAATGATGATTAACATGAGTTAGGCATGTTACATTTAGTATTCTTCTTTTATAGCTGTTATGCTACTGTTATTGTTTGGAGAACAATGTATGCTATTAAAGAATACTGAATGTACCTAACTAATCAAGTATAATGTAGAGCCCTGATCATAGATCCATCATTGTCAGAGATTAAGTGATGGTGAAACAGGTTTTCCTCAGGGAACTCCTGGAGCACATAATTTTGAGTATGTGGGGTACATGGATGTGTAGAACCTTACATCCTAGTGTAGGAAAGTGATGTAGATGTGTAATCCATCCATCCTTGACTATAATTCCATACCGTATCAGTGGTAGGTAAACATGAAACCTCCTGATGACGAAGAAAGCACATATATCTGTATCAGTGGTAGGTAAATATGAAACCTCCTGATGATGAAGAGAGTACAGAACGCCACTGTGACTCTAGAATAGCGAAGGACCAGTTTACCCTGGTGAGCTATAGTAGTAGAGACACGAGATGTCCTACAAGTGATCCTCTTACTGACTGAGGAAGGTGAAGGTCATGAGAATCCGGCTCTCTTAATGACCTATGTATGATACTGGTGTGACTTCTCAGCAATCAGTTGGAGTATGAGTGGTATGCCTCATCTCCACAGGGCATAATTTTGTTTGTAAAACATAATCAACCATGTAGTATAACTTGTTAGAGATGACTCCAAGTTAGTTGATTGATGTTACATTGCAATGATATTTATATTCTCCATATCTCCTAAAATTGTAGAGATCTTGTTATACCTGCAACTGTTATTAATTACTTTGAAGGTTTTACTGCTTAAGATATTCTTTGATGTTATATTAAAGCTTCTGGCAAAGAGTTATAACTCTCGCTGGGACAATTATGTATAATTGTCTCACCCCATAGACTTCAACTTTTTAGGTGGACGTCGGAGACGAAGGAACCAGCCTACAAGTGATCAGTCTCAGCAGCAGCAGCACCAGGGGCAGCAGTAATCTCAGGTGGAGATTGTCCTGCCATGTGGTGTAGTTAGAGTCAGTCCTATGTGTCCTCTGTACTCTCGGGTCTTGGAGTCTTTTGTATAGTGATCTTGAGATTTTGTATCTGGATGTATATAATTACTCAAGAAGTAATTATCCTGAGATGTAAACAGTTTATCTCTCTTTATGAAAGAAGTTTTTATGGATCCAAGTTCTTATCTCGAAAAGTTTTAATTTCCAGTGATTTTTGTCTTCCGCTGATTACCGATTCACTTCCGCTAAGTTTTAATCGTGTTTATGTCATGGTTTGGAGATTAGAGCCCACATAAATGAAATTCGATTGATATTCTATAGTTACACTATATTGAAACTTGTAAAATCCATTTGAAGTGTCAAATAAAGTCAAAAAGGCACCAAAATTTAATCATATGTTAATTACGACTCCTAGGACAATGCTATGCCATCAGTTTCTTGTTTTACACACACTTTGGCCCTTAAATGCTATTTTGACTACTAATAAAATATTAATGCATAAAAAGAGTGAATTAATATAAAGAAAATCTTATAATGCAATATTAGGGTGAAATTAGAGATAGACATCACATATTAATATTAAGAGTCATATCCCACCATATTATCCTCTCATTAATGTATTATGGTCCATTTGGAGGAGAGAGAAAGTAAAGGGGTTAATTATTCTCATAAGTAATTCAAGTGCACATAATTACTCATATCTTATCAAAGAGATATAAAAAGCTCCAAATTAGCATTATCCACTAATTATCTCTCATAAATGGTCATGTTGCATAATTCTTCTTCAATTATCACATCAGTTGGGATATTTGTGCAAAAACCCATTCATTGACATGAATGTGGGTAAATATAGATTTCATCCTCAATAAATGTTCAAATCCAACATTGAGGCCAAAAAGGATACCAAAGAAAGGTAAGTTTATGAAAAAGGTCCAAATTGACTTGAAAGCAAATAAAAGCTTGAAGGTGGGTAAATTGTAGGAAAGAGCCTGGAATTCAGTCAGTTACATTTACTCATGAGTTTGTGGTTTGTTTGAGAAAATATAGGAGATTTCCATGTCTCTCTGTCACGTATTGGAAATATAAGAATGAAGAACAAAGGTGTTGGTTTTCTCAATTTTGCCCTGAGTTGTGCCATGTTGTGTCACGTGCTCTATTAGGGAAAATTGATCCTTTGGACTTCCTAAAATGTTGTTCCAGTTAGGCGGTCTATGGATAAGTCAAGTGTGTAGTGTCCACTAAGTTGGATATTTATCCCTACATGGATTTTGGATGATTCCTAATTGGTTGATAATTTCATAATTTGTAGTAAATCAATTGTTGGTCAGAAAAATCTATGCAAATAGTCTATGAAAAATGATTTTTTGAGTAGAATCTGATGTTAGTATTATAAATCACTAATTCCATTGTGTATAACTATGATTTCTTAAAAGAACTATATTAGGGTTTAAGATAATGAATAAAATACCAGTTGATATGTAAAATTTTGTGAATAGGGTAACTAGGGTTTCTTAACCCCAAGAACATAATTAGGGTTTGATTAGCCTAAAGAAGAAACTAGGATCTTCTATAAGAGAAAGGTAAGAAGTTCCATGCACTTCAAGTATTTAGTATTAGTTTTCATTCACCTTATTTTTATTGTATCATCATGATCAAGTTAAACTATATGCATAACCATGTACTTCAATCTGAATATATCTTGAATCAATGTTATTATATGATTCCTATGCATCAAGTTATATTTCAAGTGTTCAAATATCATGTGAAATCTTAGTAAAGATTAATTATTCCAAGTAATGATGAGTCATTTAACGGGTTGTATTATTTTGTTCTCATTATGTTAATGTTGAGCTTTCATGCCTTATGAGTTTAAATGGAACATAGTGGTATGTATGTGCCATCATCAGCTCAATTGGATCATTAATAATTACACATAGGTGAAAATCATGAGCTCAATTGGAGGATAGCTAATGGTACTCTGGTGCAAATTATGAGTTCAAGTGGAAAATCATTTGAGCCATATGGGCATTATGATCAAAGTTCCTGCATAAGAGTAGGGGACACTATAATCAACAAATAAGAGCATATTATGATATTCCAAATTTACTATATAGTTAATTTCATGATTCCTTATCGCCCAGTTAGTGTTTTGTTATAACTATATTCAATGTGGCTTAATCTAACATGTTATCCATTTTGAATGCATGGCATGGGACGTGATGTCCACAGGAGGAAAGAATAAGGGAGCTTAACCAAGGAGCATACATCTCAAGGACTAATCAATAGTTTATCCCTGGTGGGGAGCCAACTATTCTATGGATTTTAGTTTAATTTTCAATTAATATCAAGACTATGTACTAGTTCAACTTAGTTCAATGTTTAATTTTTATGTTGTGGAACTTGAAACATGAGATTTGCAATTATTTTCATGTTTTGGTTTAATAAAAAAAATTCTACAATGATTATCATTATTATGGCATACCAATGCAAATTAAACTTTTGATCAGTAATGTATGTGTTTTAAAAAATTGGGGTGTTACAACATGGTATGAGAGCTAAAAATATAGTTGGCCACCAGGATTTTCTCAAAATCTCATATATTTTATGTTCCCTTTTGTAGATGGCTCCCAAGATGAAATCTGACAAGGGCAATGATCATGTAGATGGAGAGGAAAGCTCTTCAAGTGAGGTTAAGTGATCATGGTGTTTCTAAAGGGGATAACCCTAATGCACCTCTAGAAATGCTCATCAAGACACTTACTGATGCTCTAGTCGATCAACATGGAAGACCACACCAACCAAGGAACTGAGATTTTACCTTAGTAGAATTCCTAAAGATTAAGCCTAAAACCTTCTCTAGAGAAGTTGAAACCAATGTAGTTGGTCATACTGAAGAGTGACTACTTAATGTTGAGCATTATTTCCATGATTTAGGATGTCTTGAGCATTCCAACTTCACTTTGGGAAACACATGTTGAAGAGTGCATCCCACACTTGGTGGGAGAACTTCACCAATGCCCGGGGACCCAATGCTTAGCCATTGACTTTGGAGGAGTTCACAACTGCCTTCTGGAACCATTACATCTCAGAATCTATGATTGAGAAGAAGGATTTGGAGTTCAAGTGTCTGATGTAGTATGACTCAACTATAAGCTAGTATGCAATGAAGTTCCATATTCTATAGAAGTATGGGTGTGTCTTAGATGAGACATGTCTGTCAAATAATTTCATGTGTTTCCTAAAGCTTGATTTGGGCTATGCTCTGATTGGATGTGTCATTAGGATAATACTGGAGTCGAGTCTTCCATGAGTTGGTGGGGCACCCTGGATGATACTGGATGAATGGAGGATCCTTAGGAAGCAATAAAGAGCACAAAATCCATAATGGCAAGAAGAGAAAAGCTCTAGAAGAACAACCTACTAAGGAACCTTATGAAACTTGTAGTAGACTACATGGTGGACCATGCAGACAAGGACGGGGAATTTGCTACTATCATGGAGACCCAAATCATAAGAAGTTGTAATGTCCCAAGCTCAATGAAAAGAATGATGTTGGAAAAAAACCCTAACCTAGAGAAATTAGAAAAGAGGCAAGCAAGAATCTTTGCAATGGTTGATGATGAGGAGGAAGAATGTAAAGGAGAAGGTACGACCTAGTTCTAATCCAAGTTTTGATTTTATGGATGTACATGTTGATTTTTTGCAACTAGGTATAAGAAAAACCCTAAGGTGGGTAGACTTACTAGAATTTCAAGGAAGAAATTCATATAAGGTGGGTAGAATTGTAACATCCCAAAATTTCACTAAAAAAGATTAGGGTTTTAGTAACAATTTTGGTTTCCACTAAATTATTTCAAAATCGGGGATGTTGAAGTTTTTACCAAAATGATGGATACTTCGTACAAAATAAGATATATATAAAAAGAATGAAATATACTTCTCTTTTTATGCATAAGTGAATTCAATGTATATAAAGAAACAATTTTCTCTCTTCTCTCATCCATACCTCCACATTAATCAAATATAAAGGAAACCCTAACTAATAGAAACTATTTAAGGACATGATTTGAATTTGGAATCTATGGGTTATTATTTGGTTGGGAGACTCATTGTTTAATTTAAATCGTACTAATTAATTAACTTGTAAATTAAGGTAATTATTCACTGATCACCCTCAAAATCGATAAGTAACTAGGTATGAACTTTTTAGACACTAAAATACTTCAATAGTAAAAATCAAGATCAATTTGACCTTAGGTGAGCCTTAAAACAATTTTGGAAAGTTTTTATATAGTTTAGGGCTTGAATATCAATAATATATGAGTTAAATGAATCAATTTTGTATAGTATTGAATTTTAATCCTTGTCACACATAGTTTCTTGCGTTTGATGTGTCACACACCTTATTTTCTTTTGTGTATCGCATCTGACAGTATTGGTTTAACCTCGTTGGTCGTGGACTTATCCAAGGGCTCATAGGTCATCACTCCCACCTGTCCAAGTCCTGGTCAGACTGGAACAATGATGAGGATATCCCACTTTCCCAATCTCTCTCCCTAAACTTACTCATCGTAAAGAAATCTACCCTCACAATCCTCACTTCTTTCTGATCCTTCCCATCTCTTACACATGTCATGCCCTAGAGTCCCTCGTCGATAAGAACCCTCTCTCATTTCCCCTATTTTTTTGTATGTATGCTTAGAGAGCCAATCATGTGATGATTGTAATGGCATAATTTGTAATTGATTTGATTAATAAATAAAGGCACGCTTCCAATTTATTTTGTTTAATTTAGTTATGATATAATGATGTTAACATTTTAACTGTTTAAGAGAATTATATTACTCAATGACCTATGTCTTCAAGTACATGACTTGGGGAAATGAGACCATACAAATGTTAAGAGTACATATATATATTCTCATTATGTCCCTGGTCAGTTGTTATTGTGGAAGGTTGATAGACAACAATGACACATAAGACCAGAGTGTGAGTTGGTTGATGACAGAGTCTCATTAGTCATTATATGGCTATATCAAACCAATCACACAGATACATGCTAGAGAATAGTGCATCAGACAGACCCACTGTGAGACTGACACATTGAAATCATCACCATGGTAGTCATAGTCAGCTCGCACAGTGATGGTGGTGTTTGTGGCTCTTACACCAAAAATCACAACACTCATCACATGTCATTCAGTATGCTTTGACATCATCAAATGCAGTCCTATAACATGGGTTTTTATAATAGTGATGATTGGGTGAGTGTGACACATGGAGGCTGACCGTGAGCGATAGATATGGGATTCGTCCCTCCTAAGGGAGTATGATATCCAAGGTCTCTTGATTAGCGAGATTGATAAATGCATGGTCATGCACATGTGAGTCAATATATGATATTGAGCTTACATATACCTGAGATAATCAACTCTGGTTCAAGAAATAAGATTGAATGTTGAAAGGGTGACTACTCCATGACTCGAATTCAATCTAGATATCAATGATAAAGGAATTACACAAACACTACAACACCATACACAGATTTTAGGATGAAGTTCTTCCCCAACTTTTCATTCACTTGGGTAGAACTGATGTGCGACTAGGCACCACTCTTTGCTTTTGATGTCATAAGTCAATTATGGACATTCACTGCCAATGTGATGTGGGACCTATAGGGTCACACACATAGGTCTCGACCTAGAAGAGGAGTTTAATCTTAAATTATGGTTGAATTGATTACTAAAGTGTTTAAGTATTCAATTCACACAACAAATCAACTGGCTACACTGCCAAACGATCATCTCATTGAGTGAGATGGCCGTCTGGAGTGCCAAATGTTCATCTCAAGGGTTGAGATGGCCGTTTGGAGGATCATGGATGATTCAAGTTGAAATTGGCTATGGGTTGATCTGACCAACTTGGATCGGCTCACCAAAAGACTATCTGGGTGAGTGAGATGTCCGTCTTGCATGGGCGAGACTTCCCAGGTCAGCTGAAGGAAGATTCTAGATAGTTTCTTGAATTTTATCATTTTAATTGCACATTACTTAGAGTGCAAGGAATTAATGTTTAGCATTAATGTGAAACAAATTGCCAATTTTGTATGTGATTGGAAAACTACAAAATTGTCATCTAGTAGTGTGAAACAATTGTCTTGCATGCTACACGATCGTCTAGGTCACTAGACGGCCGTTTGGATGGTCATAGGTTGCAAACATTCAAGATCTTCTGGTCCCTTCCACTCCCACATCGACTGGGAACCGTGGCCTAAACCCCACATATATATAGAGGGGTACTGGGGGCTTCCCAATGCACAACACAAAAAGATTAGAATCAGTTGCTCGTACAATTGTTGCCCTCTCTGGTTGTGGCAACTAAGAGAGCCCAACCCAATCCTACCCAACTAGGGAGGGATAGCAAGGGAGAGAACAATTGAGGATCATTAATGTTGGAGAGCAAGTTGGTGACTATTATGCCAACGGGAGGGACAACTCTTTCCTATCTATTCTAGCAAGATGACAAGAGTTCTAGGAGATCTGTGTGGACTACTGTAGAGGCAAGAGTCATTTGGCAGCTGTAAGGAGGAAAACGTCTACCTATAGTCCATGGTGAAACCACAGGAGTCTCAGTAGAAGCTATCCAGTCTGCTATCCATGGTCATGAGTCATGACCAGGAGCTACAAAAATATTGTCCAAGAGAAACTAATCAACAATTGCTCATCAAGAATAATGAGGAAATGTTGCTGGACTTGCTCAAGGACAAAGTATATCCTTGAAACCATCCTTCCCAACTTAAAGTTATTGACATGATGTGCTGGTTTATGGGGAATATGGTAGATAAATTTTGTTTCCACTGCCTATTCTATAGCCATATTTCCCTACAGTGGTATCAAAGCCAACATCACTTTACTATATTATGGGATAATCGATATGATTAGATTTTGATTTTATCATTTTATTATTGCATGCAACATGAATAATATGTCCAATCAAATACTACAATAATCCCAAACTAATATATATATATATATATATATATATATATATATATATATATATATATATATATATATATATGCAATATACACATGGTTTATCTATGCATGGTTGTGAGATTGGTTTATTCTTTATCTCAGTCTACAAACCGAGCCTCTATCTTATCTTCCCAATGTAAATGTATTATTCTTTCATGCCCTTGCTCCCCTCGAATGTAAATCGAGGTTTTTCAATATTATGTAAAAGTAGGATAGTTTACTTTCCTCTTATGATGAAAAAGATGACATCCTAAAGACAAGACAACAAGATGAGGGGTCAAGGAGGAATAGGCAATTGAGCTGAAAATTAATTTACCTCTTATGACGAAAAATATGACATTTGTTGGACCCAACCGATCACCTGCACAAACCAGTAGATGGTGGACCGACAAAATCAGACGACTGGTGAGACGACCTAACAACCGGCCAAGAGGCGAGCCCATCGGTTCAATGGTTGAACTGATCAACCCAAATTGGTAAGAACGGATATTCATCAACAACATGTTTTTGCATCTGATGTAGACCTAGATGTGGTAATTCCTTATGGCTCTAAGTAATTACATTAGGCTGGCCATAACCATTTCTTTCATTTATTGCATGTTTTCATTGTGGGATGTAGCATGTATATGATATGTACTATATATGTGGTTATTAGATAAAGTATATGTATTTATAAATACAAACTCCCTCAAATAAAAATTATATTAAGTCTTAGATGCTTTCCAACAAAAACCCACATGAAAGGCTTGATCGAGCAAGTGTAGGTTACACCTCTGTGTGGTGTGCCATTTATCTTGTGGAAGTATGTTGATAGATATGTAGGTTCTGCCTTTGTAGGGTGCATATCTATCGTGTTGGATGTTGGGTCACGCTTAAACATGTGATTCTTAGAGTGTATAAGACCAGAAGCATGCAGATGAGTATGGCAAGGAAATGCACATATCATCTAGATCCAAAATTGCATATGATGTAATTGGCAAAAGTTGCCTATCTTGGTAGTTGACTATGTTTTACGGTGTTGATCGGACCATAGTTGAATTATCTTGGATCTGGCCCACTAGAATAATGTATGATGCAATACTCGAAATTGAGGGCTATCAATTTGAAATAAAATAGTGGTAACATTAATAATTAAAGACCTAATTAACATCTTCAAAATGTTCAAAACAAACCAAAAGTTTTTGACAAATGTAAATTTTGTCTTATAGAATCAAATGACAAACAAATCTGAATTGCATTGGTCCTTAAGAAGGACAAACTTGATAGGAGAAATTTCCACGATTGGTTTTAGACTTTGAGAAGGGTTCTCAAGGAAGAGTGTAAGCTCTTCATCCTTGACAAGCCAGTGCAAGAAATACCTGCTCCTGATGCACCTAGGGCACAAGTGGATTCTTACTGGAAGCATGCCAATGATGCCTTAGAGATAAAGTACATGAACTATGAGTTGCATGAGAAGTGCAAGGACATGAGTGTTCTTGAGATGGTAACACATGTTAGGAAAGTGACACTTGGCCTCACAAAGAAATAAAGGGATGATTATCCTAATGGTGCTACTTGAGTCTAAGATGACAGAGGGAACCTTAATAGAAGAATATGTGCTCAATATGATTAGACATGTGTATCATCTTGAAGAGTTGGGATTCATATTGAGCCAAGAGTTGACCACATGTCAGACTTGCTTGCCAATTGATTCCTGCAGAAGCAAAGTTGAAGAAGGACTAGCCCATGATGGTGATCAGCGGATAGCAGAGATGAGTTAAAGGATCAAAGAAAGACCAAGAAGAGTTTTGAGATCAATCTTAAATCCAAATATTCAACACTCAAGATAAGGAGGAAGAAAAGTACAAGAGGAACTCATCCTTTGTACTTGAAGACTTTCAGGAACCAGAAGATGGGGATGATGATCTCCACTTCAGGTATATATGTTATTGAGATAAATATATCTACTTCTTCATCATGGGTACTAGATAATGGATGTGGATCTCACATATGTTCTCATACGCAAGATTTGAAAGGAAGTAGGCCTTTAGGAAAAGGTAAGGTGGAACTACAAGTTGCTAATGACGCAAGAGTTGCATCCAGCACATTTGGAACCTATAATATATCTCTGCCCATAGGGATTGTCATTGAGTTAAAGAACTACTATTATGTACCTACTATAAATAGAAATATCATTTCTGTAACTTTTATGGACAAGGATGCATTTGAATTCCATATTAAAAATGGTCGATGTTCTATTTCAAAATGTGGGATCTTTTATGGCAGTGCCCCAATGTCTTATGATGTTTATTTGTTAGATCTAAAGACATATAACATCAATACCAAAAGACTAAATCTCAACAACTCAAACAAAACATACCTTTGACATTGTCGTCTAGGGCACATAAATGACAATCACATATCTAGATTCCATAAATATGGCTATCTGGACTCTTTTGATCTACAATCAATAGAGACATGTGAATCTTGTTTGTTGGGCAGGATGGATAAGACCCCCTTCACTGGTAACAATGAGGGCTAGTGATCTATTAGGGCTCATACATATTGATGTATGTGGAACTTTTAGAACAACTACTAAAGGTGGATATCAATACTTTATTACCTTTATTGATGACTGCAGTAGGTATGGCTATGCTTATTTAATGAAACATAAGTCGGAAACTTTTGAAAAAGTTCAAGAAGCTTATGAATGAAGTACAAAACCAACTTGGTAAAAGGATTAAGGCACTTCATTCTGATTGAAGTGGAGAATACTTAAACCAAGAGTTTGAGAACATTCTTAGAGACCATGGAATTGTATCCTAGTGCACTCCACCTGAAACACCTTAGCATATTGGTGTGCAAGAAAGAAGGAATCGTACATTGTTAAATATGGTGTGATCAATGATGAGTTTAGTTGAGCTTCCGACTACCTTCTGGGGGTATGTTCTACAAACTGCCACATTTACACTAAACAGATTACCATCTAAATCGGTTCAAAAGACACCATATGAGATTGGGAAGCATCCCAATATGTCTTTTATGAGGATTTGGGGATGTGAAGCTTATGTTAAAAGAATGTTTTCTGATAAGCTTGGTCCTAAATTTGATAAATGTTATTTTGTTAGATATCCTAAAGACACAAGAGGATATTACTTCTATTTCCACTCAAACAACAAAGTGTTTGTTTCCAGGGATGTTTCATTCCTTGAGATGGATCTCATTTCCAAAGGAATCAATGGGAGGAAAGTGGAACTCTAAGAGGTTTGAAACCAACAAGAGAACATTGAATCGATTGATGAAGAAGAGGAACCAAGAGAATCAAAAGGTGTTGTGGAATCTAAAATTCCTCAAGTAATTTAGGAACCTCGTAGATTTAATAGGAGACACCTCCAGCCTGATAGATCTGGATATCTTGTAACTCAAGAAGGTAGTGAATTGGTCATAGATGATGAGCCAATAACCTATAAAGATTCTATAGATGGATCAGAGTCTAAGAAATGGCTTGTGGCTATGAGATTTGAGACAGAATCCACATATATCAACAAAGTATGGACTTTGATGTATCCACCTCAAGGGGTAAAACCCATAGGGTGTAAGTGGGTCTTCAAGAAGAAGACTGACATGAATGGTAAAGTACAAACCTATAAGGGTAGATTTATTGCAAAGGGTTTTAGAAAAGTTCAATGTGTTGACTATAACGAAACCTTTTCTCCAGTGGTAGTGGTTAATTTCATCAGGATTGTGCTTCATGTTGCAAGCTTATCAAGACTATGATATTTGGCAGATGGATGTTAAAATTGCATTCCTTAATAGGAATCTTATTCAGAATGTGTACATGACACAACCTGAGGGTTTTATAGATCCAAAATTTGCAAATAGAGTATGTAATCTACAAAGTTCAATCTATGCATCGAAGCAAGAATGTCTGAGTTAGAATCTTTGTTTTGATGAGACAGTCAAAGAGTTTGGCTTTATTTAAAATGAAGATGAACATTGTGTGTACAAGAAGGTTAGTGGGAGCATAGTGACATTCCTCATATTACGTGTAGATGACATATTATTGATGGGGAATGACATTCCTCCTTTATAAAAGGTAAAGACATAGATTGGAAATATGTTTTCTATGAAAAGATTAGGAGAAGCATCCTACATCTTGGGGATAAATATCTATAGAGATAGATCTAAAAGGCTTCTTAGACTAAGTCAATGTACATAAAATGACAAAGTGTTGAAGTAGTTCATCATGGACAACTCAAAGATAGGAAACCTATCAATGCGTCATGGTGTTCCCATCTCTAGAGCTCAATGTCCCAGTTCTTGTGAAGAAAGGAAATGCATGAGTTTGATTCTATATGCCTCAACAATTGGATCAATCATGTATGCAATGTTGTGTACCCATCCATACGTCTTGTATGCCTTGAGCTTGACAAGAAAATATCAGTCAGACCTAGGTGATGCTCATTGGATAGATGTAAAGAGCATCCTCATGTACTTGAGAAGGACTAAGGATTATTTCTTGGTCAATGGCAAAGAGGAAGAGTTGGTGATAAAGGGTTACACCATGCAAGCTTCCAGACTGATCAAGATGACTATAAATCACAATCAAGATTTGTATTTTTCCTAAACAATAGAGTTGTAAGCTAGAAGAGTTCCAAACTAGAGGAAGTTACTGATTCTATAAAAGCGGTTGAGTATATTGCTGCAACAAAGGAGGTTGTATGGATCAAGATGTTCATTACAGAACTTGGGGTCATTCCAAGCATCAATGACACTATCAAGCTATATCCTGACAAGAATGGAGATTTTATAGAAGCTAAGGAATCTAGATCGCATTAGCTCTCAAAGTATATAAAATGTTAGTTCCATCTCATACGAGAGATTGTACAACTAGGAGATGTAAAGATTTCTAGAGTACCAACTGAGAACAATGTTGCTAACTCCTTGATAAAGGCATTTTTGTAGAAGAAGCATGATGGCCAGGTTAGGTCATTCAGAATGAGATTCATGGGTGATTGGCTCTAAGTGCAAATGGGAGTTTGTTGGTATGTATGCCTAGAGAGCCAATCATGTGATGATTGTAATGGCATAATTTGTGATTGATTCGAATAATAAATAAAGGCAAACTTCCAATTTATTCTATTTTATTCGACTATGAGATAATGATGTAACATTATAAATGTCTAGATAATTATATTACTCAATGACGTATGTCTTCAAGTATGTGACTTGGGGAAATGAGATCATACAGATGTTAAGAGTTCATATATATTCTCATTATGTCCCTAGTGGGTTGTTATTGTGGAAGGTTGATAGACAACAATTACACATAAGATCAGAGTGTGAGTTGGTTGATGATAGAGTCTCATTAGTCATGATATGGCTATATCAAATCAATCACATAGATACATGTTAGAGAATAGTGTATGGGATAGACCCACCTTGAGACTGACACATGGAAAGCATCACCATGGTAGTCATAGTCATCTCTCATAGTGATGGTGTTGTTTGTGGTTCTTAGACCTGAAATCACTACACTCATCACATGTCATTTGGTATGCTTTGACATCATCAAACACAATCATGAAACATGGGTTGTTGTAAAAGTGATGATTGGGTGACTGTGACACATGGGGAATGACTGTGAGTGACAAAGATGGGATTTGTCCCTCCTAAGGGAGTATGATATCTAAGGCCTCTTAATTAGTTAGACTAAGAAATGCATGGTAATGCACATGTGAGTCAATATGTGATATTGAGCTTACAAATATCTCAGACAGTCTACTTTGGTTTAAGAAACAAGATTGATTACTGAAAGGGTGGGTACTCCATGCCTCGAGTTCAATCTGCATATCAGTGATAAAGGAATTATACAAACATTGCAACACCATACACAGATTGTAGGTTGTAGTTGTTCCCCAACTTTCCATTCACTTTAGTAGTACTGATGTGTGATTAGGCACCAGTATTTTCTTGTGATGACATAAGTCAATTATGGGCATTCACTGCCAATGTGATATGGGACCTATAGTGTCACACACATAGGTCTTGACCTAGAAGAGGATTTTAATCTTGAATGATGATTGAATTAATTACCAAAGTGTTTAAGTATTCAATTCATGCAACAAATCAGTTGGCTAACTACCAGACAATCATCTCACTGAGTGAGACGACCGTATGTAGTGCCAAACGGTTGTCTTAAGGGTTGAGATGGGCATTTGGAGGATCATGGCTGATTTGAGTTGAAATTGGCTATGGGTTGAACTGACTGGCTTGGTTCGGCTCACCAGACGATCATCTGGGTGAGAGAGATGATTGTATCGCATGGCCGAGACTACCTATTTCGGCCGTAGGAAGGTTCTAGATACTTTCCTGAATTTGATGTTCAATTCCACATTACTTGGAATGCAAGGAATTAAGGTTTAGCATAAATGGGAAACAAATTGTTAATTTTGTATGCGATTGGGAAACTACAAAATAACCATATGTCATTGTGATATGACCATCTCGCATGCCAGACGACTATCTGGGTCACCAAACAGACATTTGGATGGTCATAGGTTATGAAAATTTAAGATCTTCTGGTCCCTTCCACTCCTGCATTGACCAGGAACCCTGGCCCAAACCCCACCAATAAATAGAGGGGTACTGGCGGCATCCCAAAACACAACATAGAAAATTGAGAATCGATTGCTCTGACAATTGTTATCTTCTCTGGTTGTGGTAACCAAGAGAGCCCAAGCAAGTCCTACCCGACTAGGGAGGGATATCAAGGGAGAGAACAATTGAGGATCATTGTTGTGGGAGAGCAAGTTTGTGACTAGTATGCAAATGGGAGAGACAAATCCTTCCTATCTGGTTCTAGCATGATGAGAGGAGTTCTAGGTGGTGTGTGTGGACTAATCTAGAGGCAAGAGTCATTTGGCTACTGCTAGGAGGACAACATCAACCTACAGTCCATGGTGAGAACACATGAGTCACAGTAGAAGTTGTCTAGTCTGTTGTCTATGGGGAAGACCATGAGCTACACATACATCGTCCAAGAGAAACTAGTCAATAGTTTTGCATCAAGAATGATGAGAAAATGTCATTAGACTTGCTCTAAGACCAAGTATACCCTCAAAATCATTCTTCCTATCTTATAGTTATTGACGTGATCTACTGGTTTATGGGAAATATTGATAAATTTTTTGTTTTTGTTGCCTATTCTATAGCTATATTTCCCTACAGTTTCTTCCTCTACAAGAAACCCTACCTCTCTCAGTTCATGAAACATATATATATGCTATGAAAATGATCCCCAAACATCAATGAACAAAAATATAGCCTTGTATTTCCCTCTAGAACGCCCTCTCTTTGTTACCTTGATCTACTTGTAACCTACCTGAAGAATGACTCCAGTGAGGCTTCTTTGACCTTCTTTACCCCAAAGGTGGAGTCGTGAAAGTGTCAACAACACCCCTAGGAAGCTTCATCCAACTAAAAGACATCAAGATTTTAGGTATCCTAGTTTTCCCCTTTTTACTTGCTTCTAGTTCTTCACGACAAATCAGTGAACCTTCCTTTTTTTGGACTCTCAAATCTCTACTTTTCATTTTGGTTTTTGCCAATGAACCAACCGGGCATGCTGGTGTTCATTGCTTTTTAGCATACTCAGGTTTCTCACTTTTGTTTTCCTCCTTGTCTTGACGAGAGGAGGTCATCACTATCATAGACTGGTTTTTTAACTTAATTTCTAGGACAACATTTTTATTTTAAGGTGTGTAGGATGTGATGGAGTGGAATTTTGGAATCCTAAATGTCCAATGACATAAGTGAAATCATATGGTTGAGTTATATTAAGAGTTCCAAGCTTTTGACAAAGTAGGTGTGTTGATGTGAGGTGGACATCATGATTAAGATATCCCTTTTTAATGTCTTCTTAAGGAATTTAATAGAATGATCAAATAGATGCGTTTTGTCACCAAATTTGAGTACAAGGTAGCTTGAGAGGTAAGGAAGGTATGGTGAAAATTTAGTGGCATTTGGATCTTCCTACAGGGAGTTATTAAGGTTTGATTTTTGTGAAATAATGTGCATTATTAACAAATTATAGACCTAAGTTGTTGATCAGATAAGGTGTCATGCCCTTGGACCCTTGGGCGGGTTGTATGGCTAGATCCTAGCCATTCATGGCCAATCTAGTGGTAGAGACCGTCCACTTGAGTGAGTCACAGATCAACCTTGTGAGGATGCACTCAGACCCTTGGATCCATGATCAGATGAAAGATAACCCTTCTCCTATCTCCGGGTAATAACATAGAATGTGGGGAAGAGGATGGCCGCAATCCCCTCCCTCAACATCGAAATCGTGGGGGAGAGGGTGGAAGATAGCCTAGTAGTTAGGCTCTCCTTGATGAGATGATTTCGTAGACCCCTTAAATGAGTTTTGGGACCACATCAGTAGAGAGAACGAGACCTGCCCCTCAGCTGCTTCTCCATTATGGCAAGAAGGTGGCACCGGAGGTCGAGAATGGAGATACAGGGCTCGTTAAGGAATCAAAGCAAGGGGAAGGTCACCGAGCCTTCAATGGTGTTCCATCAGGCCAGAAGCGATGGAAGACAACAGTGGAGATCGTGGGTGATCCCTTGCGGAGACCTGCTACGCGGTGGTAGTCTTCTCGAGCTTGGGGAAGTGCTCTGGGTGGAGAGAGAGTGACCGTGAGAGACTGGAAGGCTTCGGTACAGTAGAGGGCAGCGTCACTGGGGGCCAAAGAGGAGGATAGTAGTGCCAGGACGGATGGTGTTTGCAGTGGTGGCGTGGTGGCCAGAGATCTCAGCAATCCAGAGTCCTAGAGATGGATCAGCAAAGCTGAGCAGCCGTGAAGGTCAAGCAGAGGTCGCCGAAGGTGTTGGCGGCCCTAAGTGTCGACGAGGAGATCTCGAGCCCGAGCTATATATTGCTCGCCGGAGGTCCCCTATGCGGCGGCGCTCACGTAGAACAGAGTCCCACAGACTCCCTGACCGTACGAGGAAGAGAAAAGGGAGGTGAACCCCAATTTAGTCGCCCAAAACTAGCTGAGAACCAACCGACCATAGCAAGCAAAGGATGTGTGAAGCCCTAGTGGCCACATGGCACGACGGGATTGGCCCAATGAAGGTAAATACCTAAATAATGCCTAGATCCCGTATAATTCATAGTAAATAGCACAATTATCAGAAAAATACAAGTAAGGTACCAAAATCCTCAGAAAAATGTGTAGAAAACTATGAAACCATCATATCAACCTTTTTATGATTAAATCACAATGATATCATGTAAGATGTGTAATGCTTGTTTAATGGATAACAAATACCAAACGATGATATAAAATTATGAGAAAATGTCAGTGAATCTATAATCATGTCTATAATCCATATAAGGTCAATTATTATGATGTTGATGCTCGAAATCATGTAATTTGCTTCATATAGCTAATTAGGGTTGGTAACCCTAAGTTAAATGCAATAAATACATACATGCTCAATAAATGATAGAAATTACAGAGTAAGCTAATATCATTATATGGAACCTTAGTTTTAATTATGTGATCAGTTTTATACACGAAATCCATGTTATGTGAAGTTGACTCGTAATACATGGTTTAAAACCCTAATTTAGGTTAATGATGTAACCTAAGGTTAATATGTGCACAAAAAGGATATGGAACCTAATGTTCAGATAATGAACCATAATCTGGAAAATGACATCAGTAAGATAAATATAAGACAAGAATGCAAGTAATGAGGAGAATATCCTAATGAGTTAAGTAAACCCTAAAATGGACATATCTACGGTTGAGATGATGAGAACCTGATAGTGATATGTATGATCTTATCTTAATCAGGTTTTACCAAGGTTATAGTTGACATAAGGGATGTGGTATAGTTTATCTCAGTCTAAGGTACGCCATTACCTCATGCTTGTCTTATTATACAATATGCTTGTGTTATATGTGCAGTAAAATACTTGGCATATGATATTGGATGAAATGATTGTCTAGTATGATATGTTGCTCAAATTTCCATACTTATCGCTATGAACACATGAAACATAAAATATCTAATCCATCATATGATAGCACTAAACTCTTTGGTAGTACAGTGCATTAGAGTGATCACAAACTCCTAGGGGGTAGATGACATGTACAATGATCACAAACTCCTCGGGGGTAGATCATAAGGCCTAAAAACATCAAAGCCCTGGGGGCAGATGTACGAGATATATGATGAAAATATACTTAAAATATGTGTTGTCTTTTGCTAATAAATATCTTTGTGCAAGTATACACTTTTCTTATATTCTTCTATTACTGTCAAGTATATTAGTTTTATCTTATTGCCAAGATGTGATGAGAGGTATATAAAAGACACGTAGGCGTACTCAGTACAATATTCTTGAATATTGTGTTGATGTGTACCATATGTAATCTTTTGTTTAGGTTGTGGTTATGCTCTTGAAGATCCAGGAGAGTTGAGGGTTGAGTGACGAGTTAATGTACATGTGGACCTGTTGTCTTAAGATCTTGTTGATTAGTTGTAGTGCATGTATATGTATAAATTTTCTATTCAATAGTACGGTCCCTCACTGACTCAGACACTAGGCTTCACCGGTGATCTGGGTTGCTGGGAGATTGCACGGTGCACCTTCCTTTTCTGTAGCCATGCTTGGATAGACCTACAGTTTGGCAACTGATAGCACTCTGGTCCCTAGAGGGATGCGATCGTTGACTCTGACTCTAGAACGATGTGCCACCTTCCCTTTCTGGCGCTGGTATCGGTGACCGCCTATCTGGCAGAGAACCTGGCAACACTGTTGTCAAGAAACCCCGGCCACAGGGAACCTGCGTCGGCCACCCCGGATGGCTCAAAGAGCTGGGCGGGTCTGATGGATGCGGTCTGGAGCTTCACGCATGTGGGTTGCCCTGGAGCTACAAAGGGAGAATTCAGCATCGTCGACTGCCAAGGATATGCATGGAGGTTCAAAACTCTCCTGACGACAACAGTGGAGGAGGTAGGTCCTGCGTGGCTGTCTGGGTGCTTCTCTGGACGGAGGCAAAGTAGGGAGGGTTGGCGTGGGACTTCCAACCGAGGCCCACATCCTGCAAAGTGCGAGTGACGGCCTTCTAGACTTTGAGCCGGAACTAGACCGAACGATCCTGAACCCAGGCGTGGCACACTGGCTACTTGGCCAGTGGCCAGTGTGGTGATGAGATGGAGCTGCGGCCAATGAGGAGGCGCCAGATGGTTGTATGTTAAGTTATAATCTATTACTTTGTTTAATTTGTAGAAAGTGCTAGGAGTGCCCGAAAATGGCGAACCCATATACTAAAATGATCGGGAGAACGAGATGAACATTAATAAAATAGGTGTGAGAACTAATTATGCTTCCTATTCTAAAAGTAGGGTAATATATGGTAAAGTGGTGATTAGTACATTAAAACCTTAGATTTAGGTATTAAAGTATTGGATATATTAAAAAGCCTACCTATAGTATTATCATATGACATTGTTACATCTAATGCTAATCTAAGAGGATCATGATAAGAATGATGATAATATGCAATCATGGTTCTAAGATAATGATCACCAACATGTATAATTAAGATTGAGAAATCCATAATATAAGTAGTGATGATCTTAATGCTTATGATCTGATCATAATAGCCTAGTGAGTTTTATTTGATGGTATTCCAAGTCTTTGATATGTTTTGAATAACTATGATTATGACTAGAGGTTCTGAGTCACAAATATGATACTTAGGGTTTAAAGCATAAATCTACTTAATCATAATCCGACGTGGTTTCTTAAAATGGTCTAAAGACTTAACTTTATGAATTAGGGCTAAAGATTATAACTTGATAAGTTATTAATAACAATGATGAGATCTAAGTAATGGATATTATGGATCCAATGATTAGGGCCTTCACCTAATATTAATATGTTATGGAAATAGAGTTTACACCCTTATTCCATATCCTTAACCTAAGTCAACTCTAAAACCTAGGTTAGGACTACATAGGGTTTGATCTAATTATGATGGTTACACTTTAAGATTTAAATACAAGCTGATTAACTGATTGGATTCATCTTTGTTTGTTTGATTGGATGATATTCTTAAAATATGATTTGATAATCTGCATGGCTCACCATTGAGGTATGTGGTTACGCCTATGACTACCCGCTCTAGATTGCTGATATATTTTGAGTGTTCTTGGGGATCGAACAACTAAACTATTGGATGTTTATTTACCTTTTTTACAATTATAATGCTACTATGAGTATCACATAAAGAAAGATTATGTGAAGAAAATGCCAGTTCTTATTTGTAAGTATTTGATAAAAAAATGTGTTGTTAGTTTACTTGTACACTTTTGCATGCACCCCATGTACACAATATAACTTGGTATACTGATTTGTGCTTTGGTTTTACGACATTTTAGGTACATGCTAGATAAGATGATATCAAGATATGATGGATAAATCAAGTTACTTGAAGACATTAAGTTAACTTGTAAGGAGTATTAGATAGATACTTCTTCTCATATAGTTCTCATATGTATGATTACTATGATGGAAAATCATGTAAGTTCTACAGGAACATCTTCTAACCAACATATTTGAATTAATAGAAAAATATATGCTATTATTTATTATTTGTTAAATCTGGATCTTGGGAAAAATTTAGGTAATGGCTCTCATATTTGTGGCTTTCCTTAATTAAAGTTGCTGAAAAGTGAGGTTGTTACACTAGCCTAGTGAAAAGACTACTCACTCCTAGAAAGAAAGTAAGCACAAGCATAAGAGAATGAGGTCAAAGTCATTTTCATTGCGATGAAGATAAAAAAAGTCATTGTGTACGGTGATCTTCCTACAATACGGTGGTGAAGATGACCCTTAATAGAGAATGCGGTTCTACCACCTCCTAGATCTTTCTTTCGCTCCAAAATGACCACAACATGAGTTCATGGGGGTTGTTAGGTTCGAGATCCAATCCAGACTGGAGGTTGTATTTTAGTGTCACATAGGCGCTCATCCTGACTAACCCAGTCGGGATCCAATCTTGTTTTGTTTAGCAAAAATCAAACTGACAGGGTCCATTTTGGATTCCATAATCCCCTAATCCAGACCAAGTCAGTCATGCTATCAACAAGATTCTAGGATCCCAGTCCGGATTTAACTCTTTCTTTTGTATTATTTTATTTTATATGTCAGACTGAAAAACACGAGTTATGAGGCTAGTCCAATCTAATGAGTGCTTTCAATGGGATTGGGTTGCCAAACAAAAATAGGACAAATACAGATAAACTAATATGGATCTATCGACTAACCCGATATGGATTTTGTAATCACGATCTCGAACCAAAAGGGGCTTGGTGATTAGGAGTCATCCTAAAAAAATAGGTTGAAAATATATACATCCTTAGACTATGAGGCCCAAAAAAATTCTATAAGGTGGCATGAATGTGTTTATGTATGCGCTAGAAAAAATTCCCAATAATCAATCAATTGGGTTCTTAATGTATAGTTTTATCTGTCTGGACAATCAGTAAATCATGGATGAATCGACCGACTAGATGGGGAAAAAATGCCTATGTGCGAGGATGAATGACCAACAGATTGACTCATCGCTTGAGTCAATCATTCCTCTACTCGTGAGAGACACTGAAGACAATCTCAATCAGTAAAAATTGGTAGGTAAACCGATCGATGGTCCTATAGGTGGGTTACCTGAGCAAATAATTGATCGGTCGACTAGGTACCCAAATCGGTCAATTGGAAAAATGTTAGTCTTATTGTCATTTTGTTCAAATTAGTGGACAAGATGACAGGACAAGCTAGTCAATCAATCCACCTAGCTTTCCTGGTACTCTTTGAAACATGACCCAACCGGTTGACTAGGTGGTCAAATCAATACTTGGCGCGACTAGGAGTTGTCTCATGGCATGTACCAATGAATCACCTCCCAATAACTTGGAGATGCGGGAGGGTGTTGCTAATCAATTTCAGTCATGCTTAGAAGGACAATTTGGGGCCTTGGTCCTGATCTTGCACATCTCCTACAATAAATGAGTATTTCTCATCAAAATATGATAAAAATAAGTAAAATAATAAAATTTGAACTTTTAATAGTAAAGACAAAAATGTATAAAAATAGATACAAAAGTAATCTAACTTTGTGAATAAATTAAGATGAATATGCATTCATCATTAACTAATGAAAATAGTTTTTGATTTTGATTAGTACCACGGGTAATAACTAGTACGCTAAAACAAGACATCAACAACTGCCCAAAGGTCATCTTCTATGAGACGAACTTCTGATATGGTAGCTGGTCTAGGTGTATCAAATAAATGGTTACTAGCCTCTACACAACATATATGGTAATTTGATAGAAATCTCATTCGTGTGGTAATGGATGGGAGGTCATTTTTATAAAATTATTATAGTGGTCAATGTCATAACTTCGATGTATGACCCATTTTTTGCTATATAAATACTCTATTTGATGTCCCAGCGAGCTTTGAACCGACATCGTACAACCAACAACAAACTTTATAATTGAGCCCACGGTTAACTTTACGAAAGAGGTCATCATTACTATCAAGGTGGTACTAATACATTCAGCCATTCTATTTAGGCTTTTCATACTTGAAATTTGATAATATAGGCAAAGCAATGGGTTGGAATCCAAGGCAAAAATCAATCCTCAGCGTGGCTTGCCGTCCATATCCACGTGTAACTTTTATATTATTTGATAGCTTTAATAATTGGATTTCATCATTTCATACAATGGACCCATGAAATTACGACCCCCGATCAGCCCTACCCCCTTGGCCCCACCCAGCCGATTCATTGGATGCGATGTAATGAACATCATGATGCATTTTAAAACTAGCCTATACTACGGATGCGTGATGTGTAACATCATCCGAATGTGGAAATTTTTGTATCTTGTATCGAGATATTTATGCACTTAGAGTTGTATGGAAAACCATTGACGCCAGCGGGTTCTACCGCTTCTTACGTTTCTAATAGAAAATGTTGTCGCTTGATGATTGTCGTTGATCGGCAAAGTGTTTGGTGCAGACCGCTGATAGCGTGAAGCTAATCCACTCACCGCATTGGTTCCATGCAATGAATAATAGGTGACGGCCTGTTGCCGTATACAGAAATATTAAAACGTGTTGATGTAGGGATGTGTGTTCATATCCATACTCATTTAATTTAACGGGTCCGGTTCCGGTTCCGGTTCTAGACCCGCATAATATAAAATCTAGATTTGTACCGTATAGACCCGCATAATACAAAATCTAGATTTGTACCATACCCGTACCCACAGTAATAGAGGGTATGTGGTGTGGGTATGTGGGTAAGCGGTTCTATAAAATATTGTAAGAATATGTTCTATATATTTTAATACAATATGATATTGTTATTATATACTATATGTAATAGTTATATTAGTTAATGCTTTACTTTATACATTAACATTAATTTATTTAATTGTTTACATATTTGTAGTCATCATCCTAACGTTTGACTTATGTATAAAGTAATGTAAATTAGTAGATATGTTTATTTTAAGTTTATATATAATGTTCATTATTGTAACTAGAATATTTAATTCTTAATTATATGACTAGATTCAACCTTGTTGTGGTTAGAATAGGATATCATCTCAAGAATTATATTAGTTAGAATAGTAAAGAATGATATATAACATATTATTTAAGTAGTTATTTATGTATATCTCGTTCCAAATATATTTGTTACTGGACCAGCTTATATGCGGGTTCAAGGGTATACATGTATGAAAAATAGACTCGTAACATATTTTTTAAGGGTCCGCATTTTCGGATCTACCCGTACCTATTTACTGCACTATGTTGATGTGTACTCAAAACATATTATGGTAGGGGAAAAAATGAGGGTTGAGTAGTGCATTTCACAAAGGTGTAAACCTCAAACTCAAATTGGACTCTAATGCAATTTGGAGGGAGAAACTGAGGGGGGAACGTCATCTCAAAGCCAATTGACAATGGGAGCAGTAGCCTAATATTTTGGATGTACATCTCCACATACTGGCATTGTGGGATCAATCAATTCACACGTGACTTAACCGTTATGCCAGTGTCCTTAAAATGGCTGAACAGGCGTTCATTTAAAGGATCTTCTCTCTTCGGAGCTATTTATTGATTTAAGATTCTACCTTCTTTTATATTTTGAGGGACACCTATGTCAAAGGCATCGACACTAACTTGAAGAACGTGACTTTCTGTGAGCACGTAGTACCATCGACACTAACTTGAAGAACGTGACTTTATGTGAGTATGTAGTGCCAACAATCATCAGCAGTCTGTCCCTCTGAACTGTCTTAAGCTCGAAAACTGCCATAGCATGTAATTTAAACAGTGGACTTTCAGAATAATGATTCCCGAATCACCACTTTGATTAAGACCCCATCTGACACTTGCAACTTGCCTTCAAAATGGTGCCTACTTTTGCCTAGTCACGCATGCTCCTATCGGAAAATACGCCACCAGGTAGACAGTGGAAACAAAATTTTTACCAACATATTTCTCATTAACCAGTGTATCACGTCAATAACTATGCAATAGGAAAGATAAGTTTACGAAAATATACTTCATCTTGGAGCAAGTCTAACGATAATCATCGTCAGTGTAGATGTGCACTCTATATTGGACGGTGTCTATACAGCTCCTAGTTGTACTGGGACTCATCTGACTGTTCCTCCACAAACAGCAGACCTGAACGTCGTTGTCTGCAGCAATCCCTCCCGTCACGCACTACTGGACAGACGGGAAAAAGCCACCTCACCTCTAGAGAAGTCCACGCGAACCAACTAAAACTCTTGTCGTCCTGCTAGAAAGGATATGAAGGAGTTGTCCCTCCCGCTGGTGTTAGTCACCAACCTACTCTCCCACAACAATGATGCTGAGTTGTTTCTCTCTCGTAGCTATCTCTCCCTAGTCGGGTAAGATTTGTTTGGACTCTCTTGGTTACCACAACCAGAGAGAACGATAATTGTCAGAGCAACATGTTCTCAATTATCTGTGTTATTCTCTAGGAAGCCCTTAGTACCCCTCTATTTATAGTAGAGGCTAGGGTCAGGGTTTCTAGTATGTTCAGGAGTGGAAGGGACCAGAAGATCTCAAATTTTTACAACAATTCTGAAAACTTCGCAATCTGCGACATCCAAAATGGATGTCTAGCAACTTAGATGCTCGTCTGACACGCGAGACGATCGTCTTGTACTGTGAAATGGTTGTTTCAAAGTTTCTCAGTTTTGTACATGTTTTGACAATTCAATTCCAATTACTACACGTCATGATGTCAACACCAATCCTAGATGCAATTAAATTACACCCTCAAACTGATTGTTTGGTGCGGATGAGACGGGCGTCTCATACTATGCCAGACGGTCGTCTCACACAAGTAAGATGATATTCTCACAGCATGAGTCGGGCTAAATTCCAGGCAATGTATAATAAAATTAGCCTGACACTCTAAATGGTTGTCTCAAAACTTAAATTAATCTTTTGACAGTCCAATCAGCTGATTTGTAGTGTGATTTCAATATTTAAATACTTTAGTAATCATTCCAATCATTATTCAAGATCAAAATCCTCTTCTAGATGAGTTCCTATGGGTGTGACCCTATAAGTCCCATATTATGTTGGTAGTAAATGTCCATAACAACTTATGACATTACAAGCAATGAGAGGTACCTAGTCACACATCATTGTTATCCAAGTAAATGGAAAGTTGGAGAACGACTTCAACCTACAATCTGTATATGGTGTTACAATGCTTGTATAGTTCCTTTGTCACTGATGTCCAGATTGAATTAGAGGCATGGAACATATATCCTCATTATTATTCAATCTTGTTTCTTGAACTGAAGCAGACTGTCTGAGATATATGTGAACTCAATATCATATATTGACTCACATGTGCATGGATCTATCTGATGCATTGTTCTCTAACATGTATATGTGTTCTTGGTTTGATATCGTCATATCATGACTAATGAGATATTGTCATCAACCAACTCACATTCTGATCTTATGTGTCGTTTCTTCCTATTTACTTTCCACAATAACAACCGATCAGGGACATAGCAAGAATGCATATATTCTTAGCATATGTATGATCATATTGTTCAGGTCCTCAATCTAAAGACGTACATCATCGAGTAATATCATTTTCTATACATTTATTATGTTATTTCATTATCTCAAAAACTAAATAAACAAAATAAATTGGAAGATTGCCTTTATTAATAATCAAATCATTTACAAGTTATGACATTACAATCATCATATGATTGGATCTATAATCATACATACCAACAACTCCTTCAAATTTTTTTTAACCATCCACTCATTTCCATTTTGCTCATCCAAAATTACAAGCGTCATACTTCATTATTGGCTTTGATGCTTTTGTAAATGCATTATTCCACCTCATACTCCACCCTCTTCTCTAGTTGTTCGCACATTAGGGGTTGATGCCTCCACCAATTTATGTCCTTGTTGGTCTCTACTTTATTAAGGCAGGAAAAATTAGACACAACCACACAAACTATTTAAAAAGATTTGGGTTTAAAGTTTTTCAAAGAGATCAAAACTTAATCTGAACCCAAGGAACACCAATTATTTTAGGGTCTTGTTCAAGTCTTGGTTTCAAACTTGAATTGACCAGATCCATCTAAAATCTACAATTATATATTCAAATAAAATGAAAATATAATAAATTTACACTATCAAATCGCCTATTAAATTACCATGCATCCCGAGTTATCTTTGTTTGTGAAAATCAAATAGTTTTGTATTTGTTTACTTTTGGTTTATATATATATATAATTATATATATATATATATATATATATATATATTAGTTATATATAAGTTTTATATGGTTTATTGTTACTTGTATATAAATTAGTGCTGAAAGCATTATTAAAAAGTATATTGGATTTTTTATATGTTTTAACCATATTTTAGGTTTTGTTTATTGAAATATTTTGAAAGATTAGACTAATAATAGCTTTGTTTTTAACTATTCTATTGAGTTGATTTACATATTAATATTAATAAAATTTAAAAATGTTGACCTGAAACCACCCAAAATAGAACCAGTTAACCCTTAATGAGTTGCCACTCCTACCTCCCTCCGACCCTGCCTCACTCATAGTTTACATGTTCCTCATCAAAAAGCTTGATTGGCCATCTTCATTTTTTCCTCCCTTGCAATGCAAACTCTACATAAGGTGATACGCCTTCTTGAAAGACCAGCATTGACAAGAACTACCCCATTTCTCCTGATGTTTCACAACACTCTTTGCGATCAAGCTTGATGGATTCTCACTGCTCATGTAGAACTTTTGTTCTACTGAGGGGTAGCCGATGCAAAACCATTACATTATTATTCTTACCATTGGGCTAGTGTTAACGAGTATAACTTCCACAAAACTTTGTCTACTTTCACTTGTTCGGGATCGTGTATAAGGGTGTCCCCCCTCCTCCGGAACTACTAACATATTAACTTAAGTTCTTTTATCACTAGTGTATGTTCCTTTTAAGCATGTTCCTAGTAATTGCACCTTTAGGTACCCTAACCAAGAGCCCTTACCTATCCAACATAGAGCTAGAACCTTGTGTCCATGTGATATACTCCCTTCTACCAGAATATTTTTTGAGCAACTTCAATATAAAAAAGCATCGTAATTTCATAGTATATCAGTCACTCGATCCACATGGCATTTGAATATAGTTTACTCTTATTTCAAAGTGGAATAATCTGTAATAATGGGAATATTAGATCAAGTTAAAATATAATTATACCTGATTATATGGAAGTTTGATAGACTTAAAATTTGAAAGGATTACACATAGTGAGGATTTAGATTGAGTTACCAATTTTGATAAAAACACGAGGTTTGTATGATTTATTAGGAATTATTAGATTTTAAATGATAATTGGTTCATTTAAGACTTTTGAGTGCTCATAAAAGGAATCCCATGACAAGCTAATTATTTGGAGACAATGTTAAGCCTATGATTTGATTTTGGTCTAAATAATTCTACATATTTTAATTGGTTTTAGGAAGAAATGGGATTCATTTACCAAAGTTTGACTTAGATATGCAAATAATGTAGCTGATTTATCTAATTTCAGCTAGGTTAGACCTATGTCCGACTGTCACGTGCTTACATGTGTCACTATACCTGGATCTTTCTCAGCCACTGGATTGACATCTAAAGGTGGATCCCTTGTCCCTTACCTCCTACATCAGACTGCACCCTAAAGGAGTTGCAGACTCTCGAATCCTCACCGGATTTATCACTATAATGTTGATGATAATAAAAAGCCAGAGTTCTAGTAGTTTAAGGAGTCAATCACAATCCTTTTAAGCCCCAAGATGAACCCTAGCTATCCCAGATTGCAAGACGCCTAAAAGTATCTCTCTTTCCCCTACCGATGCTCCATACTAATCTCATCATCTGTGCCACACCCAAGCAATTACCTAGCCCAAGACCATCTCCAAATCAATGGCAACTCAACCCCAAAATCAGCACTGGCTGCGATCTACCAGGGAGACCCCTCGACGAACCTGTTATGGGTTTGTGTGTGGAGTTCTCCGTCAAGGAGTCCTAGGCATGGTCATATTACGGTAACTTAAAGAGGGAGTTCACCAAGGTCCCCCAAAGCTTATCCAACCCCCATTAGCCCTAAAGCATGGATGTAGTCGTCTTCCTCCTTAGGACCGTCGGAAGGTGCTCACAACACACTCACTGTATCAGCCGAATCCATGTAGGGTGACCAACTTGGGGATTGTTGGAGCTTTCTCAAGCGTTCCTCGACGGTGTGGTTCAGTCGAACTTTCCAATTACAGACTCCCATCAGCAAAAGCATGTGCAACTTCTTCATTTGCAATGACCAAGCTTTGTGACGCCACGAGAAGAAGAGAGGAAGCACCCTGGGGTCAACGTGAAGCCTCTTGATCCCTCTATACAACTTGAAGATAGAGGTAGTACTCCAGGATCCCACTGAAATTTAACAACTAGCAGTTAGGATAAAGAAAGATGCCATGCCACATCACTCTCTTTTGATGAGAAAAGAGAGGTGCTGGATCTGAGAAAGGGCGAGTGTGATGCCCAAGTCCATGGTTCCTAGCAAATACTATGAATCTAGAAACCATGAATATGATCCATATATGGATTTTGTTAGATTTTTTGATATCTATCCAATGGTCATGGTTTTATTACCTATTTTAATTTGGTTCTAACGAATATCCATACCTAGGGTAATTAGGGTTTGGGTTTTGTAATTTAGGTAAATTGAAGTTGGAAGATCAAGGAGATCTTAGGTGCTTGTTCTTACTGATCTAGGTAAGTGGTTCATGCTCATGAGTACTCATACTTATTAAAATCAGTACTTTCACATGTTTCATATAAGGCATCATGATTTATGTATTCTAATAAGATTTTTAAGTAAGATATGCAATTAAAGTTTTCATACCTTGGTAATTGTGTCCTCACATATACTCAATATTTCAAATAGAAATATGTTATTAAAATTTCCTCGACAGATTGAGATCCAAGAACTAAAATTTATTTATATTTCTTAGAATGATTAATATTTAATATTTAAGTTCAATATAAGAATGTAAGTTTTGAACATATTAATACATGCTCAAGTTTTCAAGATAAAGATCCTATAAAGATTATAATGTATTGAGAATTGAGCTCATGGTAATATTATAAGATTAGGATGAACTAATAACAATTAAGTTCAAGATAAGATTTGTATTAAGATTCATGATTTGAGTCATGAGAAGAATACAAGAAATGAATCCTTTAGATTTAAGATCATGATTAGACCATGAGACCAAAATATATTAAGATTCATGTTAAGATCAAAATTAACAAAGCTTATAGAATTTGAGTTATGTTTTGTAAACATCATGTTTCAGATATTTGATGCTTAAGCTACTTTTAAATACTTAGTATTATTACGTTCAGTTCAATTTAGTTAATCTTCTTAATCCTTTAGACTCATGTGTTGAATATCTGATATCCAAATCGTGTTAAGTCCTCATATTAAAATGGAGCTTCAGATTTAGATTTATCGTATAATAAGATTATTAGATTTTAGATTCAGAGTTAGTGTGGACCCCTGACCTAGCTTAGTTCTTGATTGTGTTTTCTTTTCTTAATGATATGATTAAACCTTAATCTGATCTTCTGATGCACCTTAATAACATATGACAAGGTTATGTTTTTAATTTGGCCACATTTGGTTGATGTTTGAGCAAGTTGTGCTTATTTTGGACCACGTTGCAAATTACCCATGTTGATGGTCTGTTTTGCAATTTGTCACATGTAGGTTGTGCCTTTTGTGCCTTGTCATAACAAGAGAGAGAGAGGGCGATGCTTAGGGGTGCCTTGTTTGGACCTTGGTTGGAATGTGTGGCTTTAGGGTTTACATGCTTTGTATGGGTTGCATGGGTGGTGGTATCGACCAATTGTGTGTTCTTTGAGTGTATCAACCATGTGTTTTGTGCCTTAAGAGTGCTTTGATTGATACACCTTACTTTGATGGTTTTTGTAGAGACCTTGGTTCCCTATCTTTGGTTTTGGTCCCTAGAGTGTGCATGTGTGGAGATATGTTGCGACCTATACTTTGGTTGGTAGTGTAGCGACCGCTTCCCTTAGTTTTGCTTCGACCAAGAGGGTGCAGTGGACCTAAGTGGTATCTACACTACCTTGTTCTTATCACCTTTCGATGCATGCATGTCTAGATTGGTTTCATGGCTGAGGCTTTGGGGGACATGTGTCCTTTTAGTGCCCTGTAATGACACCGCCTTCCAGTAACCCCCAATTAAGGGAGACCAGGTGTGACGTCCCCAGATTTTCTAAAACTTAATCTGATGTGTGACGTCCAAATTGAAACCCTCACCTCAGCGAGAATCCCAATTTAAACACCCCACACCAGGATAAGAAGAAGAAAATCGAGGGAGTCAGAATGAACATACATCAATAGCACATGTACATGAACAATAATAAAACCATACACACATGTTCAACATTCAACATATAATTACAACATGAATTGTTACAACATTTGATATTACATATTGAACAACAAACTTATACATATACATGTACTACATCTAAACTATAGGATCTTAAGACAATAGGTCCACCTGTACATCAGCTCACTATACCACTCTCAACTATCCTGGATCTTCAAGAGCATAACCATAACCTATACAAAAGATAACATGTGGTACACGTCAGCACAATATTCAAGAATATTGTACTGAGTACGCCTACGTGTCTTTTATATACCTCTCATCATATCTTGGCAATAAGATAAAACTAATGTACTTGGCAGTAACAGAAGAATATAAGAAACGCGTATACTTGCACAAAGAAATTCATTAACAAAAGAGAACACAAATGTTAAGCTTATTTCCATCATATATCTCCTGCATCTGCCCCTCGGGCTTTGATGTCTTTCGGCCTTATCATATAAATCGTACATCTGCCCCTAGGGCTTTGATGTTACATCTGCCCCTAGGGCTTTGACGTTTGTCAATGCACTGTACTACCAAAGAGTTTAGTGCTATCATATGATGGATCAGATATTTTATGTTTCATGTGTTCATAGACATAGGTACGGAAAATCAAGCAACATATCATGCAAGAACAATCATATCATCCAATATCATATGCCAAGTATTTTACTACACATATAATACAAGCATATTGTATAATAATCCAAGTAAGAGGTAATGGCGTACCTTCCAAAGAGACATCCTAATCATCACACATATCCATGATGTCAACTACATCCCAAGTCAAACCCTGATAAAGATAAGATCACATACGATCATCAGGTTCTCATCATCATTATATCTCATCTTAACCCTAATTATGTCCATTAGGGTTTTTCTTATCTCATTATGGTATTCTCATGATTATTTGTATTGTTATCTTAGGTTTATCTTACTGTTGTCATATTCCAAATTATAATTCATCAACTGGATATACTCATGTGTCACATTATTATGTGAACATATTTAACATTATGTCACTTTCCTTAACCATATCAGGGTGACATCACATATATTAAGGGTTTTCTTCATATAACATGAATTATGTTCATCATTATGATATCATAATTAAAACTGAGGTTTCATATACTGATATGAGCTTACTCTGTGAATTTCATCATTTATTGAGCATGTGTGCATTTATTGCATTTTATTTAGGGTTAAAAGCCCTAATTAGCCATATGGAGTAAATTACATGATTTCATGCATCATCATCATAATCACTGACATACACTGGATTATAAGCATGAATATTGATTTACTGACATATTCTCATAATTTTAGGCCAACATTTGATATTTATTATCCATCAATTAAGCATTTCAAAACTAACAAGATATCACTGAAATTCATGCATCGAGAGCCTTATATTTTGCTTTAATTGTGTTCTACTCATTTTTCTGAACGTTTTGGTATATTGTTTGTAATTTTCTGATCAACATGCTATTTTCTACGAATTATATAAGATCTGGACTAAACTAGGTATTTCTTTACCTTTTGGGCCAACCCGGCGTCGACACGTGGCAAAGTGAGGGCACAACTCCTTTCCTCTCTTGGATGGGGCCCGGTCCGGGTCTAGGGCGGGATCCGCAGACCTGAGGATCCGTTTGCCCAGTCGGCTCAGCTTCCTTTTTCATCCTCGCGAGTCTGAGATGCGAGCGTGAGCCCGCCTCTGTCCTGCGGAGATGCCGCCGCACGGTCCTCAGCCGATGAGGAAGCAAGGAAGATCAGTGGCTCCTTATAGAGATACAATAGATCCCCCAGCTTCGTTGAGATCTTACAGACCTCCTCGGTTCCTCACTTTCTAGTCTGCAGCTCCAGGGACCTACATCCACGAGCCTACCGTCAAAGGCGCTGTCGGCGCGTCGCGGCAGAGCAAGGAGATGGGTGAAGGGCGCCGCTGCTATAAGGGTTCTCATCTCGTGAGAATCCTTGTATCCCTGATCCTTCTCACCACTGGAATCGAACTCATCTCATGTCCTGGACCTCGGTTGGCCATCGTCAGCTTTTTGAGCCTCGCTTTGCAGCCCCAGAACTCTATCCAGGTGCTCATCGGCGCCGGCCTCCATCACGGCAGAGGGAAAGGGGATTCACTCCCCTTGCATCATGACTGACAAATGATGCCTCCAGGAGGTGGGTGGACACTCCAGAAACTCGACTTTACCTCCCGTGGATGGTGAGAAATCCCTTCAATCCTCTTATGACCTCCACCCTTGATCTTCCCCTTCTTTTGCTCTGTGCGCCGCAATGAAGAAGGGGGGGGACTGGAAGTTGTTCTCCCTCACCACTCACTCACTAAACGCACATGAGGGGTCGTGGTATTCTTCTAAATGAGATGAAAATGCCTCTTCGTCCATTCCTTACTCTTTCCCACGTTCTCAAAGCCACCCCGTCGTAGAAGGTCATCGACATGGTCAAGATGCAAATGCCCTGAAGGTGATAACTTAAAAATCATTCGATCCAGCATATCCAAGGGCAGGGAAAAGCCCACACAGTCAATTTGTGGCTTCTAGGCTTTACTGAACTGCTTGGATGCAACTACTGGGTCCACGAGAAAAGGAAAGGCCACACGCCCATACAAAAACCAAAAGGGGTGTGACACTTATTAAAACCAACTTAGGTCTATAAATCCTCAAAAAAAATGTCTATTATTTTTCAAATTGCAAACCTTCATAACTCCTTCTAGGAATATCCAATTGTCACCAAATTTTAACCATTGCTTCCTCACCACTCAAACTATCTTCTACTCAAATTTAGTGTTAAAACTCAATTGTTCAATCATCCACTTAAATACTTCAAAAGGCATAATCATAAAGATCCTAATCATGATATCAATATCATTTGACTTCCAAACTTTGGCAAAAACATTAGGAATTCTCATAGAAAATCGACATGCGTGAATTCACTGGACGTATAAGGATTCCAAAAGTCCACTCCTTCACATCCTACACACCTTAAAAGATATTTCATTCTTGAAATTAAGCCAAAATCAAGTCCGTCACATCATATACATCTAAAAAGAACTTTAATCCTCGAAAGTAAGCCATAATCATAATTCCAGGGAAAACCTTATCTTACTGTCATCCACATGTAGGCATCATCCTATGTACAACATAGTCAAATGCTCTAGAATTATATCCCAGCTATTAGGATGTTTTCCAAATATCTAAGGTGATACAAGGGTGAACCACTCATCATATATCATGGTTTAAGAGCTTAGGTTACATCATGACGTATCTCATATGTTAGGGTTGCATCTTTATCTTTAGACATGCATTAATATTCAACATCATATTACCATGTTCCCAAGGAGTTAACCCCAGTTAACCCATACATCAAGGTGTCATCAACATTTTATTGAGATAAAAGTTAGAACATATTCAACATTAACATATGTCTTTTAGGAGGGAGTTAATTATCATTAACTCGATTTATCCATCTAGATCATGTCAAGATTTTATAATCATTATGTAGTACTAACTTTCAAACTATATTTTCATCATTATTAAGCACTAAGCTTAACATTTATGGTAACATTTCCATTCATAAGATCTTATTTTATTACTCATAATAAATTGCAACATTTACTAGTGATTTCATCACAAGATTAACCAACAATATTACATTATCATCATTATTAGTGTATATGGTTAATCATCTATGCATTGAAATCTATTAAACCATCTCTAGGTTTCCATCATATCATATCCATATATCACATCTCGAGATTAGATCACATCCTTACATATATTATATCATGGTTGTGCTAAACAAACTTATGTGAGTGGCTCATATATCAAAACTTTACTTAGGCCAAAAGAGGTTCCTCTAACCCATACCACGAGGGTAGTGCCATGCTCAGCCTCACTGAGCCAACTCAACTCTATGAGTATCTCATATGTACAAACTATATCTTCCCTCTCGGTCTAGGGTTCTCAGGTATACCTCATTGGTACTAGAGGTAGCCTTACAAGCTCAAGCCACATAAGCACAGACCGAAACATGCTATGACATACTCTTCATATATCTCTAACCATGAAACATCTTACCCAAAGCTCTCTTATATACACCACTAGATTCCTATGTGGGAAACGACCAACCTGAGCATGAGGCTTCACAGAAACTAACATAGCTACCTCCTCCAGGGTCTTGGGCTCTCTCCCTCACCCAGATGGCAGGTTCTCATATTTATACTCACATATGCACATATAACCAGCCTCTCTCTATCTCTAGGTTTTGGTCCTCTCAAGGACATGTAGGGGTTCAACAAAACTATAGGAGTCATACATAAAGCAACTCAACTCATTCACTCAGGAGTATTCTAGTTTAGGACATATCATAACACATATTCTCAGAATTCTCATATCTTGGAGTTTAGGCTCTCTGACCTTCTCCCTCTGGGGTCTCACTCTCTTTGGAGTTAACCCTAAAACTGGTCCTAATACTAGAAGTCCTCCTTTGTAAAAGAACTTGAGGCTTATGCTGACTCACAACTTGTCTTAACTTAACACATCTTATCTCATAAAAGCGTAGTTACTTGCATCATCAAGACTTATTTCAAAACCTCAAACCTAACTCAAGTCCTCAAAGGCAAACATACATCATCACAAACTATCTTATATCATCTATATAAGACTTACATCATATCACCAAAACTTATATCATCTATTCCATCTATCATATATTCCAAAAAGGCTCTAGACATCTAATCTAGAACTATTCTCTCTTCTAGACTGATGTCATTCACTTCCACTTAGGTTTCATGGCAACCTCCTACTCATACATGTGTGGGGACACATTTTTGTAATACATATACATAATAAAATATTATATAGTTTTTCTCCGATAAAACAAGCGTCAGAGAAAACTATCGAGGTTCGATCCGTTTGGAATCAAAAACCAAATCCTGAAAATGAGTGTCCCACACATAGTAGAGAGTCCAGTGTCATGAAAACTAATGAAAAGAGTGAGAACATGGTGTAGACTAGCGTAGCTACTCTAGACAACGAGCGCCATATGTCTAGAGTTTCTCTTCCCTTGATGCACATCATTTCCAAATAGTGCAACGTCCCATACCACTGCACTACAAGGAAAGAACGACATCTAAGGACTTGCTACTCAACAAGCACCAGTCTAGACCTAGTTCTCAGACATCTAGGTGCTAACCTAGAGGCTAGGTCAGATCTAGTCTCTAAAAGACGACTAATCTAACCCTAAAAGATTATTAAGGTTCAAGGTTCTTTAGTTTTGAGTTGCATGATGAGCAAATGTCAGACTTTGCTATTGTTCATGCTCTGATACCACCTGTGATGTCCCCGGATTTTCTAAAACATAATCTGATGTGTGACGTACAAATTGAAACCCTCACCTCAGCGAGAATCCCAATTTAAACACCCCACACCAGGATAAGAAGAAGAAAATCGAGGGAGTCGGAAGGAACATACATCAATAGCACATGTACATGAACAATAATAAAACCATACACACATGTTCACCATTCAACATATAATTACAACATGAATTGTTACAACATTTGATATTACATATTGAACAACAAACTTATACATATACATGTACTACATCTAAACTACATGATCTTAAGACAACAGGTCCACCTGTACATCAGCTCGCTATACCACTCTCAACTATCCTGGATCTTCAAGAGCATAACCATAAACTATACAAAAGATTACATGCGGTACACGTCAGCACAATATTCAAGAATATTGTACTGAGTACGCCTACGTGTCTTTTATATACCTCTCATCATATCTTGGCAATAAGATAAAACTAATGTACTTGGCAGTAACAGAAGAATATAAGAAACACATATACTTGCATAAAGATATTCATTAACAAAAGAGAACACAAATGTTAAGCTTATTTCCATCATATATCTCATGCATCTGCCCCTCGAGCTTTGATGTCTTTAGGCCTTGTCATATAAATCGTACATCTGCCCCTAGGGCTTTGATGTTACATCTGCCCCTAGGGCTTTGATGTTTGTCAATGCACTATACTACCAAAGAGTTTAGTGCTATCATATGATGGATCATATATTTTATGTTTCATGTGTTCATGGACATAGGTATGGAAAATCAAGCAACATATCATGCAAGAACAATCATATCATCCAATATCATATGCCAAGTATTTTACTACACATATAACACAAGCATATTGTATAATAAGCCAAGTAAGAGGTAATGGCGTACCTTCCAAAGAGACATCCTAATCATCACACAAATCCCTGATGTCAACTACATCCCAGGTCAAACCCTGATAAAGATAAGATCACATATGATCATCCGGTTCTCATCATCATTATATCTCATCTTAACCCTAATTATGTCCATTAGGGTTTCTCTTATCTCATTATGGTATTCTCATGATTATTTGTATTCTTATCTTAGGTTTATCTTACTGTTGTCATATTCCAGATTATAATTCATCAACTGGATATACTCATGTGTCACATTATTATGTGAACATATTTAACATTATGTCACTTTCCTTAACCATATCAGGGTGACATCACATATATTAAGGGTGCTCTTCATATAACATGAATTATGTTCATCATTATGATATCATAATTAAAACTGTGGTTTCATATACTGATATGAGCTTAATCTGTGAATTTCATCATTTATTGAGCATGTGTGCATTTATTGCATTTTATTTAGGGTTAAAAGCCCTAATTAGCCATATGGAGTAAATTACATGATTTCATGCATCATCATCATAATCACTGACATACACTGGATTATAAGCATGAATATTGATTTACTCATATATTCTCATAATTTTAGGCCAACGTTTGATATTTATTATCCATCAATTAAGCATTTCAAAACTAACAAGATATCACTGATATTCATGCATCAAGAGCCTGATATTTTGCTTTAATCGTGTTCTACTCATTTTTCTGAACGTTTTGGTATATTGTTTGTAATTTTCTGATCAACATGCTATTTTCTACGAATTATATAAGATCTGGACTAAACTAGGTATTTCTTTACCTTTTGGGCCAACCCGGCGTCGACACGTGGCAAAGTGAGGGCACAACTCCTTTCTTCTCTTAGTAGGGGCCCGGTCTGGGTCTAGGGCGGGATCCGCAGACCTGAGGATCCATTTGCCCAGTCGGCTCGGCTTCCTTTTTCATCCTCGCGAGTCCGACATGCGAGCGTGAGCCCGCCTCTGTCTTGCGGAGATGCCACCGCATGAACCTCAGTCGACGAGGAAGCAAGGCAGACCAATGGCTCCTTACAGAGAGACAATAGATCCCCCAGCTTCATTGAGATCTTGCAGACCTCCTCGGTTCCTCACTTTCTAGTCCGTAGCTCCAGGGACCTACATGCACGAGCCTGCCGTCAAAGGCGTCGTCGGTGCATCGCGGCAGAGCAAGGAGATGGGTGAAGGGTGTCGCTGCTATAAGGATTCTCATCTGGTGAGCATCCTTGTATCTCTGATCCTTCTCAGTGCCGGAATTGAACTCATCTCATCTCCTGGACCTCGGTTGGCCATCGTCAGCTTCTTGAGCCTCGCTTTGCAACCCCAGAACTCTATCCAGGTGCTCATCGGCGCCGGCCTCCATCACGATGGAGGGAAAGGGGATTCACTCCCCTTGCATCATGACTGACAGATGACACCTCCAGGAGGTGGGCGGACACTCCAGAAACTCAATTGTACCTCCCGTGGATGGTGAGAAATCCCTTCAAGCCTCTTATGACCTCCACCCTTGATCTTCCCCTTCTTTTGCTCTGTGCGCCGCAATGAAGAAGGGGGAGGAACTGGAAGTTGTTCTCCCTCACCACTAAATGCCTCTTCGTCCATCCCTTACTCTTTCCCACATTCTCAAAGCCACCCCGTCGTGGAGGGTCATCGACATGGTCAAGATGCAACTGCCCTGAAGGTGATAACTTAAGAATCATTCGATCCAACATATCCAAGGGCAGAGAAAAACCCACATAGTCAATTTGGGGCTTCTAGGCTTTACTGAACTGCTTGGATGCAACTACTGGGTCCACGAGAAAAGGAAAGGCCACACGCCCATACAAAAACCAAAAGGGGTGTGACACTTATTAAAACCAACTTAGGTCTATAAATCCTCAAAATAAATGTCTATTATTTTTCAAATTGCAAACCTTCATAACTCCTTCTAGGAATATCAAATTGTCACCAAATTTTAGCCATTGCTTCCTCACCACTCAAACTATCTTCTACTCAAATTTAGCGTTAAAACTCAATTGTTCAATCATCCACTTAAATACTTCAAAAGGCATAATCATAAAGATCCTAATCATGATATCAATATCATTTGACTTCCAAACTTTGGCAAAAACATTAGGAATTCTCATAGCAACTCGACATGCGTGAACTCACTGGATGTATAAGGATTCTAAAAGTCCACTCCTTCAAATCCTACACACCTTAAAAGATATTTCATCCTTGAAATTAAGCCAAAATCAAGTCCGTCACACCAGGAGGTCAGAGCCGTTATCCCAATTTTCCGGATCAAAGGTTCGACAAATAAACATTAATAATTATCAAACTTTACCAGACTATACTGAAAAGTTGTAATAAATAAAATTTTGCATACCTTTGAAAATTTTGTATTTCTAAACTTCTATCCACTTATGAATTCTAATCTAACTAATCCTCCTTGCACTTTAATTCTTGTGTTCACAATGTGACAATTTACTATTTGTTTTTTTGGTTTTGTACCTAAAATGTGACAAACAAAACGTCGGTCAACATAGAGCTGGTATGTGGGGGAAACAATAATCATGCAATTAATAACAACATATTACAGTCAATTACAATTTAACAACCAACTTTATGTTTTAAATATAACTATGTGATACGTACATACCCTATCCTCTACGATGTCCCTACAGTGGACCTGGATGCAACCTTCCTTATGGTAGATCCCCATTAAACCCCTCATGACTCTACCTAACCGGTGAATCAGTTTCTAGGGTTGAGTCACATGACACTACCCGTAGGTAGCCCACTCCTTAATTCATGGTGTGGTATAGAGTCTCATCGCACTACACATGGGTAGCCCAATTTCTAACTCATGATAGCCTAGACCTTACTCTAGGTTACCCTTTTTAGCATTTGCAAAGCCACAGAGGAGGATTCAGATCTAAGCCAGTTATGTATATATATATATATATATATATATATTGATAGTGATAATCATAGTCACTTTATAGTTGCATGAAATAAAAGTCATCCAAATAGTTTATTTCAAACAATCGATAAAATCTTTGGGAATCATTGTGAAACTAAGGCAGATAATCATAAACGTAACCACATACTTGTGATTGCAGATTTTGAGACAGAACCAATCAAATAGAGAAATCTCAACCAAGCAACCAATTATGCACAAAAATCCTGAAATAAATATACAAATTTCCTTTTATCAAAATTTAGCCAAACTCTTCTTATTTATCAGGATTTCTATTCCAATTTTAGGGTTTCCTTTGAAATTAGGGTTTTGCCTCCACTTTTAACATTATGAATCATAATTTAGCAAAACCACATAAAAACCCTAAATTCCTCATTTTAATACTCCTAATAGACTTAGGATCATTATTTAGTTTCTTATTTCCTTAATCTGAAATAAACATGGTTTTTCTCCCTTTTCACCCTAAATTAGGGTTTCTATATGCATTATCTTTCATTCATAGATTAAAACCATAAATTAGCTAACTTTGTATTCAAAATGGATGAAAACTCTATCTTAATAATCAAAAGGTTAATACTCTTCAAATTAACCTATTAATTCACAAAGATTCACCCTTTATATACAATTGGGGTCTCTAATTACCCCTTTAATACATTTGTCTACCAAATTAATTTACTTTTGTAAAATTATATAGAATCAGGTTATCAAACCATTTTTATCTTGTTCCTCGTATTTTTCTATGCGACTTTCATGTATAAAGTTTTTCCATTGGAGATTCCTAGCTATTTCTATGAATTTTGCAAAGAAAAGGTTATTTCTGGATTATTTGATTAGAGAGAACTAATTACTGAATTTCTTTGGCCGTTCGATCGGTGCGCCAATGGTCCACATCTAGATCTGATGCTCCACGTCAATCCACTCCACTTACTCGAGTAAGTTAGGTGCGCTGGTCCAGGGATCGTTGGATCCTTACGCGGGTACACCGTGGAACTCAATCCGACAATTCCTGCTCTTCATCCTCCCCCCTTTTTGTACTCAAACAACACAGTGGTGCATTGGCTGGGCCTCATCAGAGCAAAAACAATTGAGAGAGGGAGAGGGTTTCAGAACTTGGAAACCTACCGTTGGAGTTCGTGAGGGTGAGAGCAACCACACGAGTGTCTATTTATAGGGTGTGGGAGTTTCTTTAGGGTTTTCCTAACCCTACCACCGCCCTAGATTTGGGTGTTTCTCCTAGTCGTGATGCGAGCCTACCATATTAGGGTTGAGAAGGTTCCTCTCCTTCTCCCAGACTCAGGGAAACAATCGCTAGGAGTGCACATGCACTGGTTTGCGAGAAAAATGATGGGGAAAATCCCCCTGTAATCGTGCTACAGTCTGAGATCTGCTCGGACTCGATGATTAGAAGTGCCCGTTGGATCAAGATCCAATGGCTATCAACGCACACGCTCAACCAAAGAAAAGGAATTTTTCCTATTTTCCAAGATAATTCACATTATTAAGGATAATTTGAAAAAGCAATAACTCCCAAATTAGAACTCCTTTTTATCTCAAATTTTAAGGGATCCTCGTTTATACTTTTATCTCTCATCATAAAAAAATTGGGATCATCATCTGAAGAAAATGAGACCTTTTCTTCGATTGCAAGTTAACACTTATTTATTCATATTTTCCACATATTTTCTCTTTCCTTAGCCTTTATATTATTATCTTGAGTTCCTTGAACCTCAAGGAACCTTAATATTTCAAAATTCAATCTTGGAAAAATACTCCTTAGTCTATTATTCTTCTTTTATCTATTTTCTTGTTTATTCCTTTATACAATTGGATTCCTTTTCCTTTTCTTTTTGTTTTTCTTTCAATTGGGCTCAATAGCCAATAAGGCCCATTAAGAAAACATACAAGGCTATTATACACAAAATTCATTCAAATCAACCCATTAAATAAACCATTGATTTCATTTATCTTTTAAAAGGAGATTTACAAATCGCATTACAAGAAAAATGGGGTTATAACATCCTCCCCTCCTTATAGGAATTTTTCCTTCAAAATTCAACAATCAGACAAACAAATCAGGATAGGCTTTCTCCATGTCCATCTTCAGCTCCCATGTGGCTTCATCCTCTCCATGGTTCTTCCAAAGAACCTTTACCATCTATGTATTCTTCTTTCTGAGCTCTTTTACCTTGGTATCTAGAATCTGCAATGCTAACTCAGGATAAGTTAGCTTCCCTTGAATCTCAATGGGTTCAATGCTCAGCACATGGCTCAGATCTTACACATATCGCTTAAGATTGGACACGTGAAACACATCATGCATCATACTATATTGAGGGGGTAACACCAGATGATATGCAGCTTCACCAATCCATTCTAACACTTCAAACGGACCCACGTACCAGGGACTCAACTTCCCTATATTCTTAGCTATAGCTCAGAGCGGTTGGATTTTCAGAAAAACATGCTCTCCCACAGTGAAATGCAGGTCAGTCCGCTTCGCATCAACATATGACTTCTGTCGATCCTGGGCTCTCTTTTGCCTTTGCCTGATCAAGGCGACTTTATCAGCATACACTTGGAGTTCATCTGACCTCAACAAGGTCCTTTCACCAACATCATCCCAGTGAAGTGGTGACAGACACGGTCTCCCATAAAGAGCTTCATATGGAGGCATCCCGATACTGGCTTGGTAACCATTGTTGTAAGCAAACTTAGATAAAGGTAAGTATTGCTCCCATGATCCACCCCAATCGAGCACACATGCTCTCAGTAGATCCTCTAGGGTCTGGATTATCCTTTCTGATTGACCTTCTGTCTGGGGGTGATAATCGGTACTGAACTTCAACCTTGTACCTAGTTCCTCTTGAACTTGCTTCCACAGTTTGGAAGTAAAATTTGGGTCTCTATCGAAGATGATAGAACCGGGTATGCCATGGAATCACACTATCTCTCGGATGTATAGCTCAGATAAATTTGACACTTTGGCAGTGGTCTTTAGGGCAAGAAAGTGTGCTGACTTGGTAAGGCAATCTACCACAACCCATATCGCATCATGACCTCTCTTGGTCTGGGGTAGACCCACCACAAAATCCATGGTGATCTGCTCCCATTTCCACTCTGGAATCTCTATAGACTGTAAAAGTCCACTGGGTCATTGACCGGCCTAAATCGCGCATCCTAAAATTGGAGGCGTATTTGAGGTAGTCGAGCCTTCGCATTTATAACCCGAATCCTTCTAGGCCCCCGCAACTTTGTTTACGGGGTCGAAGTAGTCATACGGGGTCGAACACAGGGACAAGGTGGGTCATGTTGACGACTCTGAATCGACACTCTACACTCCGGTGGGTATAAAGAGATATTAAAGTTCCCCAAAGGGGAACAACAAGCTGTCACGATTAAAACAAAGAAAACTATCTCCAACTGGAGTTACAAGAAAGATTAAGATTTTGTCATTTAGCAGTTTTTAGGAATTTTCATGCAACAGAAAATAGAAAGATAAACTGCAGTTTAAGGCGTAATGCAAGGGATAAGACTTCAGTAAGACAAGCGGTAGCAGTAACACCCTGCACCCCTCCTCTCAGAGCGGGTGCCTCTAACCAAGCTTCAACACCCCTCTCGAGGTTGCAGTTCTCAAGTTAGAGTGGAATGATACTAAAACAACTCCGTTCCGGGCACTCTCGTACTCCAGAACCAGACCAAACACTAGAGCCACAACCCAACTCTCGAAGTAGTTGCGACGGGAAAGACGATTCGGTAGCTAAGCAAAACGCGATCCAAAACATGCAAGCTAGAGTTCAGATATCTAACAAAGCAGTTACCCAATCATAAGGCATCAAGCATTAAACAAATAGCAATTAAGCATTTCCATTTCCATAAGCAATAAGGGTCTTAATACAATGCTGAAGTAAAGAATTAAATAACAGAATTAAAGATAGAGGTCGCCTTCTTGATGTAGAAGGACGACAGACTACTACTACTCCCAGCCCGATACCATCCAGGGACCTATCCCGGTACAGCCGTGTCGGGTGGCACGAACTCTCGAACGGCACACCTGACGGATGACTATATCGTTCAAAGACCCTGGCCGATAGGCTCATGTCGAGCGGCACACCCTCTCAGGCGGCACGCCTGACGGGCAGAGCGTATCGGTTTTGGTATCGTGTCGGCCATGGATTTACATATACTACTGTCGGGCATTGTTGTCAGGCACTCGTGTTGCGTATCTACGTTGGCCGATATCGGCCCTCAGTGTCGTCCGGTACAGTCCTAGGTGAACCGATCCCCTCCCTCTCGGGATGAGGAAGAGCTCACCTAGTGTCGCCCGGTACGAGCACTGGGGCACGATACGGTTGCTCTCGCACTTCTCTCGCAGATAGCTAAAGTCCTCAACTGTCCGAACTGTGAACTGGCCAGCCGTCCCGACCCGTCCAACCTGTCTTTTCGGCTTCCTGTAGCTGTTATTTATAGTCAGCTGGTTGGTGAGAAAACATGGTGCTCGAAGCGCCACGTAGCTCCCTTATACGCCGGTCGATGGATGTGGATCGCCGATACAGGCATATCTCGGCGCGAGGTGCTGGCTATTGGTCACGTGATGGGCGGCACGCCTGCCGGTGGGTGGTCGTGTCGCTCGACGAGCTAGGTCGTCGATGCGGCTTTGGCTCCCTGTCAGGTAGAAGGTGTGTCGGCCGGCACGTCCCTTTCGCAAGGCGCCCTTCTCCGCCGATCATTCTTGTGTCGCCCAGCCCCTGTCGGGCTGGGTTGTATCGGGCGTCAGGAAGGTCGAGATGGGCTTAGACTTATTGTGGGCCGGAATCGGCCTTATTGCACAAAAACGAGGAAAACCCTGTAGAAGATAGGAAAAATTGGAATAAGAGCGTTGCTTGGCCAATTATTGCGAAAATGCTAATAAAATAGAGGAAAATAGCAGAAAAGGGTAGTTTTGATAACAGAATAAAGGGAAAAAACATCACAAAATTTGGTGTTATCAACTCCCCCAAACTTAGCATTTTGATTGTCCTCAATCAATATTTAAACTAAACTTTATGTTGCTTCTTCTTGCACAGCAAAACTTTAAGGCTAAAGGGTAGCACAAGATTTGCGATGTCTTGGAGGTAATGCTGTCTTAATGCGAACAAAAGACCTTGCCCTACTTGCCTTATTATTTAAGTAAAATTTTTCTTCTCCACAGCTTCAGCGAGACTTTGGCGTATGATTCCGAAGTTAGCTTCCACACCAAACAGTTTTATTTTAGGGGCAAAAAGTTGTGTATAGGGTAGGCTAAGGCTTTTTGGGTTTTTCTTCTTGTTTCCCATCAGTCCATCCAGGTAAGGGTCCGTTAACGGGCAAGTGGTCCCTGCAGTCCATGCCAGTTGGCTTTAGAGCAGTGATTTCACATCCTACGTACCACTGCCCCGGATCTACCATGCCTAAAGATGGGTACTTTTGGAAAACAAGTGTGTATATATATATTTTTTTCTTTTCTTTTATTGGGCACAACTCTCATACTTTTATATACGCTCATAAGGCTTCTTTCTCTTTTTTGGGATTTTTGCTGGGTAAGGGAAAACAAAAGAGATATCTGCTGTTTGGGCAGCTTTTTCCTTCTCCATACTCGTCTCTTAGCTGTTTGCGAGATTATTATTTTTCGAAAATTTTTGGATGGCAAGGCACAATCTTTTGTTTGTTTGAGACAGCATTATCAGAAAGATATGACAGAACTTGTAACTCGTTAAATATACAGAAAGTAAACTTTGCAAGAAGTCACAACATGTTTTTATTATTATTACAACAACTTTGTACATATGCATAGGGACAGAAATATGCAAAGGAAAGATTTTTGTAAATTTTTATATGGCATGCATGCGTACATCAGATATACAGGAAGTTATAAGAGCACATCAGGTAAAGGAGAGTGAATATCGTAGAAAGCTTGAAGAGATAAAATTTTTATACCTCCCTCACTGGCCCCCCCAAACTTAGCTTCTACTCTGTCCCAGAGTAGAGAAGAAAGCAAAAGTGAGGTAAAGCTTAGCCAGTGAGGGTTAGCTTTCTGATGTGCTGCAAAATGCTCCTGTGAAGTTGCAGCATGCCATTGGGAGGTTGTCTAGTGGGTTCGCTTTGGCGATGTAGCGGTTGAGCTGGAGCGAAACCCTCAAAATTCACTTCTGCCCCCCCCCCCCCTTTCTTCACATCTCCACTGTGAGCATAAACAAAGGGACTGATTATCCATCCCTAGTTTAGTTCCCAGGAGTGTGTAGTCAGGGTGGGCCCTCTCCCTTAAGAGGACGGAACCAGGGTGCCTCGAACTTGTTCGGAGGCCTTGGTTGCCGCACTCGTAGCTAGGTGACTCACTATTGGAGCTACCAAATCAAGACGAATCTTCCTTTCCATTGTTGTTGCCGTTTCTGCCCGACAGTTGTTGCTGATCCCCGCGATGTGCTTGCTGGCGCGGTAGGTGGTTTGCTCCATACGAGCCATACCTGTTATTTAGAATTTATTTATTCATCCGTTAGGTAAGAAAGATGAAAAGAAAGAAAACTTATTAAAACTGGGCGATAAGTGATCGGACGACACGATGTTGTCGCGCGATATGACTCGACGCCCGATACAGGTGTGTCGGGCGATTCGAGTCCACATGAAGCAAAAACATGACATCGCCGTGAGAAGCATGACGCCCGATACGATACAGTGGGAAAACGCTATCGACCGGCGTTATGCGCGAAAGCATGTCGGGCGATAGAAAACCTGCAGGTCATGCGAACCCGATAAGTGGCTCAATAAGAGATACTGGCGTCGGGCGACAGGGTTATCGGCCGACAAACGTGTCGGTCTACAATCCTATTGGGCGACAAGCCATGTCATTTGGTAAGAAAACAACAAACCGGTCGATACGCTTCGCACGATACAAAACCTCTACCGGGCGAGAGAAAACGTGTCGGGCAAGAGGTGTGTCGGGCTATACCTTTGCTCATAGGAGGCATCGCCCGTCACCAGGGCGAAGGCAAGTTGGCCGACACACGAGCAAAAAAAGGGGGGGGGGTCACAGCATGCGTTCCAGGTGGCAAAAAGGAGAAAAATGATGGCCCGACACGAAGAAACCTCCACGCTATTTATAGAGAACCCAACTGGGGGTAAAACGGGCAAAGCATGGCACACGCGTTGGGCGTTTTAGTCACGCTCTTCCCGAGATGCGCAGTCCCATCGGGCAGTCCAAGGGTCATCCGCTGCCCTTGCGACTCCCGGGGCGAGGCTGCCCGATACAAGCGGTTCTGCGCCCAGCTGGTCGACACGGTAGAAAAGCGGGCGGTCAAAAGGCCAAACTAAACTAGGTGAAGTAAAAAGGCCATTGCAGGGTAAAACATCATTGGTATAGAGAAGGATCTCCTACCTCAGATGATATTACTCCTCAATGCTCCGCAAAACACAGCGGTGGCCCATAAAACAAAAAGAGTCAGCACACGTGCGCGTGCACAGACTCGGGCCTTATTACAGTCCATAATGTTTGTTTTTACAAAGAAAAGAAATGCATCCTAATCTATGACTCGGGTTGCCTCCCGAGGAGCGCTGAAGTTTCCGTCGCCAGCTTGACCGGTGTAGGCTCTTCGGTTGTACCCACATCCAGCAAGTTAATCTCTTCTTTCCTGACAAAAGCTTCGTCTTCATAAAACCTTTTCACTCTGTGCCCGTTCACCTTGAAGATCTTAGTCGGGTCATACTTGTCACGGAGCTCCATCATTCCTGATGGGAATATCTTTGACACAGAAAATGGTCCCGACCATCTTGTCTGCAATTTCCCCGGAAAAAGACGGATGGAGGACTTGAATAACAAGACCTTATCCCCTTCGCTCACATCCTTTCTCCTAAGGTGGGCATCATGCCACATTTTTGTTCTTTCCTTGTAGATCTTTGCATTCTCGTAGGCGTGAATCCTCAGCTCTTCGAGCTCTTGAAGCCGCAAAAACCTCTTTTCTCCTGCTTTGTCTAGGTCCATATTTAGGAACTTGATCGCCCAAAGGGCCTTGTGTTCTAGTTCCAAAGGCAGATGGCAGGATTTTCCGTATATAAGACGGTAGGGGGTGGTTCCAATGGGCGTCTTGTAAGCAGTACGGTAGGCCCATAATGCGTCGTCAAGTTTCATAGACCAGTCTTTCCGCGTGCGGCTGACAGTCTTTTCTAAGATCTGCTTGATCTGTCTGTTTGAGACCTCTACCTGCCCCGACGTCTGTGGGTGGTAGGGTGTAGCGATCTTATGTTTTACTCCATACTTACATAGGAGCGCTTCAAACTGCCTTTCTCCAAAGTGCGACCCGCCGTCGCTTATTACGGTGCGCGCTACACCAAAACGGGGAAAGATGGTCTTCTCAAAAAGCTTGATAACTGACTTGGCATCGCATGTTTGGGTGGCTACCGCCTCTACCCACTTTGATACATAATCTAATGCCACTAGTATGTATTGATACCCCTTGGATGGGGGAAACGGCCCCATGTAATCAATTCCCCATACGTCAAATATTTCCACTTCGATCCAGCTTGCCATCAGCATTTCATTCCTCCGCCCTATATTTCCTGTTGACTGGCACTCCTTGCAAACCTTTACAAATTGTGCAACATCTTTAAATAAGGAGGGCCAATAGAAACCTGATTGTAGCACTTTCACCGCTGTTCTTACGCTACCCAGGTGTCCACCGTAGGGGGAGGCGTGGCATTCCTTCAGGATATCAGCAGTTTCTTCTTCCGGGATGCACCTCCTGTACAAGTTGTCTGCGCATCTTCTGAACAGGAGAGGATCATCCCAGTAATAATTTTTGGCATCCGCGAATAGCTTCTTCTTTTGATTGTAGGTGATGTTAGGAGGCAGCTCTCCACAAGCAAGGAAATTGCAGATGTCTGCAAACCAGGGCAAACCTTCTTCTTGAGCTTCAGCCATCATAAGAGCTTCGTCGTCAAAGTCGTCGTCAATATGTGGCCCTTTCTGTCTTTCAGCCACTATCCTCGATAGGTGGTCTGCGACCACATTTTCTGCGCCCTTCTTGTCGATAATTTCATTATCGAACTCTTGGAGCAACAAGGCCCATCTCAGCAATCTGGGCTTTGCGTCCTTCTTTTGCATTAAGTATTTTATTGCCCCATGATCTGTGTATACTTTAACTTTTGATCCGACGAGGTACGACCTGAACTTGTCAAACGCGAACACGATCGCGAGCATCTCCTTCTCGTTGGTTGTGTAGTTTACCTGTGCTTCGTCCAACGTGCGACTGGCGTAGCAAATCACATGGTGCTTTTTATCTTTCTTTTGCCCCAGGACTGCTCCAACTGTGTAGTCGCTAGCGTCGCACATTAGCTCAAAGGGTAAACCCCAATCTGGCGCTTGAAGAATAGGTGGTGATACTAAAGCATTTTTCAGAGTCTGAAAAGCACTGAGACAATCGTTAGAGAAAACAAATTCAACATCTTTTACCAGAAGATTGGACAATGGTTTGGAAATCTTTGAGAAGTCCTTGATGAATCTTCGGTAATATCCGGCGTGCCCGAGGAAGCTTCTTATCCCCGTGACGGATTTTGGTGGAGGAAGCTTAGATATAGCCTCGACTTTGCTGGTATCCACCTCGATCCCACGCCTTGAGATCTTATGCCCTAGAACGATGCCCTCCCGCACCATGAAATGACATTTTTCCCAGTTCAGGACCAGGCTGTTTTCCTCGCACCTTTGAAGTAGTAACGACAGATTCTTCAGACAGCTATTGAAGTCCTTTCCATAGACGGAGAAATCGTCCATGAAAACTTCCACGATGTCTTCTAGAAAATATGAGAACATTGATATCATGCATCTTTGAAAGGTGGCGGGGGCGTTGCAGAGTCCGAAGGGCATCCTTCTAAAGGCATAAGTGCCGTAAAGGCAGGTGAACGTCGTTTTCTCCTGGTCGTCGGGTAAGATGGGTACCTGGTAAAATCCTGAAAAGCCATCAAGAAAACAAAAATAATCGTGATGCGCTAATCTTTCAAGAACTTGGTCAATAAAAGGTAGCAGAAAATGATCCTTTTTTGTAGCCTGATTTAGCTTTCGGTAATCAATGCACATTCGCCAACCGGTGACGGTCCTTACCGCCACCTCGTCACCCTTCTCACCCTTAACCACAGTCATTCCGCCTTTCTTGGGTACTACGTGGATCGGGCTTACCCAATTGCTGTCGCTAATTGGGTAAATGATCCCCGCGTCCCTAAGCTTTATTACCTCTTTCTTGACGACCTCCTTGAGCATCTGATTCAACTTCCTCTGGGGTTGGGCCAGAGGCTTGGCAGACTCATTCAAGTTGATGCGATGCATGCAAAGGGTGGGGCTAAGGCCATTGATATCATCTACGAAATACCCTATAGCCCCCTTGTGGAGTCTTAACTCCTCAAGGAGCCGGTCTAGCTGATTGCTTGAAAGACCGGCGTTTACGATGACTGGGTTCTTCTGTTCTTCATCTAAAAATTCGTACTTCAGTCCTTCAGGCAACGCTTTTAAATCCGGCTTTGCTCTGGGTGTCTCCTCCTGAGGTTCTCCCTCAAGGGAGGCATACTTCGCAGAGTTCACCTCCTCCTCTTCTTCTTGCAAGTCTTTGTCAGAAAGGTTGAAAAGGTCGAGATGCCTCACGACCTCAGGATCTTCGAGGTCGGGATCCTGACAGCTTATTGCCCTTGCGAGGGGGTCCACTGTCTGGATATCCTCCTCTATTTCCTCGCAGAATTTATTGTAACTATCCACAAAACAGGCCGATTCAGACAGGGATGGACCTCTCATGATCTCCATCATCTTGAAGTCCATGTGGTTGTTTCCAACCCTCAAGGTGATTATCCCTTCAGAGACATCAATCAGCGCCCTCCCTGTTGCCAAGAAAGGGCGTCCGAAGATGATCAGACATCTGGGATCTTCAGCTGTGTCGATGACGACGATGTCGCAGGGAATAAAGAAATCACCGACCCTAATCGGCACATCTTCGACAATGCCAACAGGTCTTTTGAAGGAGTGATCCGCCAGTTCAATCCGCATATTGGTTCGAACCATGTCGGTCAAACCCATCCTTTGTACGAAACTTAAGGGCGTGAGGCTGATGCTTGCTCCCAAGTCCGCTAGACCCTTCCGCTCGACATTGTCCCCGATGGCGAATGGGATTGTGAAAGCTCCGGGATCCCTTCTCTTAGTCAGCAAGCTGGGCTTTACGAAGGTAGAGGAAGTAGAGGCTAGGTACACTGTCTCTATCCTTCCTCCCCTTCTTTTCTTCATTATTAGATCTTTGAGAAACTTGGCGTATGTGGGCATCTCCTCCAAAGCGTCAAGGAAGGGGACTTCAAGATGCAGCTTCCTGATCGAGTCCATGAACCTTTCATGCCGCTTTTTCAGATTTGCCTTGATCAGCTTGTACGGGAACGGTATCCTGGGAGCATAAGGATTCCTCCCGCCAGATGGCTCATCGGACGGTCTCGGCACAGGCTCTTGGGCTTCTTCAGGCCTACCTCCGCCTCCTACTGGAATAGCATCCTTGGGCCCTTGCTCAGGTTCCGGTGGGGCTTCATCAGCGCGCTCTACCGTCTTTCCTGATCTAAGCATTGCCATTACTACAGTTTCAGGGTGAGGGAGTGTTTTTCCTGCAGGGTTCTTCATCAGAGCAGCCATATGAGACAGCCGTTGATCGACCTCCCATTGGCGCATCTGCAGACTCGCCATCTGGTGTTGCATGGAATTCAGAGATCCAGGGTTGGTAAACGTCCCCTGTACCAACTGGTTAATGATGGTGTCCTGTCTTTTTATGTAGGCGGAAAGCTGACCAACCCAATTAGGTCGGGTTGCCCTCTCACTTTGGCTCTGACACTCGCCCTCAGAAAGGGGTTGCTCACAACGAGACATGGTATCAAGGCTCGGTGGAGTAGGTTACAGCTTTGCGGGGTACTTGAAATATCACGAGAAATCAAGTTAGAACACAGAGTTATTCGTTTCCGGCAAAGAATAATGCTTAAAGAAAAAAGGAAAAGAAAAAGAAAAAGAGGTGCTGTCAAGCCTATTTCTAAGCTTTGAGGCATGGGAGTGTAGTTAGTGGCTTCGGATTCGTCAACAGTGCCATTTGCCTTGTCCCCGGCAACGGCGCCAGAAAGTTGACCGGCCTAAATCGCGCGTCCTAAAATTGGAGGCGTATTTGAGGTAGTCGAGCCTTCACATTTATAACCCGAATCCTTCTAGGCCCCCGCAACTTTGTTTACGGGGTCGAAGTAGTCATACGGGGTCGAACCAGGGACAAGGTGGGTCGTGTTGACGACTCTGAATCGACACTCTACACTCCGGTGGGTATAAAGAGATATTAAAGTTCCCCGAAGGGGAACAACAAGCTGTCACGATTAAAACAAAGAAAACTATCTCCAACTGGAGTTACAAGAAAGATTAAGATTTTGTCATTTAGCAGTTTTTAGGAATTTTCATGCAATAGAAAATAGAAAGATAAACTGCAGTTTAAGGCGTAATGCAAGGGATAAGACTTCAGTAAGACAAGCGGTAGCAGTAACACCCTGCACCCCTCCTCTCAGAGTGGGTGCCTCTAACCAAGCTTCAACACCCCTCTCGAGGTTGCAGTTCTCAAGTTAGAGTGGAATGATACTAAAACAACTCCGTTCCGGGCACTCTCGTACTCCAGAACCGGACCGAACACTAGAGCCACAACCCAACTCTCGAAGTAGTTGCGACGGGAAAGACGATTCGGTAGCTAAGCGAAACGCGATCCAAAACATGCAAGCTAGAGTTCAGATATCTAACACAGCAGTTACCCAATCATAAGGCATCAAGCATTAAACAAATAGCAATTAAGCATTTCCATTTCCATAAGAAATAAGGGTCTTAATATAATGCTGAAGTAAAGAATTAAATAACAGAATTAAAGATAGAGGTCGCCTTCTTGATGTAGAAGGACGACAGACTACTACTACTCCCAGCCCGATACCGTTCAGGGACCTATCCCGGTACAGCTGTGTCGGGCGGCACGAACTCTCGAACGGCACGCCTGACAGACGACTATATCGTTCGAAGACCCTGGCCGATACGCTCATGTCGGGCGGCACACCCTCTCAGGCGGCACGCCTGACGGGGCAGAGCGTATCGGTTTCGGTATCGTGTCGGCCATGGATTTACATATACTACTATCGGGCATTGTTGTCAGGCACTCGTGTCACGTATCTACGTCGGCCGATATCGGCCCTCAGTGTCGTCCGGTACAGTCCTAGGTGAACCGATCCCCTCCCTCTCGGGATGAGGAAGAGCTCACCTAGTGTCGCCCGGTACGAGCACTGGGGCACGATACGGTTGCTCTCGCACTTCTCTCGCAGATAGCTCAAGTCCTCAACTGTCCGAACTGTGAACTGGACAACCATCCCGACCCGTCCAACCTGTCTTTTCGGCTTCCTATAGCTGTTATTTATAGTCAACTGGTTGGTGAGAAAACATGGTGCTCGAAGCGCCACGTAGCTCCCTTATACGCCGGTCGATGGATGTGGATGGCCGATACAGGCATATCTCGGCGCGAGGTGCTGGCTATTGGTCACGTGATGGGCGGCACACCTACCGGTGGGTGGTCGTGTCGCTCGACGAGCTAGGTCGTCGATGCGGCTTTGGCTCACTGTCGGGTAGAAGGTGTGTCGGCCGACACGTCCCTTTCGCAAGGCACCCTTCTCCGCCGATCATTCTTGTGTCGCCCAGCCCCTGTCGGGCTGGGTTGTATCGGGCGTCAGGAAGGTCGAGATGGGCTTAGACTTATTGTGGGCCGGAATCGGCCTTATTGCACAAAAACGAGGAAAACCCTGTAGAAGATAGGAAAAATTGGAATAAGAGCGTTGCTTGGCCAATTATTGCGAAAATGCTAATAAAATAGAGGAAAATAGCAGAAAAGGGTAGTTTTGATAACAAAATAAAGGGCAAAAACATTACAAAATTTGGTGTTATCAGTCATTGGTGTTCATCCTTCACCATTTGGAACGTAAGGCAGTTGGCCACATATGCTGCAATATCTGTCTTCATTCCTGGCCACCAAAAAAACCTCTGCATGTCCTTAAACATCTTAGTAGTTCCCAGGTGCACCGTGTACTTAGAACCATGATCCTCTTATAGGATACGTCCCTTCAACGGTGAGTCACTTGGGTCCCATATACAATTATCGAATCTAATCCCTCCATCTATTCCCAATGAAAGACGGGTCTGTGGCTTTTTCATCAAGCCCTTCATTTTGTCAAGTTCTCCACTAGCCAACTGTGCTGCTACAATCTCACCCAACAATTCTGAGTGTATTTGGATGTTGGCCAATCAAACTCGATCATCAATTGGTTGTGGATACCATTCTACCAGTTCTTCTAAACTCTTCTACTGGATAGATAAAACAACTGTACACCTGAGTTGTTTCCGACTCAAAGCATCTACTATGACATTCACCTTTCTTGGATGATAGACGATGGTGAAGTTGCAATCCTTCATGTACTCCATCCATCGTCGTTGTCGTAGGTTTAAGTCTTTCTATGTTAGTAGGTATTTTAGGTTCTTATGGTCAGTGAGGATCTCGAAAGTAGCACCATACAGGTAATGCCGCCAAATCTTCAATGCATGAATGATAGCAGCCAGCTCTAAGTCATGTGTCAGGTAATTCACCTCATTGGGCTTGAGTTGTCAGGAGGCATATGCAACCACATGCCGATTCTATTCCAACACACATCCAAGTCCCATATTTTATGCATTAGTGAAAATCATGAAACCCTCATTGCCTGATGGTAGTGTGACGCATCGTTCGAATAAAACATTATTAACTAAGCGGAAGCGATCACTAAGCAGCGGATTACCAAAAATCACTAAAAATTAAAACCATTTTAAAAAGAGGTCCACACATAGGAAAACTCTTTCATAAAGAACCGGAGTAACTTAATTACATACTGGTTCACAAGTACATGTCATGTATCATCTTTTTCTAAGGATTACATGCATCAACTTCTCTATTAAACTAAACACAGGAAATATAAAATCTCAAGGTACTACGACAAAATCTTAAAAGTATTAACTACTACTCTGAGGACCTGAGAGTACATAGATGACACATAGGACGCTATGTACATCTATACAAAACATATCAACTAGTGTCTCCACCTGAAAATTCACTGTTGTCCCTGTTGCTATTGTTGTCCTCCACCTACTGAAGGATTCCTGCCTCCTCATCCATGTCCACCTAAACAATGTGGTTCCCACAGGGGTGAGACAATTGTAAAATTTCCCCAGTGAGAGATATAACTCTCCGCCAGAAACATTATTATTGTAGATTAATAAAATAAGTCTGAACAGAGGAATCATGATTGCTTAACAACAGTTAATTCATTGTTTAACAGATTAGAACATTATTCTTATCTAAAACATTGCAGTTGTAACCTGATAGAGCATCATATCACTTATCCCATAAGGAATTGAAGAACATGTATAACATTTATCCGCTACACTAAGCAGTATAATATCAACTAATGTTTCTCGCATTTCAACTTAATGCAAATACACTACACAACTGATTATATTTTACACATCATGTGTATGGCTACAATTAGCTGGCCAGAGGAAATTGACATCTTCATTATAGAGTTACAACCACAACATATACACTTTTTAGACTTAGAACACACAGCTAATGCATGGGATTGTTTTGTGGAGTCATGGCCTATAGCCATACTCTTCTAACAAAGTATTGGGATCTTAATCCCTCATCTCATCAAACACATTTCCATTTCTTTACAAGTTCATCATCATGATTATAAAATATGGGTATTCAAACCCTTAATTCATCATAGAATACTTGGTACCACATAACATGTAACTTAATACCTTCAGGTCATTTAACTAAGGTAAGCATGATTCTTACTACACAAGCATTACACATAACACACAAAGCTTAATTCATCTCTTGTTACCTCTTAGAAGACAACAAGGCATGTTATGACTTATGAAGCCCATAAACAATTTCAATAATTAAAACATCATATGGCACACAAGGCTCATTAATTTCAAATTATCTCTCACTAAGCAACAAAACATGTAAAGGCTTATAAGGCCTATAAAACATTTTCAATATAAGAGCATCATAGCTCATACCTTGCTATGCTTATCGTCTCAACATACCTGCATGATTTGTTCTCATGATAACAGTTATAATGCTTTCATATCAGCACCATGCAACACAAAGTAATACCTCTATTCCCTTTTTAGGGTTAGGATTCCCCTTACATAGTATCACCCTCCATTAGGGTTTTCCACAAATAACCATTTAGGTTATTAAGATCATGTTATTAATGATCAAACCTTAACTCATTGTTCCACACATCTAGGAGCCAACATTGATAACATAAGTATTCAATCATACTTATTTATTCTCATCATCCATCATTAAATGGATTATCAACACAAAGTATGAGTTTCTCTCTCATCTTTACCAGAATATGATTGCATCATAGTCTATTGATTTGGATTAACCTTTTCATAAGGCACGTTAGCCTACACTTATCAAAGTGCATTACATCTGAATGTAACAACTGACATGACACACTTCATGTGTCCCTCATCCAAATATATTGGATTTAAAATACATTAAGGTATATCACATTTGAGGTGCTGGAGGTGGTATCTATCATATTTTGATGTATCACTTCCCTTATCACCATTACCTTACTTGAGTTCATCCACTTAACTTGTATTAGGGTATTTCCCATCCTAATACATTATATACCAGTTCATCATATTTATCATGTAATGTATTGGTCTCACTGTATTTAGAAAATACAACCATTGCTAATGATATAGACTCATCTTTGAGTTAGGAACTATTGATGTAACATCCCTGACCTGGGTTATGAATTAACCCTAGATTGTTTTGCTTAATAAGGTTAAGTAGATTCTTAATCTTATCTTGTGAAAAGTAATTAGGGCTCATGAGAAACTTATGTTTCAATTTTGGTCCTGTTTGAACAATGTTGAAGCAATGTTTGCTTATTTTGGACTAAAGTGCAAATTACCCAAGTTGAGGGGTTAAATTGCAAATGTTGCATGGTAAGATGTTCCTCTGATGTTGAGACATCATAAGAATGAATATGATGTAGTGGTATGGTTTTCACAAGCTTGGGCACCAAGATTAAGCTTGTAAAGCAGTGTTGTGCATTAAAACCTAGTTTTGGTGAAAAGTGCAATTTACCCAAAACCTAGGGTTCAATATGCAAATTACCACTTCCATAAGGTCCCTAATGTTTCTTGGAATCATGTAGAGCAAATAAAATGAGATGGGTGCCTCATTTGAATTAAGTTGGAGGAGAGAGAATCTTGATATTAAAATAATCAAGATTAATGCCTAATTGAAACCCTAATTTGATTTAGGGCAAAAATGAATAAAAATAATTGAAGGGCTTTCAACCAAAATGTTTTGGGTTGATTTTGAATAAGGATGGACGTTCCTTTGCCAAGATAAGGAACGAAAATATCCTAAGTAGGTGAAATTCCACTCACCTTATTATAAGAAAAAGAAAACCCACTCACATATGGATATTAATATAATAAGCATTAAGGTGCTTAATTTGCTTTTCTTTAAATTGAGGATAATGAAGGAGAATTAAAGGCAAAGGAAGGTGCCTCGTCCTTAAGGGATTTGAGGGGGAAGAGGCGGCCATATTTTTGGAATTTAATGCATTTTTATAAGGCATATTCTCTCTCATCAATTTCTTTATAAAAGTGCCATTTCCAATCCCAAACCAAGGCCTTTTTCAGATTTTCTTCTTCCCCTTGCTTGCAAAACCGACCAAGGAGATAGGGAGGAGCAGGGATCACGTCCCCAACCTGTGGGTGAGCCCTTGACCTTCGTTCTCCTTGATTTCATGGTGGAAATCGAAAATAAATTATGGATTCCTTCTTATTTCGATCTCCTCTTCAACCCTAGCCAACTTTTGCAATCAAAAGCTTGAGGACGAGCCTAGGGGGAGTTGCAAGAGCTTCATCCACCATTAATGGCGTGAGCTTGGAGATTTGGAGCTCAATTGGAGGCGGGTTTTATAACTCAAACCCTTAAACATTGCTATTGCATCAATTCTCTATGCTTTGTTGATTGATTTCTTCAATTTGATGCACTCTTGTTTCTTGCTGCAATTTCCATCAAGAACGGTTGCTGTTCTTGGTTGTTCGAAGGAAGGGGATGATGACATCATCCTAGATGCTTATCCAAAGAAAATTACCAAGCAAAACCGTTTTGATAGCTACTCCAAATCGTTTTAATTTGATTGGCTATGCGGTTTCAGCAAACCGTTTAAGGGCAAATGGTTTGAGACCGTTTGGGAGAAAACGGTCTCAAGACCGTTTGAGATGGTTGACCAAGCATTGAACGTTTGGGAATTTTGTTCCTAATTATGTAGTCTGATAACCCTCCAAATTTGAGGGATTAACTCAAAAGGAATCGAGAGTTGAAGGCCAATCAATTAGGCAATCGAATTGAATTATGTGCTGATTTTCAACCTGATCAACTTGACCTGCTTGGGAAAACGGTCTCAAGACCGTTTGAGTGCGTTGACCAAGCGTTGACCGTATGCGATTTCTGATCCTAATTATGTTGGATAATGACTCACCAAGGTTTATGGGTTAACTCCCAAGGAATCGTGAGTTGAAGCCTAATCAATTAGGGAAACCTAATTGGATTAAGTGCTGATTTTCAACCTGATCAACTTGACCTTCTTGGGCAAACGGTCTCAAGACCATTTGAGTGCGTTGACCAAGCGTTGACCGTATGAGATTTTTGTTCATAATGATGTTGGTTAATGACCCTCCAAATTTTAGGGGTTAATTCCAAACGAGTCATGAGTTGAAGGCTAATCAATTGGGCTAACCCTAATTGAAATCAGTGCTGAAATCACAATGAGCTAATTTGAGATTTTGGGTTGATTAGCCCAAACGGTCTCAAGACCGTTTGGGGGATCATCCAAACGACCTAAAGACCGTTTGGGGTCACCCCAAGACCGTTGGAGGTCTGGGTTCAAGTATAGTTGACCAATTGAAGGTCCAAAGGTACCAAATCATACTGCAACTAAATGCTGATTTGTTGATCAACTCGATAGACCAATCCATGATGATTTTTCACTAAAGTCCAAAGGTTGGATGGGCCAAACGGTCTCAAGACCGTTTGGTGGTCACCCAAGACCGTTTGTAGGTCTAGGGTTGAGTATAGTTCAGTGGTTGAAGGTCTAAAGATATCAAGTTGATCTGCAATAGATTGCTGATTTGGTGAGCACTTCAATGAACCAAACCCTAATTAGATTGCTTGGATTGGAGTGATATGATGGGCAAACGGTCTCAAGACCGTTTGGAGCTCATCCAAACGGTCTCAAGACCGTTTGGTGGTCACCCAAGACCGTTTGGAGGTCTAGGGTTGAGTATGGTTAGGTGTTTGAAGGTCTAAAGGTACCAAGCTATTATACAATGCAATGCTGATTTGGTGATCAACCCAATGATCCAAACCTTAATTGGATGGCTTGGATTTGAGGGATATGATGGGCAAACGGTCTCAAGACCGTTTGGAGGTCATCCAAACGACCTCAAGACCGTTTGGGGTCAGGTCATACCCAACTTGGATGATGGTTCAATGGTTTCAAAGCAACTAGTCTTACATTGATTAGTGTTGTTGAATCATCGATTCCAAACCCTAATTCAATTGAATCAAACCCTAATTGATGACCAATTGAGGGTTAATTAAGGGTCAAATAAGTTGAAGGTTGACCTATTTAAACTCAATTGAAGTATGGGTATAGGTCCAATTGATGATTGGTTCCATGAATCCAATGATTGAAGGAATCAACATTGGAAACCCTAATTCAATTGGATACCTTATAAGGTCCAATGGATCAAACCTTTTTGAAAACCTAATGCGATTAGGTGGGAGATACCTTTAATGGTACTAGTCATTAATGCATAACAAATGCATGGATCCAATACATGATGTAAACCCTAATTGAGGCCGATTTCATGTATAACTCTATTAAGAGGTTGCCTACATGTGAAATCACTAATTAGGATGAATAGTAAACCCTAATTCCTTTGGATACCTTATGTAATGGAGGTCCAATGTGATGATGAATGTACTATTGATCCAATGATGGTTAGTAATGTTAACCAATGAAGGAACAAAGGTTAAAACCCTAATAGTACCTAAGTGATTAGTGTCAATTAAGGGATGAACCCTAATTGCTGATAAGATCAATGACTTGGTACACTATGTAAATCATAGTTGTATGTACTTGATTGAAGGGTTGATATGACCTAATCAAGTTAAGAAGCTGATAGCATGAATTCATACATGAATATGAATCATGTGGTGTATAAGGGTTATGATCCTTAATCAAAGAGATCATGAAACCCTAAACATGAATATAAACCCTAATTGACAGGGTTATTGAATTCAACCCTAGTTGAGGGTGATTCCATGTGAAAAGCTAGTTGAGGGTGATTCCATGTGAAACCCTAGTTGAGGGTGATTCAATGTGAAACCCTAGTTGAGGGTGATTCCATGTGAAACCCTAGTTGAGGGTGATTCAATGTGAAACCCTAGTTGAGGGTGATTCCATGTGAAACCCTAGTTGAGGGTGATTCCATGTGAAACCCTAGTTGAGGGTGATTCAATGTGAAACCCTAGTTGAGGGTGATTCCAAGTGAAACCCTAATTGAGGGTGCATCCATGTGGAACCCTAGTTGAGGGTGATTTCATGAGAAACCCTAATTGGGAATGCATCCCTAATTGCTTATAGGACCAATGACTTGGTACCCTATGTTAATCATAGTTGTATGCATATGATTGAAGGGTTGATGTGACCTAATCAAGTTGAAAGGATCAAATAATAGAATTCATATATAAATATGATTCATGTGATGACTCTATGTAGCACGACCGTGCAAGGCAGCACGGCCGTGGTGACTTTACTCAGCACGACCGTGCAAGGTAGCACAGCCGTGGTAGCTTTACTTTGCACGACCGTGCAAGGTAGCACGGTCGTGGTGGTCTATGCTTGACGTAGAGCTGAATTGAAAGTGACCTAACATGGTCGTTTTGTTAATTCTCAATTTAAGGATGAGAGAGATACTCATACCTTGTTATGATAATCATTTAATAATACTTGATGAGAATAAATAAGTATGAGTGAATACTTATGGTATAAATTTTGGCTCCTAGATGTGGGGAGCAATGAACTAGGGTTTGATCATTGATAATATGATCTTGAAAACCTAAATGGTTAATAATGGAAAACCCTATTCTTAATGAAGGGTAATGATATGTGAGAGAAAGCCCTAATTGATGGAAAACCCTAACCCTGGTAAGGGAATAGTGGTGTTACCCTATATTGCATGATGTGTTATAAACCTGATAAGTCTATTATCATGTGTGACAATCATGCAGGGTTCATGAGTTGATGATCATAGCCAGGTATGAGCTATGATGTTTATTTGATAAGAATTGATTGGCCATATGTGCCATTATGTTTTTGTTACTGAGAAAGAAGTAACAAGATGAGTTGGGCTTGTAAGCCTTTGTTTTAAGTTGTTGCCTAGTGAGAGGTGACAAGATGTGAATGGCCTTGTGCGCCATGTGAATAAAGTTGTTGTCTAGTGAGAGGTGACAAGATGTGAATGGCCTTGTGCGCCATGTGAATAAAGTTGTTGCCTAGTGAGAGGTGACAAGATGTGAATGGTTTTGTGAGCCATGTGAATAAAGTTGTTGCCTAGTGAAAGGTGACAAGATGTACAGTGTTCTGATGAGCCATGTGTGATGGAAACCCAAATCCTGATAAAGGATTAAGGGTAATACCCTTGAAATATTAATACATTGTTTTTGCATGGTATTGATAGATAATTGATGTACTGCTATTATATGTGCTAACCATGCAGGTATTATGAGATGATGACCATAGCCAGGTATGAGCTATGATGTATTATTAGTTTGAATTGTTAATTGGGCCTTGTGTGCCATAATATACCTTGTGCCTGGTAAGAGGTGGCAAGAGAATTAATGTGCATCAAGTGCCATGATGGATGCTTGTGTAGCAAGTATCATACTTACCTCGGTCAAATGACCTAAAGGTGTTAGTTACCTGAGAAAGAGGTAATAGTGCTCAAGTGATGAACAAAGGGTTTGAATACCCAGGATTTCATGGTTATGGTATTAAAATTGAGAATGGATGAGAAGCCCCAGTGTTGAAATGAGGGATTAAGATCCCAACACCTTGTGAAAAGAGTATGGCTACGAGCCATGACTCCACAATGATAATGCCAGGCTTTAGTCATATGATCTAAGCCTGAAGAGAGTTAATGCAGTGATAATGATTCTGTAGTTTGAATAGATGTTATACATGTTCTTCATATTCATTAAAGGAATAGTAACATGATTATTCTATCAAGTTACAGTTGCAATGCTTTTGATATAGAATAATGATTTAATCTGTTATACATCAAAATATCTGCTGTTAAATAAATATGATTTCCCTATTCACATTTATCTTATTAAGTTGCAATAATAATGTTTCTGGCAGAGAGTTATATCTCTCGCTGGGGCAATTTTTATAATTGTCTCACCCCCGTGGGAACCACATTTTTAGGTGGACGCGGACGAGGAGATAGGAATCCTTCAGGAGGTGAAGGACATCAGCAGTAGCAGGGACAGCAGTAAAGTCTCAGGTGGAGACATTGACTGTCATGTCATGTTCAGATGTATATAGAAGTCCTATGTGTCGTCTCTGTACTCTCAGGTCCTTGGAGTAGTAGTTAATGATTTCGAGATTTTGGCTTAGTGCCTCGAGGGTTTTATACTACCTGTGTACAGTTAAGACAGAGTAGTTAATGTTTGTATTCCTCGAGAATCAAAAGTACATGAGATGTATATATATGAACCTGGATGTAAAGTTTTACTTTGGTTCTGAATGAAAGAGTTTTCCTATGAATGGATCCCTTTGCAAAAAGTTTTAATTTTTAGTGATTTTCACTAATCCGCTGCTTGATGAACGCTTCCGCATTAGTTAATCTTGTTTTCGCGAGACGGTCGTCACAATTGATATAAGGATATCCACTATCAACCTCTTTAGATGTTACACTTGTAAATATATTAATCATCATTCCATTATTAGGAATAGGATTTTCCATGTTTATAAATTAAGGTTCACATAGCATCTCCCATAAATATGGGTTTCCCATAACATTACTCTACTTTAGAGTTTCACATAACATCCTCATATATCAGGGTTTCACATAACATTACCCTACATTAGGGTTTCACATGGTCACCTGAAATTAGGTTTTCACTTGACACCACCCTTAATTAGGGTTTCTCATGTCACACCCTTGATTAGGGTTTCATCAACCTTCTCAATTAAGATTTCATGATCTCATTACAAAGGATCATACCCTCATTACTTATTATGTTCATGTTGAAAGTGTTGAGGTTTAACCATTACATGATTGTCACTCATGTAGGGATTCCTCTTCTCTCATCCTCTCTAGTATGTCAATTACTTCAATCTTAATTAGATTAGGTCCAAACAACTTGAATGAAGGGTTGTCACAACATATCAAATCATTTCTTTCATAAGCATTAAGAGTTAACCACTCAACAAAGTACTAATTATCCTAGTACCTCAAAGGTACAACCATTGTAATCACCTTTGACTTACATCATTAATAATAAATTAGTTAACTGACCTTTAGTCACCTTAGGTGTTCAAATGGTTTGACCAATTGAACCTCAAATATTCTTGGTCACTTAGACCCCAAATGGTCTTAGTCACTCAGACATTGAATGGTTTGAAATCGCTTAAGCAAAACCATAATGAAACTGTATGGACATTTGTTACTGGAAACCACTTGGGTCTCCAAATGGTTTGAGACCATTTGGTATCAGACGGTCTTGAGACCGTTTAGACCCAAATGGTCTTGAGACCATTTGGACTCAAACGGTGTTAAGACCGTTTGGTCCAAACCCTCTTAAAACCGAATCGACCAACAAGGTCTTTCAACACTTATCAATTCAGAGCTTAAATCATTTAACCCTCTATCAATTGAACTACTGATTTGTTCTTCGATTGAATCATTGAATCACCCTTCAATAGGACCTTCAATTAGGGTTTTGAACCCAATTTAACTAAGGTTTATAATCAAGAAATAGGGCATTGAAATCGAAGAACCATCAATGATTGACATTGTGGAACTAATTCAATTGAAATCATTGGATCATCATCAAACCATGACATGACCTGACCTCAAACGGTCTTGAGGTCGTTTGGATAATCTCCAAATGGTCTTGAGACCGTTTGACTCATCCCATCATTGTAATTTATAAAATTCACTTAGAGTTTGCATCATTGAATCGATCATCAATTTAGCTAGTGATTATACTTCAATTTCATATCACTGGATCTTCAACCATCCAATCATACACCATCATAGACCTCTAAATGGTTATGGGTGACCTCCAAACGATCTTGAGACCATTTGGGCTAATCAACCCAAAAATTGATTCAATTACTTAAGTGTTCCACACTCAATCCGATTAGGGTTTGCAATTAAGGAATCATTCACAATTGAAACCTTCAAGATCAAACCAATTGAAACCATTGGATCAATATCCAAGTACAACAACATATTTCCTCAAATGGTCAACCATTTCAAACGGTCAACCACCCCATACAGTTTGGAACCCAAACCTCCAAACGGTTTGGTGAAACTGTTTGGACCAAAACTTTGAAACTGTTTGCAAAAGATATTTGTGGAGGTGTGTGATTATTATGATGTCATAATCATAAAGCTATAAACCCACAAATATTTCTGTGATTTTCATGGTGATTGCATCAATCAACCAAATAAAATTTCAGGAATAAAGAAAGAATCAACAATTGATGGAGATATGGAATCAATAACAAAGTTCAAGGGTTCAAGTTATATAAACCGCCTTCAATTGAGCCTCAAAGCTTGGAGCTCCATGTCAACAATGGTGGAAGAAGATTTTTCAACCCTCCCAAGGCTCGTCCTCAAGATTTGGAGTGAAAAGATTGGCTAGGATTGAAGATGGAGTGAAATAGAGAAGAAATCATGCATTGTTTTGTGATTTCCACCATGAATTCAAGGTGAAAGAAGGTCAAGAAGCTTACCAACAGGCTGGGGGTCGTCCTCCTATTTCTACAAACTCTCTTGGTAGTTTTTTCAAGCAATAAGTGGAAGTGGATTCGAAATTATCCCTTCACCTCAAAGATAAAGGAGCTTATATACGAATTTTATTGAAAATTCAGTTGAGAGAGAGAAAGTAGGAATTATCTCCTCAACTTTCTTGCCATATGCCCCCTTATTTTCCTTAGGGATGAGGCTATCCTCTTTGCCTATTATTCCTCTCAATTATCCACGATTTAAAGGAAAACATACTAAACACCTTAAATCATATTATAATAATATCCATAATTAGTGGATATTTCTTTTTCTTTTCTTAATGTGAGTGGGTTCTCCACACATGTAGGTATTTACTTTTCCTTTGCAAGGAACAAGGACGTCCAAAAATAACCAAACTCAACCATTATAGTTTTGGTTAAAGAGAAATCCAATTAATGTAATTATTTTTACATTAAATTGAATTAGGGTTTCAGTTATGCTTAAATCTTGCTTATTTTAATATCAAGATTCTCTCTCCTTCAAAATGATTCAAATGAGGCACCCCTCTCAAGTTATTTTCTCTACCTGATTACAAGAATCATGAGGAACCCTCTTGAAGTGGTATTTTGCATATTGAACCATAGATTTTGGGTAAATTGCACATTACAACAAAACTAGGTTTTAATGCACAAACATTGCTTAACAGGCTCTTTCTTGTTATTCAGGCTTGTAGAAGCCTTACTACTACATCATACTCATTCCCATGATTCTTAAACACATGAGGAACATTGTAACATGTAAAATTTGCAAGTTAACCCCTCAACTTTGGTAATTTGCACTTTAGTCCAAAACTAACAAAACATTGTTTCAACATTATTCAAAAGGGACTAAAATTGAAATATAAGTTCATCTTGAGCCTTAATTACTTTTAGAGAGATAAGAGAGAGCATATAATCAACTTCATTAAGAAAAACATCTAGGTTTAAGCATAACCCAGGTTAGGGGTGTTACAAATTATAAACCCCTAACAAGGATTTCATCCCCAAAATCCCAGATAACAAAAGATAGTTGTTACTCATATCATCAAGTCTCTAATTATCATCTCAATATCATGGAGATACTATAGATCTTTAATCCATACAAAGTTCTTCCACACATGATTATTCTAAGAAAATATTTTCAACTTGATAAACTTTTCCACCATAATTACACTTGTTCCTTCCATTAGTTCAACCTTATCAATGTTTATGTTTATGCAGAGCATAAACCCCTAACATATGATGTTCATATTTTTTTTTGTAAGTAGATTGATTTCATAGTTGACCAATATAGGTAACCATCATAAATACCTTACTTTGGTATTCATCATATGTATTGAGAACACATCTCATCCTTATCATATTCGATTCCCTGTTGTCACCACCAAGGGTACACATGCACAATGTATTTCTTTTACTTTAGGACATTGCTTGTTCCATATATCATTATCTTGGAACCAAAGTCCAAAGCAAACTGATACTTTTCTAAGTATCCATCAACGGATTATTTCTAATCTAAGTACATCAATTGTCATAATACTTACTTTATTGTCATGTAAATTAAAGGAGAAAGATAAAGTATCATACTCCTATAATTACCCAAGGTTGTTCATCAAAGAGAAAACATACATATTTAACAGAGGTAATCCACTCAGCAATCCTTTATTTGTTTGGAAAAGTTCACTTAGCACTTCCTATTTAATTAGGAAAGTTCACTTAGAACTTCCTATGTTATTAGGAAAGTTCACTTAGAACTTCCTATGTTATTAGGAAAGTTCACTTAGCACTTCCTATGTTATTAGGAAAGTTCACTTAGCACTTCCTTATGTAATTAGGAAAGTTCACTTAGCACTTCCTATGTTATTATGAAAGTTCATTTGGTACTTCCTTATGTAATTGAGAAAGTTCACTTAGCACTTCCTTTTGTTATTAGGAAAGTTCACTTAACACTTCCTTATGTAATTAGGAATGTTCACTTAGCACTTCCTTATGTAATTAGGAAAGTTCACTTAGCACTTCCTTATGTAATTGGGAAAGTTCACTTAGCACTTCTTTATGTAATTAGGAAAGTTCACTTAGAACTTCCTTATGTAATTAGGAAAGTTCACTTAGCACTTCCTATGTAATTGGGAAAGTTCACTTAGCACTTCCTTATGTAATTAGGAAAGTTCACTTAGCACTTCCTATGTAATTGGGAAAGTTCACTTAGCACTTCCTATGTTATTAGGAAAGTTCACTTAGCACTTCCTTATGTAATTAGGAAAGTTCACTTAGAACTTCCTTATGTAATTAGGAAAGTTCACTTAGCACTTCCTATGTAATTGGGAAAGTTCACTTAGCACTTCCTTATATAATTAGGAAAGTTCACTTATCACTTCCTATGTAATTGGGAAACTTCACTTAGCACTTCCTATGTTATTAGGAAAGTTCACTTAGCACTTCCTTATGTAATTAGGAAAGTTCACTTAGCACTTCCTTATGTAATTAGGAAAGTTCACTTAGCACTTCCTTATGTTATTAGGAAAGTTCACTTAGCACTTCCTTATGTAATTTCATTATACTGACTATATTGTTTCATAATGACTACTTGATCAGAGTAATAAGAAATATAACAATCTAAGAGTTTCATACTTGCCTTATATCAAATAATCATATACTTGGCCAGGGTATACAAGTATTGAGATTAGGTAGTATGCACTTTATTTGCTATCATATTCCTCACTTTTCATATCATCATACACACATGATTTTTCATTCTTGATTTTTCTTCAGGCATCACTTCTATATCTCATCTTTTAACACACAGATAAGGGAGATTATAAAGCATTTTGAGGAACACTGAGTAAGATGTAAGTTCTCATCTCCCTTGTGTCCTTATAGGACTAGTCAGAGGAAGTTCAAAAACAACTACTTCCTTATTTTTAACACATAGAATCATGAAATGAAATATCAGAAGTAATCTATTTCATCTGACCTGTCACAACCCAAGGGTTGACTATTGCATCAGATTGATTCATTGCATAGATCCTCGCAGTAGTTGGTTGTTGACCCTATGCTTGATTATTAGGTGTTGATTAACTAGCTCGGGATGCTTGTCCACGTCCTCTATTGTTACTAGAAATCTGTCTCCTTTGTGAGCCTTGCTGACTCTACCCCTGGGGTTGAGTCACCATTACATTCCCATCTGGACAATCCTTTTCTAGATGTCCCAATTGTCTACATTGGTAACAGATCCTAGTAGCAAAATAGGGTCTGTGAAATCCAGTCACCGATGTTGATTCTATGCTAGGGGCTCTACTAGGAGCAAAACTATGGTCCCTACCCCTACTTGACGCCCAATGTGTCTGGGTATTGAATCTCGATGGTGCTACCACGATAGAAAATCTCGGCTTCTTAAAACTTTCGGATCTTTGTCCTTGACACTGAGTATACACCTTCTTACCACTGGCCTATCGTTTCTCGATTTCAGACCATTCTATCCTCCTTACCAACTCCACAAAAGTGGCAAACCTCTCCCTGTTCTCTAAAGCAGACACAGGAGTGGTCAGTTTAGCGTTCAACCCCTTCTCGAAATGCTGAATTCTTTCCTCATCATTAACCGCCATATGCGGACAAAACCGCAACAAATCCATGAACTTAGCTTCATACTCGCTAATGCTCATTTGTCCTTGTTTGATCCTCTCAAATTGAGAGATCTTCTCATCTAGATATGTCTTGGGGAAGTATTTACTAATGAACTCTCGTCATAATACCTCCCATCCAATTTCTTCACCTGGCCTCTTGTCTTCTTCTATAATCCACCAGTGACCAACACTCCCTTTTAGGAGGTACACTGCATGTCTTACCTTCTCAACTTCAGGAATATCAAGAATCCTAAAAGCCTTTTCTAGCTCCATCAACCATAGATCAGCATCTGCTGGATCCGCTGTCACTATGAAAAATATGGTCTTTAACTACAATAAGAAATTGTAGCGAAAACCCCAAAATTTGTAGCTAAAAGCTTTTGCTACATTTATCCTTACATTTAGAATATGAAGCTAATACCCGTGTAGCTAATTGTTTAGGCTACATTTTTCAAAGTTGTAGTTATTTATTCCTCTGGCTACAAATTCATATGTAACCCTATTTGTAGGTAAAAAGTGTCCTTACACATAAAAATGTAGTTTTTATTGTAGCTAAATATATGACTACAATTCAATTTGTAGCTATGATATGTAGGGAAAGATGACATTGGTTACAATTTCTATATATAGTTCATGTATAGCAAAAATTAGCACTTATTACACTTGTAATTATAGCTAGTGTGTAGTGAAATACATCATGTACTACACATACATATGTAGTGAGAGACATTATATATCCAGTCAGTCGCTTGCCAATATAATAGTGATCAAGATCAAGTTGTGTTTATAATTTCAAAAATGATACTTCTATTTATATTTGAACAATGAGTACACATGGGGAGGACATTAACCTGGCCCCTATTTTACAATATGCATGAAAAAAATACATATATACAATATCTTCTTCTGACTGCCTCTATCCACTGCAGACTCTATATGCCACATGATCATGTACATCTTCTATCTTGATTTTTCTTTTACATTAAGTATGCCACTTGTATCGTCAACAAATATGATAACATTGATAAACTCATAAGAAAAGAAAGACTTCTAAGGTATTGCTCTTCTTGATTGAAAATAGAGAACTTCTCTGTGCTCTGGTTCTGATTGGCCATAGGATGCTTCTGTAGTTGATATCGATATTCATGGAGATTCTTTAAAGGCAAATCATTCTCATCAACAACTGACAGTTCCACCCAGTCCCCAAGTTTGAGGTTTCCATACATCTCAGCACATATTTTGTGAATCTGAGACTATATATTGGATAATTGCTTTGTCCTCTCTTTCTTTTGTTGTGGCAGTTGCTCCTATACAAGAGATATGATAGCCAACTACAACTTAACCTAAAGCAACATAATTTGTGTTATGCAGGTGAAAGTAAGAGAGTATGGCACTAATTTTGAGAAAATGACGTGTACTGGAACAAACCAATGAAATTATTGCATAGTTTACCTTTTATATGTACATGAACACCGGCTTATGGTACTCCAATCAAGGTTATGCAATGGGTCATTTTGTCTAGGATGAAGATGTGATATAAAGGCCTTCTCTACAATCATTCTTGGCATCAAATAACCTGACCTGCAAAAAAGGTCATAGCAAATGATCAAGTTGCCTTGCTAAAAGTTATACATATAAGAATTTATACAAAACACAGCTATATATGAGTTATAATGGCATCATTGTTTACCAACAATTGTTGTGGCAATGTGGTAGTCAGATCAGAACAAAGCATTGTAGCATCTGAAACAATACCTGATGTCAGAGTAGGTGTGGTTCCCAAACCAGTTTGCTTTTTACCAGGGGTCTTTTTCTCAACAAGCGGTTGAGATTTCACCTCCTTTGGTACCAAATAATTATGAAACGATTCATCAGATGGTACCTATAATTAATCTTTCATCAATCATCAAGTAATGAATGATGGGTTATGGGGCGGGCAGATGGATGTGTCATCACCACCTGTATAGATTTTAAGTGTTTATATAACATAGTTATACATTCAAGTTACAAACTACATGTAAGTGTGGTAGGCAGAAAGAAGGACAAGTTCACAAAGAGATGACTTAGTTGTTTAATTTGATGCTAATTACACACAAGGGTACATGGTTCAACACTAGAAGAAACAAATCAGAACCATGCATGTAAATCGGAGCATTAAACTAGCAGACGAGCTCATCACTTTTACTGAAACCTTCTAAGATTTGATCAACTCAATTGCATAAGACAAGCTTGGTACATATATTGTATAGATATAAATGATCTTAATAGGTGTATTATGACCTTTTAAGGCTTGATTAACTCAATTGGGTTTTCCAATCTTGTCACCACATGGTCCATAAAAGCACAAAGTGAAACAATGTTGATATACATCCATCCCCATCTGTTGTAGATGGTTCTTGTCCTTGCTTACCTTGTTGTTCAACAAAATAGACAGTAAAAGCAATTGCACTTGTGGAAGGTATTCCGAGAGATGATGAAATCTGAGAGGAAGATGTGTATATCACTCTGTTTACAATAGATCACATGTAAGAATCTGATTTCAAATAAGCCCATAATTGAAAGACCTATTATTAAGAGGAGGAACAAACAATGTTAGGTAACGATAATGTACAGATCAACCAACACACCTCGAAGATTGAGTAGTGATCTTCATAGGGAGGACCAATTTTTTTATAATTTAGAACCTCAAACCATTTAGGCAGTATAGGTTTGTTGGGTTTGGCAGACATTTTCCATGGCAAGTTATACATAAAGTAATACTAATTGATAGAAGAAACATAATAGAAAAAAAGAGGTGAGGAAAATCATGGTGGAGTCTTTCGTAATCAAATCTCATGAACTAAACATTGGAATTTATCATTCTCTAATTTAACCTAGAATGATGTTGGTAGGCCTTTCTACCCAGTGATGGAAATAGTGTAGGAGTTGATACACAAAAACAGAGCACTTGTATATTGTCATGATCATACACCCCCAACAACCTGCATGGTCGCTAGAAAAATATACACCATCAAGTAACAATCAATACTACAAATCACATCTCCCACAAATGGTCAAAATTATGAGAAAGGTAGCAAACCTCCGCTCGAAGGGCCACCTTCAGAAGAGTTGATGGTTGTAACCAAACCTGGTCTCCAACATAACAATGCAAGTGCAAGGAAAAACCACTGAGCTAACCTGCATGCCAGGAAAAGTGGTACATAAACACAAGATTACTAGAAAATATTTAAATAACTTTAATAAGCTTGGACAATGTGGTCCATTCAGAATGTATACTGTTCAGACCTTTAGCTGAAGTGTCTTGATGATCATTAATCAAACAAAAGATGAAGAAGAAACATTATCTCTTAAAAAGTAACTACCTATCCCCTTCAGATATATAAAAAGTCAGTTGGTCAAGTACAACTACAACTTGTACACATACTACATACAAAAAAGAAACTATTTGACAATTGAACTCCTTGTCTAACATCACATCATATGCTTATGAATATTGAGTAAAACAAACTTACAAATTAGATGATCAATTAATACTAAACAAAAACATATATTAGTCTTTCTCTTTTTTTTGGTTAATCTGAAATTTGGTTTTAGAAATCATGTAGAACTGTCAATGTAGCATTATAATAAAATTTGGGACAAGTAGAACCTAGCATGATAATAAACAAAAAAATATTTATATAGACGATAACAAAACAAGGAAAAGACTATACCTGCAACTGAATAGAAAAGAAGGCAACTTCACCAAACCAAAAAACCACACAGCAGCCCCATCCTAGAGATGACTGAAAATGATCCAATTGCAAGATCCAAACATAAACCCCAGCTTTGTTCAAGGTGCTGGGATCTAAGCTTTGTTCAAGGTGCATGGCTTTTATTCTTCTCCACCTTGGGCTTAGAGGACAGAGCACTAAGTGGCTTGTAGAATTTTAATGGATTTTAACTTCCCGATACAAAGATCTTGCAAATCCTGAAGTATAAGAATGAGTTCCTCAGTAAGACTTAGCAAATCTTTATGGTGTGCATATTTCTTTAGGAATTGATATCTGTAAGCATAATACAAGGCTATAAAACAATTAAGAAACCTCATAACAAGGGTATAACATCCACACACAGATAGACAAGAATAGGTATAGTAGCATACCGGTTTCAATTAATAGCTAGACTAAGTTTTTTTCTACTCGTGTGACTGACTTTGATCACACAGATTACTTGGAATGAACACTGGAAGTTGAGAAGATGCTCTTCTCCGATCTATTCCACTAGCTTGAGATTGAGATTGGGCATTCACAGTGCTAGTGTTAACAACACTTATCGTTGAGTACTGGACCACCAAGGAATATGGACTGCCTTGTGCAAAGTAGGTCCATCCCCCCAACCTGAGAAGAACCAATAGACCTTTGGGTAGAAACAAAGCGACCTGCTTCTTGATTCCAATAAATCGACGAGCTTGGTGCATCTTTCATGGTCCTGGTATGTGTATTTATAACTGGCTCATGATGTATATCGTCACTGGAAATACTCTCATTTCCTTCATGTGTTTGCGCCAATAGAGGAAAGCGATTTATTGATGAGAGATACATTGGATTGACCATCCTTGTCTTTTACTGTGTTTTGGGTATAGGGAAAATGTAACCAGGGAAAAATTGTTGGGGTTGTAGGGACTACGAAAAATACTTGGGTTTTGCACATACGTGTCAAGATCTTTAGGACTTGCCTGGCTTGGAGGATAAGAGTTCCTCAAGCTTGAAGGCATCATTGTGGTTGATCTAAAGCTCTTGAGAACTCAATATCTGCACTCACATTACTGCTTCTGTTGCTTGCATTTCTACTGGAGAAGCAATCACTATCATCCTACATATGAGAATTGATAGTTCTTAACACGGGTGAAGATGATCTAGCTTTTGCATCATCTTTCACAACCTCGCTTGTATCCAACTTGGGATGTTTCTAGGCACTAATTCAAACAGGTCATTTAGAATATCTCTTGTCATGTTTGTCTATATTTACGGTCTCTGGATCAATAGTCGAAGGAACTCAACCAGGATCCAAATGAGGTGCTGTCTCATCCTGATAAAAGGCATAATGTTAAGCAGCGGAAGAATGAAAGTGCATCTCAAATCTGATTTGGAATTAAAAAAAAACTATGAACAAAAGCCCTATCTATATGATCAACCATTGAAAAAGAAAGGTTCACATATAAATTTATGGCAGTGATGCTTAGTCCTTTAAATTCATTACCAATGTGTTTTCCTATTTCGGAAAACAAAAGATGTTCTAGCACAACATTATAACCATCAAAAGTTTTCATATAGGACAAGTCCCTTTTACATTTACCACAGTCCACTAAGTTGCCATCAGGTGATAGGTTATCTAAATTATCACTCACCACCCACTTCCAAAAGAAACAATGCTAATTTGGTACTTTGCAAACAAAAAGATAACATCCCACAAAAGGCCAACGATAATTTGGAATTATGCAACAAAAAGTGCTTGCAATATAAGAAGATCCTATTGGAATGTAGGATTCACGACTACCCACATAACAAACATATTCACTAAATTCACTGTGACTATTTGCAAAGCCTTCTATATGGCAATGGCATAAAATTAAAGGCATATCTTATTCCTAAAACATAATGCAGTCTAAAAAATAGAGTTGTGCATGTTGCTTTATGCAACCTATTTTTTATGTTGTGTGACCAGGCTTTTACATGGAACATTACTATGAGAAAAGACCAGGAGAAAATGTGATAGGCCTCATTTTTTAGGGTCGCATACTGGCATTCATCAGGAAAAAAATACCTATATAATAAATATCAATGATTTCCAGTATTACCTTATCGAGAAAAATTTCATGGAGGGGTGTAGCATGCACCTCTGTACTGCAGTCCCAAAGAACTCACTCAATTGATAGTAGGTACAGTTGAATTAATATGTGAAAAAGCCAAACTTTTTGGATCCTCATTTACTGATGGACCAAATCGTTCACTTGAGTTCTCATTGCAACATCAAACTGATATGTAGTGGTTCCCTATTCGTGACTTAATGTGTTAATTACTATGGTACAAAGGAGCAATGAGCCAATAAAGAACCAGGTCAATTTACCGTTCTGATTATTAACATGTGGAAATAGAACACTTCACCTAATGGTATAGATACTAGCAAGGATAAAACAATGCATATCACCTACAAACAGGAATATCATAAATTAGTTGGGAAGATCGAGATAGATTACATTGGCATAACTGAAGTGAAATTTCAAATTAAAATATTTGTTCTCGTTACATGGTAGTTCGGACTCTACCATACAAGATCACCAAAAAAAATAGACTATTGTAACTTAACGGAAGTTGAAAATTAAACTGTATCACGAGGATAACTTCTAGTATAGTGTTTCAAGATCTATAGGTTAATACATGCTTATGGTCGTATCGCATGACAAACAACATTGGTAATGTTGAAATTTAATCATTTATGAAGTAGTAATATAGTTATAAAGTGAACAAAAGTGCAAACCATCATCCAATATTACAAATCAACTATTCAAAAACTGTTTCCATCAATTAATTGCCTTGGTTCTATATCAACGAGCTACTAGCATACAATCAAGAATCTTGTTTGTAGCTGTAGAGTTGGAAAACCAAGGTTTGTCTTGGAGAAAGGTAGGAATCTAAGTGACCTGTAGATGACGATTATTTCATGATCATATTTGACATTACTTATATAAGCGTATTACAACTTTTTAGATAGTTGTACTTATAAAAGCGTATTACAACTTTTTAGTCACCATAATTATTCTTTTATCAAGTGTGGCATCAAATTCATGCACAGTTCCTCATAAATAATTTAGTAGAAATATGGTGGAAATACATGTTGGTAATAAAGGAGCTTATTGGATATGGATCTAGATAGGTTTTCATTACCTGGAAATGTTGATGCATTCATGTTTTAACATTGCTTATTGTCATTTCTTGGCTGTTTAAGGATCTTTAAGAGATGGTTGATTTTGTTACCTGCCTCATTGGTGATGGTGTAACCCTTACTCTGAGAAGTCTTCTACTGCCGAACAACCTAAAAAAGAAGAAATGAATGTTTTAGATGCTCACAAACTAGAATTGGAGAATGTGGAACTCCAAGTCAAAGCTGTGGGTGAACGTGGAAGAGTTTCAATAACAAAGGGTAAAGAAAAATATTGAGTATGGATAATTATGATTATATTTTTGAGATGAGTAGAAATTATTCCCCATTCAATTGGGGCCTAATCAGTGGTAAACCGTCACAAACCTTTGATGTTTATGTTAGTCACTTGATAAGAGAAATTAGAATGCGAGACAAGCACAGACATCATGGCCTTCTTCACCTACTGCAAATCATTGAAATCCAATTGAATCTGAATGAGTAAGACAATGGTGCAGGTACTGCCTTTACTGAAGTTGTATTATCTTATATTTTTGCTATGCATGAGACACTGAATCATGCAAGCTGACATAATGACATAATGTTAAATTCTTAGTCATAGACAGTATCATCAAAGGTCAAAATGTGTGTGTTGCAGTTAAATTATCATTTTAGATTCAGTTGATATCTAGAAGGATGTAGTCAAAAGACATACATTAAGAACAATTACCCTATCAAAGCAAACACATTGAAATTTTCATATATGTAAGAGTTTTTTTATTCAGAAGTCCATCCTCATATGGGCTTGTTCAAGTCAAAATATGAATTGGCTTTTTTCAAAATAGCAGACCATAATTATTGAAATGTAATACAAAATGCAATATAGAAATGCAGTATGAGAGTTCACCCAAAAAATGAGACTACATGGATAGATCCTATCCAGCATACACCCAGATCTCACATAGTAAGAGTGGAACATTGATCACTATAGGGACTGCTCCATATAATGATTTATACATGTTAAACAGTAACCACTAATCTTTCTAGCCACTAATAGTAGCATCAGCTGGATGTGGTTGGTCATGGTGACACCATGACACAATTAAGCATTGTGCCCTCTAATTCAGAGGGCACTAAAAGTGCATCAATACCAATGAAAAAGAAGGGCACTACAAGTGCATCAACATTAGTGACAAAGGAGGGCACTAAAAGTGCATTAACATGAATGATAAAGGAGGTTTGACAATGGGTTCAACTTCTACTGCTACTGAATTTTTAGTTGAGCTTGACTTCGGTGAGATTTTTTTGTATTACGATATAGATGGAAATTGGGAAGAATTTGTGTCCTTTTACTATGAAACCTAATTAGGAAAATGGTTCTGATGTTCAATGCTATGACTAGTTTAATATCGTATCTTTTAGTGATTCCAAACAATAGGATGTCGAAGAATCAATAAATGACCACAAGCTTAGGATGGAAATGTGGCAAAGACTATTTGAGATGGGATTCAATATACTTGTGGAGTGGACATGTTCACTACGTGTATTTATCCATTGGGTCTCGAGCAACCTAAATAATGATAAACACTACAAGTATTTTCCTATTTGTTTTGCAATTGGATCTTGGTAGCTGTGGTAGATGTTGGAAATGAGGAACAATGATATATTCAGGAATATATAATACATGACATGTCAAGCTACACTCATGGTGAGAAAATTGGTCTAAAGAAATGAATTGCCTTCAAGGTGCAGAGGAAGATGACCAAAGGAATATAGACACCCTGAGCATGAATGGAGGAAGCCCCTTGATAGTTTCTTAAAATTGAATATCGATGTGTCTATAGTCAAGAGAATCAACAAATATGTGATTAGTCTTATTTTAAAAATCACCAAGGAGAATGGATCACGGGGGCTACAAGGTTAGTACTGGAGCATACATACTAAGGTGGAGCTTTTAGTGGACATAGTTGGCCTAATAGCAGTTTATGGTATCAGTGGACCGCTAATCCTACAAGAAAATAGTATGACACAATTTTCTAAAAGTTGAAGACAATGTGCCTCCTAAATATAAAGCTCAATGCTTATGGATTAGGAAGCTGATACCACACATGAATACATGGACATTCGATTCATTAGAAGAAGCTCCAAGAAGTTGGGGAACCTCATTGGGAAGTAGAAGCGGAACTTGGATAGTAACATAATAAGAGAGGATATTTTTCTGGCTAGACCTGTGTTTGGAGGAAAAGATGAATATATAGCCTAAAAGTAGTTTCCAAAAAATTATCACAAGTTCAAAGTTATATATTATACAGTTCTCATCCAACTAATCAAATACCTCATCCAATTTTGTTTATTTCCATGATACAAAAAAGAAGAAGTCAAGGAGTCATTGACTTTATATGCAACATTACAGGAAAAAAATTAAATAATAGGTTTCTATGATCTATATAATATAGTGGAAAAGAAAAAGAAAAACGTAAAACAGTTGAACCTTGGATGAAATATATTGATCGCAATCTCAATAGCAACATAATAGAACCAAAAAGTTCGGGCTAGAATTTCATAAGAACCTCTAGGCACATCATCAGAAATGTAAACCACAGATCATTTCGCCCTTCATCAAGACATAGTTATAAAGTCCACACTCTGATTTGAGAAGCTCGAGTTATTCAGGGAAATCTGCAGTTCAAGCCTCATATTCAACTTCTATAAAGATGCATGATAGGATCAAGAAAATGTAGAATGAATGCAGCTTATAGCATCAAGAAGCGTCACTTTCATGAGTCATAAACAAACCCCTCATTGTTAGAAAACCAGTAGATAGGAGCATTACAACTTGCATCATACTGTACAGAAAAACCAAAGAAGTAGCAGCTCCATAGCATGTAGAAACCTTCTAGCATTAGCCTCGTCACAATAACAAAGGGGTAAAGAAAACTCCATCAAGCAGTTCAAGTATATACAAAGATAATCCTTTCATAAGAGAACTATTGTGCAAGTCTAAACAGGTTCAAGAATCAAACCTAGTTCATTTAACACATAAGCTTTCCTTATGAATTTTTTTGTAATAGCTGCAAAAGACTCCAAAACACTTGAATCTTTCTCAGAGGGATAACAAAATCATAGGAAGAAAATAAGAAGCATATCCAAGAATCTAGCCTTTAAGAACCTCTTCTTTCAATTTGCAATCAACCTCTTGCACTAAGAAAAATGAGCCTTAGACAAAAAAAGTATTGTTACTGATTGAAGAACAAAAACAAAGCATCAAAGTTTAGACAAAAAAGAAGCGATAAAGAAACATTATCCAAGAGACTTGTGACAGTCCTGATACTAAGCCATAAAGAATTAGCATATCTTTCTTTAAACAAGTTCAACTTGACCTTGTTCATTTTACACTAACTCAAAAGGAGTACATGTAAACCCAATTCAACATTGAAAGAGATAATTAGGAGGACAATGACAATGACGTCAAGACCATCAATTTTGTCCTAGGGTGCTCAATCTCTAATCTCCACGACCACTTTAGATGTGGATCAAACATCCTAAAATGATAATAGAGTTACATCTAACTTTTTTATACCCCTTACTTTTAACAATTTTCTATTTCTTCTGGTATTGACCACATCCAGTGCGGTGCAGTCCAAATCCATTGCTCTTCTTCCACCAAGGAAGCAATAACAATAGCCCAGGACAAAATAAAGAATCTTGTTGTCTATTTTTAGAACAAATCAGTGAAAAATATGAGTCCACCATCCAGCCCATAACAACTATATGTATAGACTATATAACTTTAACAAGAAAACACCCTTCAAGTTAGAGCAGAACATGAAACTTTGATGGCTTTATCTAGAAGTAACTTATCACACTGAATTTTTATTTTTTGGTGAACTATCACACTGAACATTAGAATTTCCAAATAAACAGATTAGCCACCATCCAACCTCAAATGAGAATAACATAAGAAAATATGATTCAAAGGTGATCTCCGAGACTGATTGTAACTAATACAAATATTGGTTTCAACTAGAAAACCAAAAGAGCTTCTGAAATGCACAAATATCGCAACAAATTTAAGCAACCAAGTTATAGTTGGATAGAGATAGTGTACTCAAGACAATTTTGAGATGGTTATCATGAGTAAAAATAAAATATCATATAGTTTTCTATGACCATGCATGGTTAGAATCATGTGCTACCCTACTTCTATGATACATACCAAAAAGAGGCACAACTAACTGTAGGTACAATTTAGAGCCTTACAACTTTCACATACATCTACCAAGGAGCTTGTATACAATATTGAGAATATGAGAAAATATACCGGTGGAGGTGATAGAGTTTTTACCTTTTCACTTAACTATAGAACCACCTAACAAAGAACTCATGAATAGATACAGATTGACCTAGAGCTATACAGAAGGGAGAATGATAGCAATTCCTGAAACATATCCGAAGCACTTTGGTGAGTCACATAGGAAACCAGTACCATATACAAAGAAATGTAAACACAAACATAAAGGACCCATAAGAAGAAGAAAAAATAAAATAAAGCCTTGAACTAAACACATCAACTTAAGAATCATATCCATATCTAAAGATCTATAGGCACCTGTCAAATAGCAGGCATATACATACCCATAACCTCAAGGCTTATAATATATCCTTTAACCGATCAGAGATCTTTAGAAACCCAAAGAATCAAATTTTGGACAATATCATGTAAAGAAAGGATCCCATACAAAAACCAAGCAGAGATCCAAACCAGTACAACAATAAATAAGGTGAATCTGCCCACATCAATGAAATGTTATTAATTTAAGTCTGAAGACTAATGAGAAACATCTACTGAGGACAATAAAATAATAAAATCAAAAGTGATGGAAAAAGCTACCACAAACTTTGTCTCTTAAAAAGGATAGGTTCTGTGCTGAGATCCATCTTAGCATTAGATATTAGTATACCTTACAGAAGACACTCATTTCAATTGCACCATGCTTGCGAAGTGTTTTTTAATCAAACTAGCGTTGACATTGGGTGGACTTACTTCAACCGGTGATATCATTGAGTTACATTGCATCTTGCAGGTAGAATCACTCAAATAAGGCTGAAGCTCCAACGTAGGGGCATGACCGAGAAAGAAGGCCATATCTACATATAAAGGAGGCGACTTTGGTTTCTTTTGATTATAAAGGAGTGTAAGAAGCTACATGAAATAGGGCTTCTGATGCTTGAAGATGGCTTCTGTGGCATGTAGGCGCTGCTTGTGTTCCTCTGCTCGTGCCTCCATTATTAGTTCAAAATTAGGAACATCCAAAATTGAGGTAGGGATATAAGAGGTTGAGACTGCGATTGATCGGGTGCTTGTGGTGAAGGGGATGTAAAGACCAGGGTGTGCGGTCGGATTGGTTTTCAGAGAAAAGGGGACGGGAGGGGAGATGGCAGATATAGAAAATGGGGGCTACCACACAGGAGGGAAGAATGAGGTGAGGATGCGGGGAGCATCACACTGAGGTCATGCATGATTGGGAGGAGAGGGATACTTTTTGCGCCAATTGAAAATCAAAGGGTGTCAGCACGCCAAGTTTTTTTATTTTTGGGTATATTCAATTTTAATGATAGGAGGGAGTAGACGTGTAAATAGATAACCATAATCCGCACATTTGATCTAGATTCGAGTCTAAAATTTTGAAAAAATATGATATTTGTATAATCCGAATTGGATTTAGGATATAAAATTTTGATATCCAAAAATTTCGGGTAGGATTTCGGATATAGTTGTATCTGCTCCGAAAAAATTCGAATCTGACAAATATATACATATATTATTAAAAATATATTATTTATATAAAAAATATAAATATATCGATAATTTTATCATATATATGCATAGTATATTAATGTTTTCTATATATATTATATTTATAATAATAAATCTATGATTTCTGGTTCAGATTTGATATTTATCTGAATTTAGATATTATTTGTCGAATCAAATTCATATATTGTTACATGATATCCGTCAGATATCGGATCGGATATCGGATCAAACTTTTTTTCAGATTCAAATATCGGATATAGCAGTATCTGGTCCGTATTCAATCTGTTTACAAGTCTACGAGGGAGAGAACAGGAGTTCGCATTACTCAATAGTATTCAATTGTAATTTGTTTACAGTTGCAATCAATTTTATATATAATAAAATGAACTACATTTCTTTTCCTTACATTATTATAATTTTGTAAAGAAAAGTATTTTTAGTTAGAAATAAAATATACGTAGTAAGAATAATTGTAGCTAAATCACTATTTTTTTGTAGTGTGTACCAGCATAATCTATGGCTCCAACCCGACGAAGTCTCTCAAAATTCTTGCCAGCTCCATACCCCTCATTGTGGGATGGTGCCTGTGACGTCCCCAGATTTCAGCTTCTCCAAACCCTATTGGGAATGAGAGCCCATAATCCGAAAACATCAAACAATCATATCAGAAAGCGATGCGGAAGCATAATATGCATACATGAACATTTCACCATAACATTTCTCAACAATAACATGTATATTATTACAACATGAATTACATTTACATATTAAAAGAAGATTTACAATCTATGAGCATGTATGCTAACAAGATCATAGACAATAGGTAAACCTGGACAACTGCTCACTTCCCGTCTTTTATCCCAAGCTAGCTCTAAACCTAAAACATACGTGAAACAACGAATCAACACACAAGGTGTTGTGCACGTGGGTAGAAAGATACATACTCATATGTTTGCATAGTTGAAATAATCTTGAGAAAAAAAGAGTAAAAGAAAACATTATTTAAAGCGATAATCAGGTAAACACATTTCTTTTAACATGTCATTTGATGCGATTGTACTACTTCAAGCACCTTTTCAACATACATCTAATGTGGGCCATAGAGAAGAAAAAGAGCGGGATACATACATCTAACATGGGCCAGATTTCATACATCCATGTTAGGCACATACATCCAGCATTAGGCAGTGCATGTAGCTACAACCCATCATACTCAATTATGTTCTATTAGATTTGGAGAAGTATAACTCATAATAGTTCAACCAAGCAATCATATCCAAATACGAGCATTCAAGATATCACATATCATATGCAACCAGAAAACTAGTCTTATACTTAATAAATCCCACGTACATGAGTTCAGAGATTCCTAACTTATCCTTGATCATCTAGAAGTCTGGTCATCACCTGATTAAGAGAAGACCACACACTATCATCAGATTCTCATCATCTTAACCCTAGTCATGTTCATTAGGGTTTACATTATCTCATTAGGATATTCCAACGTTTACTTGCATTATTGTCTTATATTTATCCTACATATGTCATTTTCCAAATTATGATTCATTATCTGAATATTAGCCTCCATATTCTTTTTAGTGCACATAATAACCCTAGGTTACATCATTAACCTAGCTTAGGGTTTTATAACATGTATTAATATTCATCTTCATATAATATGGATTTTGTTCATCATTATGATCTCATAATTAAAACTGAGGTTCAAAATACAGATATGAGCTTACTATGTAAATTTCACCATTTATTGAGCATGCATGTATTTATTACATTTTCTTTAGGGTTATTAGCCCTAATTAGCCATATTAATAAAATTACATGATTTCGTGCATCAACATCATAATTATTGACATCATATGCATTCTAAACATGATTATAGAGTTACTAACATTTTATCATGATTTTAGGCCATTGTTTGATATTTATTACTCATAAAACAAGCATAAAACACTTTACATGATATCACTAATATTAAAGCATCAAGAGTCTGATATTCTACTTCCATATTGCTCTACACATTTTTCTGAGAATTTTGGTACCTGGGTTGTATTTTTCTGATGAACAGGTTAATTTCTATGAATTTTACAAATTCTGAGTAATTATGAGTTAATTACCTTATCTAGGCCAATCGGGAGAAGCCACGTGGCCTGGCTTGAGCTGCCTGGTTCTCAGGCGGTTTAGTGTTGACTCGGTCGGTTCTTGTTTCCTGGATCCGGTTCGGTGTCGGCTCTCGTCTTTCTCTCTTTCTCCGCTCGACAGGTCCAGAACCTGCGTGCGTTTTGTTCTCTGGATCACGCCGCCGCCGCCGTCTTGAGGGATCTGCTCCGACGGGTATCTTGAAGCTCCTCCCTCTCCTTCTCGATGCCCGACCTGCGTCGTCTCCTGGAATAGCCGCCGCCATGAGGGGCGTCTTCTGATGGGAAACCGGACCATGGTAGAACCTTCTTCTCTAACCTCTGATAGCACCAGGGTTTCTTTCTACGGCCCGCATGATCTCACGGCCTTCACCTTTGTCAGGCCCAAAGCTATGATGTTGGACTGGTCTACTCCGGCGAGCAAAGGCACTCCTATCCTCCCCGTCGACCTCTGATGGCGCCAACAACTCTTCCGCTGTCTTCCATTGTTGCCGGCCTCCAAGATCGCGTTCAGCTTCATATCACAGCCTTCTCTCAGAGGCACAACCTCTGGCTTCTCAAGCTTTCTTGCCTCTCCTCGCTGCTGTCGCAGCTGCGCCTCAAGCACCGCCGTGACAAGGTGCTGCTGGGCTTCGTCTCCTAGGGATAAAACCGGATCCGGCACAAGAGCTCCTTGTCCAGATCTGGCTAAGGTTGTCTCCTTAACTCCAGAAGCTCCCTCGACGTTGCTATCCTCTGTGAGTGATGGTGATTGGTTCTCTCCTCCTCGACACGTCAGTGAATCGTGCCTCCTGCACTTTGCGGTGGAGGGATAATGGAGAGCAGGCACTCCACCTCGTCTATGAACCGCAGGTGGTGGCTGCCGCTGCGACCTCCACTCCGGTGAGAAAACGATCACCCTTGTTGCTCCTCGATGTCTTCTAGTGCCTCCACGCATGAGTACCGCCGCAACACCTTGGAACGACGACTATAGGTCTCGCGTTGGTTGCATCTCATTAACAGCCATTGTAGTCTGTGCTTCCTGGTGTTCAGCATTAGACATTGGGCTCTGCTCCGGCGAGGTCTGGGTCGCCGTCTATGCAAGCAACATCGCTGGACTCCTCCTCATGGCCAGAACCTTCCGCAGCCAACATCTTCCTCCAAGGGTGGCAGATCCAACTGATCTCCTCTAATCGTATGAGGTTCTAGACTGGCGAGATTGTTGTGATTAGTTGGATCGCAGCCTAAGCTACCCTCCTCCCCGCTTTGCTCGGAGGTAGGAGAAGGAGTCTGAGCCGTCATATCCTAACAACCTGCCAAGCAGTGAGCTCGATGAGGCCACGCTGCCTGACTTTGGGCTGGGCTCAGCAAAGAGTTGTCCAATGTGAGCGTGATATAGTCGCGATGTGAACTTAAATCTAAATCAATTAATCATAATAGACATGATCAAACTTGAAGCCTTAATATCTTTTGTAGAAAGGTTGTTTCACTCTAAAAGTTTAGGCATAGGTTCACAACAACATAAAGTAACCCATATCTATTTTTGAGACACAAATTTCATTAGTTGGTCGTGCAAATAGATTCTTCAAACAACCTTATAAAGAAGCACATAAACCTTGAATACAAGTCAATTAATCATCAAACCATAATGACAGATTCAATCCACTTTGTTTGATTATGAAGCATACAAAGGTTCATCATTCCACCCTTTGGGTCCATGTGTATCCTTAATGATAAATGAAGTCATAACTATCCAACTTGATATTTAAGGGCATCCAACCCAAAATATACATCAACAACAACCTAAAATCTGGGTTATCACATTCACCCCACCTTATTTGGAATTTTGTCCTCGAAATTCAACTAACCTCATCCTTAAGAGGTTATTTAGGAGTTCAACTTCATATACATCATCATTGCTTAGGTTCTAAGACCACCATAGTTGCATGCACTCTAAGTTGTCAGCTTAGGGTCTAGAGATTCTTGGGTGTGTCCAACCCACCTTATTATGTGGAAGCATCACTTAATGTCTTAACCATAGCATGACATTATGATATCTTAGGATTATATCACCCCTAAGGATACGATTTTTTCTCATGCTTGCAAGGTTCAAGAGGAATTCATCTATATGCCATGGTATTTAGATAATTCAAATTTAACATCATCAATATGTTTTATGATCAACACCTTACAATAATTTTGGAATCAGAGGATATTTATCTTCATCATTAATATTAGGATTTTTCTACATAAGAAGGGCTTACGTAACATGCTTGACCATTAGGGTATCACCCTATGGTGTGATATTCATGCTCAACTTAGAAGCATACATTGAGAAGGATCAAAGTTACGAACTATATTTCTGATCATGTATTCTATGATCCAAAAATATCTTTATATCAAGTTCATGAGTTCAACATTTTATGTCTAGCATGTATTATGTGAAGGGAAAAAGAGAATATACTAAGTTTATCCCATAATCTCAGCATCATATCTTTCATGTTTCATATGAAGGGGAAGAGAATATTTTAAAGTCAAACTTATCATGATTTCAATCTTGGGTGCTACATGTATGATATAGGGGGAAAAATATATGATAGGTCAAGCTTATATGAGTGACTCCTCATATATAAATCATCTATTTAGTTCAAGTGAGGTTTCTATCATCATATATTAAGAAAGAGAAGAAGAAGGGAGAACATGTATGTTGAGTGTCTTTTGCACAAAGCGTCATACTCTCGTAACTAGAGTTCATATATTACCTCACTTGCATCTAATGATGAGATCCACAAAATATGTCACTCGAGCTAGGACCTAACTTAGCCAAAGGATTGACTTTATCATATGGATAATCTACCCATCTTTTTCTTTTACCCAATTCTCACATATATATTTGAATCATGCATAAGGACTCAACTCAACACTCAAGAGCAATCTAGTGTAGGACATTTTTTTTAAAACACATATCTCATATATTGGAGGCTAGGTCCTATGACCTTCTCCCTATGGGTCTTACTCTCTCTAGAGTTCACCACATATCTCATCCTACCACTAGACATCCTCCTTGTATAAGATCTTGAGGCTCATGCATACTCATCTCTATCTTAACTTAGCTTATCTTAAGTAGGAAAAGGAAATGTACTTTCATCATCACAACTTAGCATAGATCCTCTAAGAGTGGATTCAGATCATCTACAACTCAAATCATAATAAGGAAACTTATACCATCATAGATCAAAGTTAGATAAGATTCTATATGCTTATTTCCAACTATCGTTCTATCATCTACTCTATGTATCACATATCTTGATAAGGCTCTAGACATCTAATCTAGATGACTCTCTCTTCTAGACTGATGTCACTCCCTTTCACTTAGATTGCATGAACACCTACTACTCTCCTGTGTGAGGGACACATTTTTATATGTACATATATCTAATAAAATATTATATAGTTTTTCTCCGAGAAAGAAGGCATCAGAGAAACTGTCGAGGCTCGAGCCGATTGGAAAACAAAACCAAATCAGCAAAATCGAGTGTCCCACACACAGTAGATAGTCTAGTGCCATGTCACCTAGTGAAATGGTGAGAACATGGTGTAGATTAGTGTAGCTACCCAATACATATGAGCTTTATATGGAAAGGGTTTCACACACTTATCTAAACCTAGTTCTCGAACATCTAGGTTCTAACTTAGAGGTTAAGTCAAACCTTATTCCTATAGAAAAACTTACTAAGTTTCTAGAGTTTAAAGTGAAAGGTGAGATCAAGATTTTATGTTTCATGGTGAGCAAATGTCACGTGTAGCTATTGTTCATGCTCTGATACCAACTGTGACGTCCCCGGATTTTGTCTTCTCCAAACCCTATTGGGAATGAGAGCCCATAATCCGAAGACATCAAACAATCATATCAGAAAGTGATGCGAAAGCATAATACGCATACATGAACATACAACCATAACATTCTCAACATTCAACATGTAAATTTATACAAATGAATTATTACAACATGATTTACAGTTACATATTGAATGAAAATTCTATAAGTCTATGAACATGTATGCTAAACTAGGATCTACACAATAGGTACAACCTGTACAACTTGCTCACATCCTATACTTTTTCTCCCATGCTATCTCTGAACCTAAAACATACGTGAAACAATGAATCAACACACAAGGTGTTGTGCACGTGGATAGAAAGATACATACTAATATGTTTGCATAATTGAAATAACTTGAGAAAGAAAGATTAAAAGAAAACATTATTTAAAGCGATAATCAGGTAAACATTCCTTTTAACATGTCATTTGATGCGATTGTACTACTTCAAGAACCTTTTCAACATACATCTAATGTGGGCCACAGAGAAGAAAAAGAGCGGGATACATACATCTAACATGGGCCAGATTTCATACATCCATGTTAGGCTTATACATCCAACATTAGGCAGTGCATGTAGCTACAACCCATCATAGTCAATTATGTTCTATTAGATTTGGCGAAGTATAACTCATAATAGTTCAACCAAGCAATCATATCCAAATACGAGCATTCAAGATATCACATATCATATGCAACCAGAAAACTAGTCTTATACTTAATAAATCCCACGTACCTGAGTTCAGAGATTCCTAACTTATCCTTGATCATCTAGAAGTCTGGTCATCACTTGATTAAGAGAAGACCACATACTATCATCAGATTCTCATCATCTTAACCCTAGTCATGTTCATTAGGGTTTATATTATCTCATTAGGATATTCCAACGTTTACTTGCATTATTGTCTTATATTTATCCTACATATGTCATTTTCCAGATTATGATTCATTATCTGAATATTATGCTCCATATTCTTTTTAGTGCACATAATAACCCTAGGTTACATCATTAACCTAGCTTAGGGTTTTATAACATGTATTAATATTCATCTTCATATAATATGGATTTTGTTCATCATTATGATCTCATAATTAAAACTGAGGTTCAAAATACAGATATGAGCTTACTATGTAAATTTCACCATTTATTGAGCATGCATGTATTTATTACATTTTCTTTAGGGTTATTAGCCCTAATTAGCCATATTAATCAAATTACATGATTTCGTGCATCAACATCATAATTATTGACATCATATGGATTATAAACATGATTATAGAGTTACTGACATTTTATCATGATTTTAGGCCATTGTTTGATATTTATTACTCATAAAACAAGCATAAAACACTTTACATGATATCACTGATATTAAAGCATCAAAAGTCTGATATTCTACTTCCATATTGCTCTACACATTTTTCTGAGAATTTTGGTACCTGGGTTGTATTTTTCTGATGAACAGGTTAATTTCTATGAATTTTACAAATTCTGAGTAATTATGAGTTAATTACCTTATCTAGGCCAATCGCGAGAAGCCACGTGGCCTGGCTTGAGCTGCCTGGTTCTCGGGTGATTTAGTGTCGACTCGGTCGGTTCTTGTTTCCTGGACTCGGTTCGGTGTCAGCTCTCTTCTTTCTCTCTTTCTCCACTCGACAGGTCCAGAACCTGCGTGCGTTTTGTTCTCTGGATAACACCGCCGCCGTCGTCTTGAGGGATCTGCTCCGGCGGGTATCTTGAAGCTCCTCCCTCTCCTTCTCGATGCCCGACCTGCGTCGTCTCCTGGAATAGCCGCCGCCACGAGGGGCGTCTTCCGATGGGCAACCGGACCATGGTCAAACCTTCTTCTCTAACCTCTGATAGCACCGGGGTTTCTTTCTACGGCCCGCATGATCTCACGGCCTTCACCTTTGTCAGACCCAAAGCTATGATGTTGGACTGGTCTACTCCGGCGAGCAAAGGCACTCCTATCCTCCCCATCGACCTCTAATGGTGCCAACAACTCTTCCGTTGTCTTCCATTGTTGCCGGCCTCCAAGATCGCGTTCAGCTTCATATCATAACCTTCTCTCAGAGGCACAACCTCTGGCTTCTCAAGCTTGCTTGCCTCTCCTCGCTGCTGTCGCAGCTGCGGCTCAAGCACCGCCGCGGCAAGGTGCTGCTGGGCTTTGTCTCCTAGGGATAAAACCGGATCCGGCAGAAGAGCTCCTTGTCCAGATCTGGCTAAGGTCGTCTCCTTAACTCCAGAAGCTCCCTCGACGTTGCTATCCTCTGTGAGTGATGGTGATTGGTTCTCTCCTCCTCGACACATCAGTGAATCGTGCCTCTTGCACTTTGCGGTGGAGGGATAATGGAGAGTAGGTGCTCCACCTCGTCTACGAGCCGCAGGTGGTGGCTGCCGGTGCGGCCTCCACTCCGGTGAGCAAACGATCACCCTCGTTGCTCCTCGATGTCTTCTAGTGCCTCCGCGCATGAGTGCCACCGCAGCACCTTGGAACGACGACTATAGGTCTCGCGTTGGTTGCATCTCTGTGACGTCCCCAGATTTCAGCTTTTCCAAACCCTATTGGGAATGAGAGCCCATAATCCGAAAACATCAAACAATCATATCAGAAAGCGATGCGGAAGCATAATATGCATACATGAACATTCCACCATAACATTTCTCAACAATAACATGTATATTATTACAACATGAATTACATTTACATATTAAAAGAAAATTTACAATCTATGAGCATGTATGCTAACAAGATCTTAGACAATAGGTAAACCTGGACAACTGCTCACTTCCCGTCTTTTATCCCAAGCTAGCTCTGAACCTAAAACATACATGAAACAACGAATCAACACACAAGGTGTTGTGCACATGGGTAGAAAGATACATACTAATATGTTTGCATAGTTGAAATAATCTTGAGAAAAAAAGAGTAAAAGAAAACATTATTTAAAGCGATAATCAGGTAAACACATTTCTTTTAACATGTCATTTGATGTGATTGTACTACTTCAAGCACCTTTTCAACATACATCTAATGTGGGCCATAGAGAAGAAGAAGAGTGAGATACATACATCTAACATGGGCCAGATTTCATACATCCATGTTAGGCACATACATCTAGCATTAGGCATTGCATGTAGCTACAACCCATCATAGTCAATTATGTTCTATTAGATTTGGTGAAGTATAACTCATAATAGTTCAACCAAGCAATCATATCCAAATACGAGCATTCAAGATATCACATATCATATGCAACCAGAAAACTAGTCTTATACTTAATAAATCCCACGTACCTGAGTTCAGAGATTCCTAACTTATCCTTGATCATCTAGAAGTCTGGTCATCACCTGATTAAGAGAAGACCACATACTATCATCAGATTCTCATCATCTTAACCCTAGTCATGTTCATTAGGGTTTATATTATCTCATTAGGATATTCCAACGTTTACTTGCATTATTGTCTTATATTTATCCTACATATGTCATTTTCCATATTATGATTCATTATCTCAATATTAGGCTCCATATTCTTTTTAGTGCACATAATAACCATAGGTTACATCATTAACCTAGCTTAGGGTTTTATAACATGTATTAATATTCATCTTAATATAATATGGATTTTGTTCATCATTATGATCTCATAATTAAAACTGAGGTTCAAAATACAGATATGAGCTTACTATGTAAATTTCACCATTTATTGAGCATGCATGTATTTATTACATTTTCTTTAGGGTTATTAGCCCTAATTAGCCATATTAATCAAATTACATGATTTCGTGCATCAACATCATAATTATTGACACCATATGGATTCTAAACATGATTATAGACTTAGTGACATTTTATCATGATTTTAGGCCATTGTTTGATATTTATTACTCATAAAACAAGCATAAAACACTTTACATGATATCACTAATTTTAAGGCATCAAAAGTCTGATATTCTACTTCCATATTCCTCTACACATTTTTTTGAGAATTTTGGTACCTGGGTTGTATTTTTCTGATGAACAGGTTAATTTCTATGAATTTTACAAATTCTGAGTAATTATGAGTTAATTACCTTATCTAGGCCAATCGCGAGAAGCCACGTGGCCTGGCTTGAGCTGCCTGGTTCTCGGGCAGTTTAGTGTTGACTCGGTCGGTTCTTGTTTCCTGGACCCGGTTCGGTGTCGGCTCTCTTCTTTCTCTCTTTCTCCGCTCGACAGGTCCAGAACCTGCGTGCGTTTTGTTCTCTGGATCACGCCGCCGCCGTCGTCTTGAGGAATCTGCTCCGGCGGGTATCTTGAAGCTCCTCCCTCTCCTTCTCGATGCCCGACCTGCGTCGTCTCCTGGAATAGCCGCCGCCATGAGGGGCGTCTTCCGATGGGCAACCGGACCATGGTCGAACGTTCTTCTCTAACATCTGATAGCACCAGGGTTTCTTTCTATGACCTGCATGATCTCACGGCCTTCACCTTTGTCAGACCCAAAGCTATGATGTTGGACTGGTCTACTCTGACGAGCAAAGGCACTCCTATCCTCCACGTCGACCTCTGATGGTGCCAACAACTCTTCCGCTGTCTTCCATTGTTGCCGGCCTCCAAGATCGCGTTCAACTTCATATCGCAGCCTTCTCTCAGAGGCACAACCTCTGGCTTCTCAAGCTTGCTTGCCTCTCCTCGCTGCTGTCGCAGCTGTGCCTCAAGCACCGCCGTGGCAAGGTGTTGCTGGGCTTCATCTCCTAGGGATGAAACTAGATCTGGCAGAAGAACTCCTTGTCCAGATCTGGCTAAGGTCGTCTCCTTAACTCCAGAAGCTCCCTCGACATTGCTATCCTCTGTGAGTGATGGTGATTGGTTCTCTCCTCCTCGACACGTCAGTGAATCATGCCTCCTGCACTTCACGTTGGAGGAATAATGGAGAGCAGGCGCTCCACCTCTTCTCCAAACCCTATTGGAAATGAGAGCCCATAATCCGAAAACATCAAACAATCATATCAGAAAGCGATGTGGAAGCATAATATGCATACATGAACATTCCACCATAACATTTCTCAACAATAACATGTATATTATTACAACATGAATTACATTTACATATTAAAAGAAGATTTACAATCTATGAGCATTTATGCTAACAAGATCTTAGACAATAGGTAAACCTGGACAACTGCTCACTTCCCGTCTTTTATCCCAAGCTAGCTATGAACCTAAAACATACGTGAAACAACGAATCAACACACAAGGTGTTGTGCACGTGGGTAGAAAGATACATACTAATATGTTTGCATAGTTGAAATAATCTTGAGAAAAAAAGAGTAAAAGAAAACATTATTTAAAGCGATAATCAGGTAAACACATTTCTTTTAACATGTCATTTGATGCGATTGTACTACTTCAAGCACCTTTTCAACATACATCTAATGTGGGCCATAGAGAAGAAAATCTAACATGGGCCAGATTTCATACATCCATGTTAGGCACATACATCCAGCATTAGGCAGTGCATGTAGCTACAACCCATCATACTCAATTATGTTCTATTAGATTTGGCGAAGTATAACTCATAATAGTTCAACCAAGCAATCATATCCAAATACGAGCATTCAAGATATCACATATCATATGCAACCAGAAAACTAGTCTTATACTTAATAAATCCCACGTACCTGAGTTCAGAGATTCCTAACTTATCCTTGATCATCTAGAAGTCTGGTCATCACCTGATTAAGAGAAGACCACATACTATCATCAGATTCTCATCATCTTAACCCTAGTCATGTTCATTAGGGTTTATATTATCTCATTAGGATATTCCGACGTTTACTTGCATTATTTTCTTATATTTATCCTACATATGTCATTTTCCATATTATGATTCATTATCTGAATATTAGGCTCCATATTCTTTTTAGTGCACATAATAACCCTAGGTTACATCATTAACCTAGCTTAGGGTTTTATAACATGTATTAATATTCATCTTCATATAATATGGATTTTGTTCATCATTATGATATCATAATTAAAACTGAGGTTCAAAATACAGATATGAGCTTACTATGTAAATTTCACCATTTACTGAGCATGCATGTATTTATTACATTTTCTTTAGGGTTATTAGCCCTAATTAGCCATATTAATCAAATTACATGATTTCGTGCATCAACATCATAATTATTGACATCATATGGATTCTAAACATGATTATAGACTTACTGACATTTTATCATGATTTTAGGCCATTGTTTGATATTTATTACTCATAAAACAAGCATAAAACACTTTACATGATATCACTGATATTAAAGCATCAAAAGTCTGATATTCTACTTCCATATTGCTCTACACATGTTTCTGAGAATTTTGGTACCTGGGTTGTATTTTTCTGATGAACAGGTTAATTTCTATGAATTTTACAAATTCTGAGTAATTATGAGTTAATTACCTTATCTAGGTCAATCGCGAGAAGCCACGTGGCCTGGCTTGAGCTGCCTGGTTCTCGGGCGGTTTAGTGTTGACTCGGTCAGTTCTTGTTTCCTGGACCCGGTTCGGTGTCGGCTCTCTTCTTTCTTTCTTTCTCCGCTCGAAAAGTCCAGAACCTGCGTGCGTTTTGTTCTCTGGATCACGCCGCCGCCGCCGTCTTGAGGGATCTGCTCCGGCGGGTATCTTGAAGCTCCTCCCTCTCCTTCTCGATGCCCGACCTGCGTCGTCTCCTGGAATAGCCGCCGCCATAAGGGGCGTCTTCCGATGGGCAACCGGACCATGGTCGAACCTTCTTCTCTAACCTCTGATAGCACCGGGGTTTCTTTCTACGGCCCGCATGATCTCACGGCCTTCACCTTTGTCAGACCCAAAGCTATGATGTTGGACTGGTCTACTCCGGCGAGCAAAGGCACTCCTATCCTCCCCGTCGACCTCTGATGGCGCCAACAACTCTTCCGCTGTCTTCCATTGTTGCCATCCTCCAAGATCACGTTCAGCTTCATATCGCAGCCTTCTCTCAGAGGCACAACCTCTAGCTTCTCAAGCTTGCTTGCCTCTCCTCGCTGCTGTCGCAGCTGCGCCTCAAGCACCGCCGCGGCAAGGTGCTGCTGGGCTTCATTTCCTAGGGATAAAATCGGATCCGGCAGAAGAGCTCCTTGTCCAGATTTGGCTAAGGTCATCTCCTTAACTCCAGAAGCTCCCTCGACGTTGCTATCCTCTGTGAGTGATGGTGATTGGTTCTCTCCTCCTCGGCACGTCAGTGAATCGTGCCTCCTGCACTTTGCGGTGGAGGGATAATGGAGAGCAGGCGCTCCACCTCATCTACGAGCCGCAGGTGGTGGCTGTCGTTGCGGCCTCCACTCCGGCGAGCAAACAATCACCCTCGTTGCTCCTCTATGTCTTCTAGTGCCTCCGCGCATGAGTGCCGCCGCAGCACCTTGGAACGACGGCTATAGGTCTCGCGTTGGTTGCATCTCATTAACAACCATTGTAGTCTGTGCTTCCTGGTGTTCAGCACCAGACGTTGGGCTCTGCTCCGGCGAGGTCTGGGTCGCCGTCTGTGCAAGAAACATCGCTGGACTCCTCCTCATGGCCAGAACCTTCCGCAGCCAACATCTTCCTCCAAGGGTGGTGGATCCAACTGATCTCCTCTAATCGTATGAGGTTCTAGACTGGCGAGATTGTTGTGTTTGGTTGGATTGCAGCCTGAGCTACCCTCCTCCCCGCTTTGCTCGGAGGTAGGAGAAGGAGTCTGAGCTGTCATATCCTAACAACCTGCCAAGAAGTGAGCTCGATGAGGCCACGTTGTCTGACTTTGGGCTGGGCTCAGCAAAGAGTTGTCCAATGTGAGCGTGATATAGTCGCGATGTGAACTTAAATCTAAATCAATTAATCATAATAGACATGATCAAACTTAAAGCCTTAATATCTTTTGTAGAAAGGTTGTTTCACTCTAAAAGTTTAGGCATAGATTCACAACAACATAAAGTAACTCATATCTAATTTTGAGACACAAATTTCATTAGTTGGTCGTGCAAATAGATTCTTCAAACAATCTTATAAATAAGCACATAAACCTTGAATACAAGTCAATTAGTCATCAAACCATAATGACAAATTCAATCCACTTTGTTTGATTATGAAGCATACAAAGGTTCATCATTCCACCCTTTGGGTCCATGTGTATCCTTAATGATAAATGAAGTCATAACTATCCAACTTGATATATAAGGGCATCCAATGCAAAATATACATCAACAACAACCTAAAATTAGGGTTATCACAGTGCCCTAGGTGCAGGTGGTGGCATCCTGTCTGCCATGTGTGTCATAGTTGCCATAAACTGGCTAAACATGATATGGAAGGCTGGATTCTTGATGCGATGCTTTTGAGTCACATTTATAGACTTGTTTGATTGGTGTTTTATGCATTTATTAGTCATTTTCATGGTTAATGTTGCATAATTCATTCATTTTGATCTATGCTACTTCTTTATGTCAAATTCCCTTTATTTAAGCATTTTGAGTATTAATTATCGAAAGAATATATTTTATGTGGATTTATGTGGTTCCGTGTGTTAATTTCAGGAAAAACAAGTATCTGCTGCCGTCGATACCATCGACGGTGGTCGATACCATCGATCGGACCACAGGTTGCTAGCTGCAAGACCCAGAAGAAAGTCGATACTATCGACAGGGATGTCGATGGTATCGAGATACCATCAGGTTGCTGGCGAGAAGTGCGTTGATACTATCGACCAAAATGTCGATACTATCAACTGGTAGAGCTACAGCGACACAAAATGACAAAACTATCGCTACAGGTTCGTCGATACCATCGACCCGCGACGATGGTATCGAGATGACATCAGGCATACAGACGAAAGAAAAGAAGGATTGCCGCTATCATGCTAGGTCAATACCATAGACCCGCGTCGATGGTATCGACACCGTCAGATATGAGTTTGTTTCAGATTAATCTTAATCGGACGTACGTGGTTAATGGGCGACCCAATTCAGGAGATATACCTAATGACGACGCCCTTGACTCGGGGAGGATGTCATTAGTTGTTGCACACATCCCGGAGAGCAAGGAAAGAAGAACAGAGCATGAGAGCACGCCCCATCCGATCCGGACGCTGAAGAAGACAAATTCCACCATCGAAAGTCGGGAGAACGTGGATTCCATGCCAAGGATCGATTGGACCTTCTCTGTTCAGGGGTTTAATCACTCAATCATGTTTTCCATCATGTTTCCCTTTTTCTTCTCCACATTGTACTCTGAGATGAACATGCGGGGTTAATCCCCTTTGTCTTTAGGTCCGGGAGTTGCCCGGGGATTCATTATATGATGATTTTATAATAGTAATTCATATCTTATCTCTTAAATCCGTGGTATAATTTCGTTTTCTCCAATATATTGTTATGCTTGATCACCATAATAATAACCTAATGCCCTTATTTGCTTTGAAAGAAGAATTAACGGTTGAAAAGAGATGGAATTTACATTAATTGACAAATCCCTTGAACAAGGTGGTGTAAGATTAATGGTGGATACCGAGAGGTCGTTCCTAATGCACCTAGTTTAGGGTATAGGTTACTACGACGGTGGAACCGACCTAGACATAGGTAGTGAATTGTACCACGATAGTGGGCAATTCTGATTTCAGGCCACTACCCAGATAGACAGATAAAATTGAGTAGCTATATAGAATTTAATACAATGAAAACCTGCGGTGAAACCACAACCATAAAGATCTTCTTTTGAATTGATTAAACCAACATTTAATCGATTGATTGTTTTGTTTTATTTTTATTTTCTTTTAATTTTAACAATAACTCTCAACTATTTAACCGACTTAGCTGATCGCGAGTAGTTAGTAGGAGTCCCTGACGATTTCACGTATCCCTGAGTTCGACTCGGGCCTCACAAAGGCCTGTACTACTTCGACGTGTTCACTTGCGTTTCTGCGCACGATAAATTTGCATCAAGTTTTTGGCGCCGTTGCCGGGGATACGGCAATTTGTCGGCACTTTGAGTGCTGTGAGCGGCCACTCTAGGCCACATTTTTATTTTTTTTATCATTCCAAAAATTTATAATCTATTTTCTAAATATTTGCAATCGTCAAGCATTGTACTAAATTTAATTTTTCTATTTCAGGTACTGTGCATGGTGCAGACGCGTAGTACAGATTACACGCAGCACGCACCAGAGGTTCCGCTGCCGGGATCGGAAGACGAGGACGAGCATAATCAAGACCAGCAGGAGGATATAGTTTCTGAACCTGAACAAGAAGAGATGGACGAGCTACAAACAATATGGGAGAAGATTAAGGCTTCTTCCTCATCCGCTTCCAAGGGGTCGATCAAGAAGTAAGCGGTGAATATTCCGACATACAAGATTGATCCAGCTTTAATCAACTTGGTGAATTCGAATGCTTTCCATGGGCTCATAAATGAAGACCCCGTCGCGCACATAAGTCAATTTGTGGAGAATTGTGATATGATAAAAATCGACAGATTTCCACAAGATGTGCTCTACTTGAATCTCTTCCCGAGTTCTCTGGCGGGAATTGCGCGTGAATGGCTACATAACTTGGATGATGAATATGTGGAGTCTTGGGACCACATGGTGGATTTCTTCTTCGAGAGGTTCTTTCCGCCCGAGAAGACCAATGACATGATCAGAAAGATCCACAACTTCACCCAACAAGTAGGAGAGACCTATTTTGAGACATGGGAAAGGTTTCAGATCATGCTCAAGCGATGCCCGCATCATGGGCTTTATAAGGAGACACAAGTCAAGATCTTCTATTTTTCTCTCTCTGAGCATGATAGAAGCAACCTCGATTCAGCCGATTCTGGATTCTTCTTGAATAACACGAACACGATATGTTGGGAGATTTTAAAGAACATGGCCAAGAAACAATCATGGGGCGAAAGAGGCGCCGTGGAGCAGGTTCGAGTAGTAGGTGAATCTAAAGCAATAAAGGAGCTGAATGAGAAGATGGATCTTCTCGCAAAGAAATTGCTTGCAAAGGAGGATATTGAGTCCGATGATGAGGCTCAAGTGAAATTCATGAGGCAGTAGCAAGGCTACAGGAATAACGACTATTCATGGAGGAATGATAAGAAGTTCTCCTGGAAGGATCCAAATAACTTCTTGCAGGATTCGGATGCTAAACCCCAGCCAGTAGTGGAGGATAAGAGCACAGAGTTGCTCAATCAAGTGATAAAGCAAAACTAAGAACTCATGGCTACTTTCGTCCAGCAAATAAAGCAACAAGGGGAGTTCATGAACCAATTCGGGCAGACACTGCAGAGCCATGGGGCTCAAATGAGGACAATAGAGACATCTATGGTACAGATGGATGCGGAGATAGCCAGTTTGAAGAATCCGGCACATCCAGGTTTCCCGGGAAATACTAATGTTCCAGGAGGAAACCAACAAGCTAAGTCCATCTTGCTAAGAAGTGGCAAGAAATTGTTAAATCCCAGGGCTGATGAAGCAAGCAAACCCCAAGCTAAAATTGAAGTTGAGGCCACTGAGGAGCTGCCTATACCGGTCACAGAACCAGTTGATGACACAACAGTGGATGCTAATGAAGATCATATTGCAGAGGAGGAATGGCCTAAGAAAGAGACACCCTATGTGCCACCGCATCAAAGGGCATAGGCTGTCCCAGTCCCTTATCCGAACAGAGCTAAGGCAAGGAAGGTAGATGACCAATTCAAAAAGTTCTTAGACAGTTTCAGGAAGCTTTCAGTCAACATCCCTCTATTGGAAGCTATTGAGAAAATTCCGTCTTACGTGAAATTCCTGAAGGACATCATCACCAAGAAGAGAAAAATCCCAGACACTGAAGTAGTTGTGCTTAAGGAGCAGGTGAGTGCCTTCATCATGGGTACATTGCCACCAAAGAGGCAAGACCCGGGTTGTTTCAACATTTCATGCTATATCGGGAAAGTCAAATTTGGTGAAGCATTATGTGACTCAGGAGCAAGCATCAATTTAATGCCCCTTTCTACATTCAAGAAGTTGGTATTAAAGGAGTCAAGGCCAAGCAACATGACAATTCAATTGGCGGATAACTCTGTGATGAAACCATATGGGATTTGTGAAGATGTGCTTGTAAAAGTGGATAGATTTGTATTTCCTGCAGATTTTGTCGTCATGGAGATGCAAGATGAATAAGACAATGAGCTACTACTTGGAAGACCATTCCAAGCTACAGCTGACATGATACTCGAGATGGGGAGAGGTCGGTTGACCTTGGGTATAGCTGATGACTGATTTGAGATGGTCATGCCTTCCAGCGCCACTTCACCTAAATCCAAGGAGAAATGCCACATGGTAAAACATTTTGATAATACCATCTCGCTTTGTCTAGGGAAGCCATTTCTCGATATGGCTCATGTAATGACCAAGGTGGACAAAGGGACTTTGGCTGTAGACATCATGGAGCAGACCAAAGTAGTATCCCTTTGCAAGGCTGTCGGGTTCCCGAATGATGAGAATGAGGACATTCCTCCCTCTATGGAGGATGATGCTATAGAAAATTCAGTTTTTCATGCATATCCGGAATTACCATTGGAGGCTTGTTTAGTCAACATCACTCATGATTGGATGAGAAGAAAATCACTCAAGGAGTGCACCAAGATGCTTCAGATTCTTCCATGCTTCTATGCGAGGTATTATGAAGATTTAGGTGAACTTCCCCCTCCGCTTCAATCATCCTTGATAAGCCCGCCGGAGTTAGAGTTAAAGCCACTGCCACTGCATCTTAAGTATGCCTTTCTAGCAGAGGAAGAAAAGTTACCTATGATCATTTATGCATATCTGAGTGCGGAAGAGGAACACCAATTGTTGATAGTGCTAAAGAACCACCGGGGAGCATTTGGGTGGTCTGTTGCAGATATCAAGGGGATTTCTCCTACCTTGTGTCAGCATAAGATTCGGCTCGAGGAGGGAGCCAAGCTGGTAATCCAATCGCAACGTCGACTAAATCCGAGCATGATGGAGGTGGTGAACAAAGAGGTGATTAAGATTCTCTCCGCAGGTATCATCTCTGTGATTTCAGACTCGACATGGGTAAGTCCCACACAGGTAGTCCCTAAAAGGGGGGTATTACTGTCACTCAAAATATTTTAAATGAACCTGTCACCACCTGTTTGGTAACCATGTGGTGAGTTTGTATTAATTACCGACGTCTTAATGCCGCTACGCTGAAGGATCATTTTCCTCTCCCATTTATTGATCAAATTCTAGAGTGCTTAGCCGACCGATCTCATTTCTATTTTCTGGACGGGTATTCAGGATATAATCAGATTTCAATTGACCCTAGGGACCAAGAGAAATCTACTTTCAGCGTTGTATGCTCGCCATTTTTTCTGATATGGTAGAATGCTGTCTTGAAATCTTTATGGATGATTTTTCGGTTTATGGTGCTTCGTTTGATGAATGCCTTTATAATTTGGATAAGGTGTTACAGAGATGTGAGGACACACATTTGGTCCTCAACTGTGAGAAATGTCATATGATGGTAAGTGAAGGGATAGTGCTAGGACATAAAGTGTCTAGCAAAGGTTTGGAGGTAGATCCGATTAAAATTGAAGTAATTTCTAAATTGCCCCCACCAAATTCGGTAAAAGGGGTAAGGAGTTTCTTAGGACACACCGAATTTTATCGTCAGTTCATAAAAGATTTTTCTAAAATTACCAAACCTCTATCCGAGATGCTCGAGAAAGATGCCATTTTTTATTTCAATGACAAATGTTTACACGCGTTCAACGTGCTGAAGGAGAAATTGATTTCCGCACCGGTTGTTCAAACACCGAATTGGAGTAAAACTCGTTTGAACTCATGTGTGACACATCAGATTTTGCTATAGGAGCTGTGTTGGGACAGCGGGTGGATAATAAACCCTCCGTAATCTTTTATGCTTCTAAGACTTTGAATGATGCCCAATTAAATTACACACCTACTGAAAAAGAATTGCTTGCTGTTGTTTTCACTTTTGAAAAGTTTAGGCAATATTTAGTTGGATCGAAAGTAGTTGTTTGGAATGATCACGCTGCTATTAAATATTTGATGGAGAAAAAAGATACCAAACCTAGATTGATTAGGTGGATCTTGCTCCTACAAGAATTTGATATCGAAATTAAAGACAAGGCGGGGATTGAGAATGTTGTAGCGGATCATTTGTCTAGGTTAGAGAGGGTAGATGTAAAAGATTTACACATACCCATAACTGAGACATTTCCGGATGAACAATTGTTGAAAGTGAATTCTAAAGATCCTTGGTTTTCCTATATTGTGAATTATCTTGCTTGCAGGATCATCTCAGATGATTGGACATATCAAGAGAAGAAGAAGTTTTTCCATTCTCTATGATATTATTTTTGGGATGACCCCATTCTTTTGAAGCAATGCAGGGATGGTGTTCTACGTAGGTGTGTACCTGAGGAGGAATACAAGAGTGTTCTTCATCACTGCCACACTCTACCTATGGGCGGACACCACGCGAGCTCTCATACGGTGGCCAAAGTGTTGGAAAGTGGCCTATATTGGCCTACCTTGTTCTGAGATGCCTATGAGTTCGTGAGACAATGTGATTCCTACCAAAGGGTGGGAAACATTTCAAAGAGACAAGAGATGCCCCTAAATGTCTTCCAAGAGGTTGAGGTGTTTGACCTATGGGGTATAGATTTCATGGGACCCTTTATGTCCTCAAGTTCGAATTTATATATCCTCTTAGTTGTTGATTATGTGTCGAAGTGGGTAGAAGCAATACCCGCAAGGACTAATGATTCTACGGTAGTGTGCAGATTTGTTAAGGAACATATCTTCTGCAGGTTTGGAGTGCCCCGAATGATCATCAGTGATGGGGGTACACACTTTAAGAATCAAAAGTTCTCGGCATTGTTGAAGAAATACGGGGTCAAACATAACATAGGTATCCCGTATCACCCGCAAACTCAAGGACAAGTGGAGGTCTCCAATTGCAAAATTAAGAAAATCTTGGAGCGTACGATGGCTTCCACGAGGAAGAACTGGAGTGCCTTACTTCCGGATGCATTGTGGGCATATAGGACGGCATACAAGACACCTACATGCACCACACCTTTTAGGTTGGCATACAGACAGGCTTGTCACTTACCGGTAGAGTTAGAGCATAAAGCACACTGGGTGCTAAGAAAGCTCAACTTGAGTTATGATGAGGCGGGGAAGAAGAGATTGCTTGAATTAAATGAATTGGATGAGCTGCACATGACTGCATATGAGAACTCTCGGATATACAAGGAGCGCACTAAGTTGATCCACGATCACCACATTCAGATGCACACCTTCAAGAAGGGAGATCGTGTGTTGTTGTTCAATTCAAGGATGAAGTTGCATCCTAGGAAGCTCAAATCCCGATGGAATGGGCCATTCACGGTGGAAGAGGTCAAACCACATGGTGCAATCTTGGTGCGCGATGGTGAGACTACATTTTTGGTGAACGAACAGAGGTTGAAGCTATATTTTGGTGAAGATTACACAAGGAAGGTGAATGAGGTCAAACTCATTTCACTTTTGGACCAATGATGTGATTCAAGTCGTCTAGCCTAAGACGTTAAATAAGGGCGCGTGTTGGGAGGCAACCCAACCATTGGTACCTTAGTTTAGTTCATTTACATTCGTAGTTTAATTTTTTTCCACTTAGTTTGTAGTGTAAAAAAGATACCGTGATCATTTGTTACATGTCTAGGGCTGAGGTAGAGTCGATACCATCGACCCTTGTGTCGATGGTATCGACCATGGTATAGGTTGGCGACTGCAGGAATCGCACTGCATTGATACCATCGACGGCCTCGTCGATGGTATCGACATACCAACAGGCAGATCGCAAGAAGTCGATGGTATCAACATGGGTGTCGATACTATCGAGATCTCTGAAGATTTATAGAACAAATCGTCTCAGGAAAGTCGATACCATCGACGGGCGTGTCGATGGTATCGGCACATTCATGCAAAGAAGGTGGCGGCCGGGCCTCGCGAGGGTTTTCCCTAATCAGAGGGTCGATACTATCGACCCGCGTCGATGGTATCGACGCGCCACATCAACGATCCATGAGGAAAGATAAACGACGATCACAACAGCCAAGAAGTCGATCCGGGGGATGGGTTGATACTATCGACCCACGTCGATAGTATCGACGCGTCAGCAATCCGGGCCCGTAGATCTAGCCATCGACAACCGTCGATACTCACGGAGGTACAAATCGTGTTACCCGAGTCGATACCATCGACTCGCGTCGATGGTATCGACGGGCGGACAGTAGCGCCGGCCACAGCTATATATGAGGAGTGTTTGTGTCAGATGAAATCACACCTTCAGTGCAACTCTACTTCACTTGTGTCGAGCGTGTTCCAGAGCTGTCCAAGCCCGACTACGAGCAACACCGAGCTAGTTCTTCATCGAGCGGAGATTTGATTCTTCAATCTTCACCGAGCTTCCTTCCTATTCTCCTTTCTTTCGACATCATGGTGCACATAGCTGGTGTGCCGTCTTAACGCACAAATCCGATGGACATCCCCGAGTTCGTGCCACCTCCGACTGTGTCAGTTGCACGCCCGCAGCTGATTCATCCATCTGTGGAGGTGAAGAAGATATACGAAGAGATTATGAAGAGGAAGATTGAGTCGACCCGTTATGTTGAACGGGACACTATCCACAACTTCGGGTTCGAAGCGAACCTTGCCTACGTGCTGAAAGGACATGCCCGACACATGGAGAGATGGCCTGATGAGCTGGAGTATCATGCTGAAGGCCAGCCATTCTTCGGTGAGTGGCCCACGTACAAGGAATTGGTGGCTGAGTTCATGGCGTCACTGGACGTCTGCGTCATGCCCAACGACGTCATAGCCATCGACTGCGAGTGGATTAAGGGTCGGGTGTCATTCCGGTTGTACAACAATGACTACACCCTTACACTTCGGCAGTTCAACGCGATCTTCAACTAGAACCACTCGTGGTCTGACTACCGGCACCCGGACAACCGCACCGACTACGACGCCATCTTCGCCGAGCTGGTTACGATGCCACCAGGGAAGTCAGTAAGCTACCATAATGATACGGTATCTGATTTCTAGCACCCTTTCATCCGGATTCTGCACCGGATGCTCAGTTCGACATTGTTTTCTCGGGGTTATTTGGCCCTCAGCAAGTTTCAGGAGACAGAATTATTCTTTTTGTATAAGCTCTTGAAGCGTCAAGAATGCAATTGGGGTGCCTTCTTTCTATAGAGAGTTTTGGCGGTGAAGAGGAGTACGAGGAAAGCACTGATTCACTTCGGCGGGCTCATCACCAAGTTGGCTTCATACCTCAGTTTGAATTTCCAACAGCTCACTCCTCTATCCAACAGGAGAAAGGTGAACTTGCAACACTTGCACTAGTCCAATCTAATTCTTCTTTGAGATGGTTTGGTGTATGCGCACTGCCACGTCAACCACGTTTACCAGGAATGCTCGCTGCCCGATCTAGTCTTCAACATCAAAGGGGTGCAACACTTCCGATGGCCAATCATAGCCATCGCCGACTCCGATGAAGAAGGCGGCGACGACGGAAATGACGATGAGATGAGGAGGAAGAGGAGGCATTTACACCTCTTCGAGCACGAGTGGCACCAAGGAAGCATCCTCGGATGCATCTGGGTGCATCTTCATCATCACAGCCTATGCCGCCACCACCACCGCCCTCACAGCCAAGCGAGGAAGCATATTCTATGCAGGGTATGTATACTATGCTGCAGGAGATACAACAAACGCAGCAGCATCACATGACGATGTATGCCGGTCTTCAAGACACTACATGTGGCAACACATCCCATTATCATACAGATAACGAGGTGTTACGCAAAAACGTGCAGAAATCACCATAACCACAGTTTATCAAAAACACGGGTTAATTAAAACCGATTGCGGAAAACTGATAAACTAGGAAACATATTACATTCCAGTCCATATCTTGCAAGAAAACATGTTATATACATATCCACACAAGCCTGGATACATGTCCACAGCTTAGAGCAACAGCTGTCCTGTCATAACCATGAGTCACCACCTATTCATACATACAAAGGCCCACATCAGGCCATCAGCAGGATATACAAACGATCTCAGTCATACATCATAAAACATCGTCAAACACCGCCAAGGACCTGAGAGTACAGGGATGACTCTAGACTCTACATCAAAACATCCAAAATAGCAACATCTCCAAAGCTTGCCTTCTACTGATCTTCTCGCTGCTCGACCGCAACTCCACGACCACCACCACGACAAGCTCGACCACCTAAAAAGGGTGTAAACCAGCGGAGTGAGACAATTGAACATTGTCCCAGCGGGAGGCATAACTCCACGCCAAAACTACAAAACCTTAGATAAGGTAGAGCTTTTAACAACAGATTATTGATAACGAGTATAATACTAATAATTATGAATAACAAGCCAACCTCAAACTTACCAGTTGTATCAAAAGAGCATATAACCAACATGTTTTCCAATGGAACATGGTTGACAAGCTAAACGATATATGAAACTCACCACATAAGAGTAATGCACAAACAACTGCAGATAATTAAAGTTAACAATACAAACAAGGCCTCAACCAATATTTCGTGTTTGTCTTAAACAGTACATACTAAACAGCTGTGTTACGTATTATTATGCCCTGAGGATTTGAATCGTACCATTCAAATCCAACCTTTGGCTGCGAAGCCTAAATCCAGTGCCATACAAGGTCAATGGAAGAGCCGGACTCCACGACCTCCCACCTCGCGGTCAGTACACGAGTACAACACAAGAAGGACCATAGTCACATGCTGAAGTGGTCTAAGCCACAGGGTCAGCTCCATAGGCTACCCTTACTCTAGCCCGCCTTGGTACAGGTCTCGGTGCTAGTAAAACTGAGCCACGGGCCTGTTCACCGTGCTCTAAGCCATGAACGCATTCATGCTCACACATCACATATCCCGAGCCATGGGCCTGTTCACCATGCTCTATACACATACATGAGTCTGTAACCGAAGTTACACTCTTACCTCCTTATTTTCAGGCTAGGAGCAACCTACACATATTCAACAATATGCGCTTCTAGGTTAACCTGTAGGAGAACCTGTTTCACCATCACCAAGTCCTGACGATGATGGATCTATGGCCAAGGAAAACTACATGATATAATTTCACTATAATTCATTAGTGTCTTTTAGATGGATTACAGGATTCAACTAGGTTATAATTATGCAAGATATAATAGAAAATAAAGAACATTATATTATTATTGAGACCACATCAACCTGATCCATCACAAGGATCCAGCATCACATGTTACCACTTGGCCTCTTGCCAACCATCCAGATCCATATCAAGGATCATCACATACAATAGGATATTAATCCTTCATCATGTACTGTCACTGCCTTCTAAGGCTCACATCATCATCAACGCATTACATATATAATCTCATAGAACAAATGTCAAAGTAATTTTACTCATCCCATGTGTCTCACAACCCTTTTTATGGCTACACATCACCTGCATGGTTAGGATACACAATAACCATAGATTCAACATAAGGAATATGCTCACTATCATGAGTTATCATGATAATCTATTTATCAATATTGCACTATTTGATGATCAAGTTTGTTAAGGACATTGTACCATAATCATGCTTACCCTTATCTCAGGATTATACAACAATCAAGGTATTTACTCTATATGGAAAATATGTTGGATATACAAAGCATCACTAATATTACCAAAATCATCACTATTACCATTCACTATCATTGTTATTGCATTTATCATTAAGCACCCATGAATGCACTACTATTTGACCATTGTCATTAACAAGTAAGCACATGACTCATATCAATATCATGTCATGACTACTTTTGATACCATCATTACTATTATAATCATCATCATCTACTATTATCTTCATTGTTGTACTATTAAGCAAACTATTAATGTGATTGCCACTTAGTCACATTATTCCAATCATCATCATTATTATTACTTTCTCTTACTAGCAAGGCATCAACACAACTAACATCTTTGTCATCAACACATTATCATCATGGCTATGTCATTATTACTATCATGTCATTTGATTGTTACTAAGCAAGGCATTACTACCAAGATTTAGTTATGCCTAAGCGTCCAGTGCCGTGATACCTAGGACTGTCACCAAAGGACCTAGCTGCCCTCACCTAAAACTTTACAACCCTCACTAGAAGTCACCCTCGGGCAGAACCTACTCCTATCCATCCCCTTTCAGGCGTGCAACCCTAGCATGCGTGCAGGGTGTCCGGGTGAGTAAGCCTATCGGGCGACACTGGGTGTGCAGAGGGGTGTCGAGCGAGCCAAGACATGAGCGGGCAGGGCGCGTCAGGGGGAAACCGGGTGAGCAGGCCTATCGGGCGAGATGGCTTGTGTCGGGCGAGCAAGACATTTGAGCGAGCAGAACTATATCGGGCGAGCAGGGTCAGGTTGCTCACCCGCCCAAGGTACAAAAAGAGAAACTTGCTCACTCCAACCGTGCAAGATAGAACTAGGGCAAGGGCTGTCGGGCAGCACCTCCCCACACATCTCCACTAAGGTTCAAGCCATCTAAACGAGCTCACCATCTTGCCCAAGGTGAGATGAGAGTCTTGCTCGAGCCACTAGGTCATAAGCTCACCTCAATCGGGTAGGAAAGAGGGGTTTTTCTCACGACACTAGAACCAAAGCTCACTCATCTAGACAAAGGGGAGAAAGGAGTGTTGCTCTCCTAAACCCTAGATTACAAGGATCGGCCAACATGCAAGCTAAACAAGAACCAACTACTAACATATATAGGCAAGATTAAAACAACATATGAGAGAAGAGGATAGAGTAGTTAGGGTTAGAGTCATGCAACCCGCCTTAAGCTCCAAGGAAGAAGAAGCACTTCAAGCTCCAAGGGTATCAACCACCTTAACTTCTTCAAGGATGTGTCTCGACCTCCAAGCTGCTCACACAAGGGTGTGTCGTCCACCTTAGCTCCTTCTTCAAGGGTGTGTCGGCCACCAAGCAAGGGAGAGATGGAGGGTGTCGTGCACAAGAAGGAGAGGAACTAAAGGGACCTCAAGCTAAGGAAGGGACCACCTATATAGATGAGAAAGGAGGAGAAACCAAGGTAAGCTCATGCTATGTGTCGTCCACCCAAGGGACACTTGTCCACCAACTCAAGCCACCACTCTTGCAAGCCATAGGACACTTGTCCAAGATGTGCACCATGTGTTCCACCAAACATGACCAAGGTTGGACCAAGCATCATGGGCGACACACCAAGCTAGCCCTAGGCTGACACAAGCTCTACTTGGCCGACACAAGGCCCCAAGCAAGCCCAAACAAGGAACTCCAAGGCCCAAATGAGCTCAACAAAGGCCCAAAGGACTCAAACAACAAGCCCAAGCCTTCCTCTCAACCCTAGAGGAAGCAAAGAGGGGAAAACATTTCACAAGATGGCAAACTTGTACACAAACCCTAATTTTGGTTTATTTGCAAGTAGCCCCTCAAACTCTCAACAAGGCACAACAAAAACCCCAATCACCACTCAAAGGTGATTAGCAAGCATCAAACCACCAAGGCTAAGCAAAACAAACAGGGTAAGCCCTAAACACAGGTCAGGGTCCTTACAATCGAACCCCCTTTAAGGGATTTCTTCCCCAAAATCCGAAGAGAAAAGCAAGGGATACTTCCTCCTCATTTCTTCCTCAAGCTCCCACGTGGCTTCCTTGACGCCATGACGCTGCCAAAAAACCTTCACAAGAACTAGATATTTCCTCTTTAGCTTCTTGATCCTTCTATCAAGAATCGCCACAGGACCTTCCTCGTAGGTCACATCTGCATCGAGCTCAACCTCAACTAGCTGTATCACTATTCCTGAATCCGGATGACTTTTCCTCAACATGCTGACATGAAACACTGGATGCAACCTGTGTAACTCGGGAGGCAACTCTATCTCGTAAGCTACCTTACCAACACGTGCTAAGACTGGGTAAGGCCCCATATACCTGGGTGCCAACTTACCCTTCTGACCAAACCTTAGCACACCTTCACACGGTGAGACCTTAAGATATACTCTGTCTCCTACCTAGAACTCCAACGGTCGTCGGCGATTTTCTGCATAAGACTTCTGCCTGTCCTGTGCCACTTTCAACTGTTGTTGTATCACCTTGATCTTATCTATTGTTTTCTGAACTAACTCAGGATCCAAAAGCTGATACTCACCAGACTCGCACCAACACAAAGGAGATATGCACTTTCTCCCATACAAAGCCTCGTAAGGAGCCATGTCGATGCTACGCCGATAACTGTTATTGTAAGCAAACTCTATCAAACTTAGATGTACTTCCCAGCTACCTAGGAACTACAAAACACAAGCTCGAAGGAGATCTTCCAAAATCTGAATAGTCCTCTCAGACTGTCCATCTGTCTGCGGGTGAAAAGTTGTACTGAACCTTAACTGCGTTCCCAACGCCTTGTGCAACTGTTCCCAAAAATGACTGGTAAACTGAGGACCTCTGTCAGAAACTATCGTTACTGGCACACCATGAAAACGTACTATCTCATCCACATATACTCGAGCTAGTTTCTCAGTTGTATACGTCGTCTTCACTGGTAGAAAATGGGCAGATTTAGTCAATCTGTCCACTATCACCCAAATGGAATCATGATTCCAAGTTGTCTGGGGTAGACCAACTAAGAAATCCATAGTTATGTGATCCCATTTCCACTACAGTATCGGCAAAGGTTGCAACGTACCTGTCGACTTCTGATGTTCAACCTTCACTTGCTGACACACCGCACATCTTGCCACGAACTCAGCTACATCCTTCTTCAAACCGGGCCACCAATACAAGTCCTTCAGACTATGATACATCTTGGTGACACCTGGATGCATCACATACATCGACGTATGTGCTTATTCAAGTACCAACTTCCTCAGATCATCAGCATCTGGAACCACCATCCTGTCACGATAGCAAACTAGTCCATCCTTGGACTCATGAAACCCACCACGCTTGTCGCTGCCGAACTCTGATCTGATCAACTATACCGCCTCGTCTAGCTGCTGTGCATCTTTGATCTGCTGCCTCAACGTAGGCTTGACTTGCATCTGTGCAAAAAGACCAGATAACAAGGAAACTTCCATCTGCACATTCATCTGTCACAGAGAAACAAGCATCTCCCACCTATGGCAAAGCAGGGAACTCAACTGTGCCTTCTTTGAAGAAAGAGAAGAAGACTTCCTGCTAAGCGCATCAGCTACCACGTTCGCCTTACCAGGATGATACTTGATAGTGCAGTCATAGTCGTTGATCAACTCCATCCATCGCCGCTGCCACATGTTCAACTCATGCTGCGTGAAGATATACTTCAGATTCTTATGATCCGTAAAGATCTGACACACTTCCCCATATAGATAGTGTCTCCAAATCTTTAATGCATGAACCACTACTTCCAGCTCCAAATCATGAGTCGGGTAGTTCTCCTCATGCTTCTTGAGCTGTCGTGAGGCAAAAGAAACCACATGATCTTCCTGCATCAACACGCAACCTAAACCTTTCTTGGAAGCATCACAGAAAACAACATAGCCCTTCCCAGGCTCTGGCAAGATCAACACTGGAGCACTAGTCAGCTTTTCCTTCAAACTCTGGAAAGCTTGCTGACATCGATTATCCCAAACAAAAGGTACATCCTTCCAGGTCAACTTCATCATCGGTAGAGATATCGAACTGAAGTCCTTGATAAACCTCCTGTAGTATCCTGCTAAACCAAGGAAACTACGAACTTCTGTCGGCGTCTTCGGTTGTTCCCAATATGCAACAGATTCCACCTTCTTCGGATCTACCTTGACTCCTTCAGTGGATATCACATGGCCCAAGAAGGTCACTTCATCCAGCCAGAACTCACACTTACTGAACTTGGCATACAACTGATGTTGGCGAAGAAGAGTCAACGCTCGACGAAGATGTTGCTCGTGCTCTAGCTTGTCCCGACTATAGATCAAAATGTCATCTATAAAGACTACAACACACTGATCTAAGAACAGACGGAACACTCTGTTCATCAGGTCCATGAAAGCTGCAAGTGCATTGGTTAACCCAAACGGAATAACCACAAACTCATAATGACCATACCTTATCCTGAAGGCTGATTTCGGTATGTCATCCACCTTTATCCTCAACTGATGATATCCAGACCGTAGATCGATCTTCGAGAACATTGTAGCACCACACAACTGATCAAACAGATCATCTATCCTTGGCAACAGGTACTTATTCTTGATCGTGACTTTGTTCAACTATCGGTAGTCTATACATAACTGCATTGAACCATCCTTCTTTTTAACAAACAACACGGGAGCACCCCATGGTGACGTACTCGGTCGGATAAAACATTTCTCCAACAACTCTTGCAACTGCTTCTTCAGCTCTGCCATCTCTGCTGGAGCCATCCTGTATGGTGACTATGCAACTGGATGTGTTCCAGGGACCAGATTGATCTTGAAATCAATCTCTCGGGGTGGAGGAACACCAGGAAACTCCTCAGGAAACACGTCCGCAAACTCACGAACAACTGACACCTCGTCAAGGCTAGGACCTTTCGCCTTGGCATCCACTACGATATCTACCACGTGAGCTAAGAATGCCTCACATCCTTGTCGTAACAACTTATCCTCCATAGCTGATACTAAGCACGTCAGAAGAATCTTCCTATCTCCTTGGAAGATCCACTTCTCCCCAGCAATATCAAACACTGCTTGCTTGGATCCACTGTCCAAGACAACCTTATACTTTTCTAAGGTATCCATCCCGAGGATAACATCGAAACCATGCATATCAAGTGGTATAAGATCCACTTGAATGCGATGTCCCGAGAAAGACAAAACATAATATGGACACTCTTCTCGAAGCAAAGAGGAACCATCAAGAGGGGTTTCTAACAACAAGCTATCCTTCTTACAACTAACAGGTAGATGACAGTTTTCAAGCATACTATAGGCGATAAAAGAGTGTGTAGCACCCGGGTCAACCAGAACAGATGTAAAGCAAGAAGAAGACATATCAGAATGAAATAACTCCATCTGACATGTCACTACTCGCGGGTTGACTACTGCCTCCGGCTGATTTATAGCATAGAATCGAGCCGTTGCTTGCTGTCCACGACCTCTGCTTCCTTGAGCAGACGATCAAGTTTGAGACGCCTGACTGCGTCCTCACCCTATGCTACCACTAGGTTGCAGTCTCTCAGACTTCTAGAAACTCTGTCTCAGTTGTTGCGTCACTTCAACATCTCTATTTGGGCAATTAAGCCTGAAATGCCCGACTTGTCCACAAAGATGACACACCTTGTCCTAAAACCGTGACCTAGCTGGTCCTGTCACTTCCACAGAAGCCGAACTGTGCGTGTTAGATGGTGAAGAAACATAGCCTCTCCCCTTACTCAGAGACCACTGAGATGGTACACCAGCGCTTCTTATTGCTGACGGTGCCGAAAACCTGGGCTTCTTAAAGCCACCAAACCTTCGTCCTTGAAACTGAGCATGTCTTTTAAGAGACATAGACTCTCTTTTCTCCCTCACTGTTCTCTCGATCCGCCGAACTGATTCCACAAACATAGCAAACCGCTCTCGGTTTTCCAACGCAGACACCGGGGTTGTCAACTCAGCACTTAAACCCTTCTCGAAACGTCTGATCCGTTCCTCATCTGTTGCCGCCATGTGAGGACAGAACCTCAACAAATCCATAAACTTAGCTTCATACTTGGTGATGTTCATCGTTCCTTGTCGCAACTTCTCAAACTGACTGATCTTCTCATCTAGATATGTCTTTGGAAAGTATTTGGTGACGAACTCGCGTCGAAACACTTCCCAACAGATCACCTCACTAGGTCGCTTCTCTTCCTCGATGGTCCACCAGTGACCAGCACTACCTTTCAAAAGGTAGACGACGTGCTTTACCTTGTCTGCTTCAAGGATGTCAAGGATCCAGAAAGCCTTCTCAAGACTTGTCAGCCACAGATCTGCATCCACTGAATCAGCCGTTCCAGCATAATCTGAAGCTCCAACTCGGCGAAGCCGCTCAAAGGTCTTCCCAATACTAGATGCTTCTCCATGGGGAACATGTGCTCGTGGAGGAGGCACTGGTAGTCTCTCAACCATGAGATTCATCATAGCCATTAACTGCCCCATAAGCTGTTGGTAGGCAGGATGTTCAAGCATGGCTGGGTTAGGTTGGGGGACCTCAGGCACCCGATCTTCATGTGCCTGTCCATCTGCTCCATCAACCGATGCAGCATCACTATGCTCAAGAGCATGTTCTTCATGGTTTCCAGACATTCTTGGCTTTTCTTCCGCTGAGGGCAGAAGATTTTTATAAGAAAACCTGGAAAACTCATAAGAACAGACTCAACCTAGTCCTAGATCCCTGTAGACTCAGTGAACCTAAAGCTCTGATACCAAAACTTGTGGCAACACATCCCATTATCATACATATAACGAGGTGTTATGAAAAAATGTGCGGAAATCACCATAACCACATCTTATCAAAAACACGGGTTAATTAAAACTGATTGTGGAAAACTAATAAACTAGGAAACATATTACATTCCAGTCCATATCCTACAAGAAAACATGTTATATACATATCCACACAAGCCTGGATACATGTCCACAGCTTAGAGCAACTGCTGTCCTGTCATAACCATGAGTCACCACCTGTTCATACATACAAAGGCCCACATCTGGACATCAGCATGATATACAAACGATCTCGGTCATACATCGTAAAACATCGTCAAACACCGCCAAGGACCTGAGAGTACAGGGATGACTCTAGACTCTACACCAAAACATCCAAAATAGCAGCATCTCCAAAGCTTGCCTTCTACTGATCTTCTCGCTGCTCGGCCGTAACTCCACGACCACCACCATGACAAGCTCGACCACCTAAAAAGGGTGTAAACTAGTGGAGTGAGACAATTGAACATTGTCCCAGCGGGAAGCATAACTCCGCGCCAAAACTACAAAACCTCAGATAAGGTAGAGCTTTTAACAGCAGATTATTAATAACGAGTATAACACTAATAGTTATGAATAACAAGCCAACCTGAAACTTACCAGCTGTATCAAAAGAGCATATAACCAACATGTTTTCCAATGGAACATGGTTGACAAGCTAAACGATATATGAAACTCACCACATAAGAGTAATGCACAAACAACTGCAGATAATTAAAGTTAACAATACAAACAAGGCCTCAACCAATATTTCGTATTTGTCTTAAACAGTACATACTAAATGGCTGTGTTACGTATTATTATGCCCTGAGGATTTGAATCGTACCATTCAAATCCAACCTTTGGCTGCGAAGCCTAAATCCAGTGCCATACAAGGTCAATGGAAGAGTCGGACTCCACGACCTCCCACCTCGCGGTCAGTACACGAGTACAACACAAGCAGGACCACAGTCACATGCTGAAGTGGTCTAAGCCACTGGGTCAGCTCCATAGGCTACCCTTACTCTAGCCCGCCTTGGTGCAGGTCTTGGCGCTAGTAAAACTGAGCCACGGGCCTGTTCACCGTGCTCTGAGCCATGACCGCATTCATGCTCACACATCACATATCCCGAGCCATGGGCCTGTTCACCATGCTCTATACACATACCTGAGTCTGTAAACGAAGTTACACTCTTACCTCCTTATTTTCAGGCTAGGATCAACCTACACATATTCAATAATATGCGCTTCCAGGTTAACCCGTAGGAGAACCTGTTTCATCATCACCAAGTCCTGACGATGATGGATCTATGGCCAGGGCAAACTACATGATATAATTCCACTATAATTAATTAGTGTCTTTTTGATGGATTACAAGATTCAACCAGGTTATAATTATGCAAGATATAATAGAAAATAAAGAACATTATATTATTATTGAGACCACATCAACCTGATCCATCACAAGGATCCAGCATCACATGTTACCACTTGGCCTCTTGCCAACCATCCAGATCCATATCAAGGATCATCACATACAATAGGATATTAATCCTTCATCATGTACTGTCACTGCCTTCTAAGGCTCACATCATCATCAACGCATTACATATATAATCTCATAGAACAATTGTCAAGGTAATATTACTCATCCCATGTGTCTCACAACCCTTTTTATGGCTACACATCACCTGGATGGTTAGGATACACAATAACCATAGATTCAACATGAGGAATATGCTCACTATCATGAGTTATCATGATAATCTATTTATCAATATTGCACTATTTGATGATCAAGTTTGTTAAGCACATTGTACCATAATCATGCTTACCCTTATCTCAGGATTATACAACAGTCAAGGTATTTACTCTATATGGAAAGTATGTTGGATATACAAAGCAGCACTAATATTACCAAAATCATCACTATTACCATTCACTATCATTGTTATTGCCTTTATCATTAAGCACCCATGAATGCACTACTATTTGACCATTGTCATTAACAAGTAAGCACATGACTCATATCAATATCATGTCATGACTACTTTTGATACCATCATTACTATTATAATCATCATCATCTACTATTATCTTCATTGTTGTACTATTAAGCAAACTATTAATGTGATTGCCACTTAGTCACATTATTCCAATCATCATCATTATTATTACTTTCTCTTACTAGCAAGGCATCAACACAACTAACATCTTTGTCATCAACACATTATCATCATGGCTATGTCATTATTACTATCATGTCATTTGATTGTTACTAAGCAAGGCATTACTACCAAGATTTAGTTATGCCTAAGCGTTCACTGCCGTGATACCTAGGACTTTCACCAAAGGACCTAGCTGCCCTCACCTAAAACTTCACAACCCTCACTAGAAGTCACCCCCGGGCAGAACCTACTCCTATCCAGCCCCTATCGGGCGTGCAGCCCTAGAAGGCGTGCAGGGTGTCCGGGTGAGCAGGCCTATCGGGTGAGACTGGGTGTGTAGAGGGGTGTCGAGTGAGCCAAGACATGAGCGGGCAGGGCGCATCAGGGGGAAACCGGGTGAGCAGGCCTATCGGGCGAGATGGCTAGTGTCGGGCGAGCAAGACGATTGAGCGAGCATAACTATATCAGGCGAGCAGGGTCAGGTTGCTCACCCGCCCAAGGTACAAAAAGAGAAACTTGCTCACTCCAACCGTGCAAGATAGAACTAGAGCAAGGGCTGTCGGGCAGAACCTCCCCACACATCTCCACTAAGGTTCAAGCCATCTAAATGAGGCCAAATTTGATCCAAGCTTCCAGGGGGAGTATCCGTTCTGGGACCCTACGGCTCTGCAGTACCCATCTCCATCTGAAGAGTAAAAGTGGTATCTCTGTTCCAACCTTTAAGATTGTTTTTGACTATGAGGCCATAGTCGAATTCAAGCTTGGGGGTATTGGAATAGTTCTATCTTTCATTTGCTATATTTTTAGTTTTATTGCTTTTGGTTCCTGTCATTTGTTTTCTACAATCTTAGTTTGTTTTAGGATCCACAATCTATCTAGTGTAATCATGGATGTCTTTAATGATGAGTCATCTCAGTTGCATGTGCATGGGGAATTAAGGGAAACTTAAAATTTTTTTGAGTGTTCGCAAGCTTGAGTGTTGTTAACCTTGATCACATAACTTAGAAAATGATTGGGTTTATCAACTTTAAAATAGAGAATCATGACTGTATATTCCTAATGATTCATGAAAGTGGACGGAATTGGTTGTTTGAGCCTAAACTGACCAAATGATAATGAGACTTTAATTTGAAGTAAGAGAGAAAAAACCTCTCAACTACTACACAGGTCAGTAAGGAGGGACATATAATATTTTTCAAAGGTTCAGTCAACTAGTCTTGTGATCTGTCCACCTCATTGTTTTCACAATCCACGCAAGATTTAGAAGTAAAGTACGGTTTTAACCTCTTTGATTGCATGGCATGTAGATAGGACTTGCATTGCATCCACCTTCATATGTTTGCATGAAAAATAAGAAAAAAAATTTAGAATAGGTATACATGCACATTACCCTTAGGTGCATGTCATGTAGTTGCATTCATAACTTTTATGCATAAAGTATGTCATGTACCTCATTTATTCTTTAATGGTGAGTTAATTTGTTCCATACCTTCCAAATAGTGCAAATATTCAAGCTATGCAGAAAATATAAGCCCAATAAGTATTCATTGTCAATCATGGATATAAGGGTTTGTAATGAAAAAAAAAGAAGAAAAAAATATGAAATTGAAAAAAAAAGTTATTCAGAAGCAACAAGAATAAGAAGGAGAAAGGAACATAATCTCACATGTATTTCAAGATAAGTGAGTACATGATGTAGTTTAATTAGATATCCATCTCATTTTGAGACGGATGGTTAGTGCATGCATCATTCCACCTAATCTTAGGCATTAGGGCATTTTTCATGTGCATTTGCATCATTTAGGGCATTTTTGTTGTATGCATGTTGAAATCGTATAATGCTTCCACTTCTTCCATGAGCCACCTATTTCATCCACCCGTTGCTCAGATTGGTAGCCCACCGTGAATTTCTCCTCACTAGTGAATATCAGGAGAACTGCTTCCATGTAAATGGTAGTTAGGGCGAGCAACGTAGTTTAGAAGATCACAAGATGCACTAAGTCTGGACCGGCGAATTTTATTATGTTAACTGCCTTATGTGATAGTGTTCATCAGTTTGAGGTTAATATATTTTATGGATGATTACTGTCACCTTTAGGATAATTATCATTCTATGGTTAGTGAGGGCCGGTATGCGAATGTCCGATGGGAGTCATGTGGGATGTCTGTTGTGATGCTTTGTTCTTTAGTTGACTCTGGCAATTCTATTCTAAGGTTTAGTTGCTCGAGGGCGATCAATGTTCAAGCTTAGGGGAGTTTGATGCGATGATTTTGAGTCGCATTTATAGACTTGTTGGATAGGTGTTTTATGCATTTATGAGTCATTTTCATGGTTAATGTTGCATAATTCATTCATTTTGATCTATGCTACTTCTTTATGTCAAATTCCCTTTATTTAAGCATTTTGAGTATTAATTATCGAAAGAATATATTTGTGTGGATTTATGTGGTTCCGTGTGTTAATTTCGGAAAAAATAAGTATCTGCTGTCGTCGATACCATCGACGGTGGTCGATACCATCGACCGGACCACAGGTTTCCAGCCGCAAGGACCAGAAGAAAGTTGATACTATCGACAGGGATGTTGATGGTATCGAGATACCATCAGGTTGCTGGCGAGAAGTGCGTCTATACTATCGACCAAAATGTCGATACTATCGACTGGTGGAGCTACAGCGACACAAAACGACAAAACCATCGCTACAGGTTCGTCGATACCATCGACCCGCGTCAATGGTAACGAGATGACATCAGGCGCACAGACGAAAGAAAAGAAGGATTGCCGCTATCATGCTAGGTCGATACCATCTACCCGCGTCGATGGTATCGACACCATCAAATATGAGTTTGTTTCAGATTAATCTTAATCGGACGGCCGTGGTTAATTGGCAACCTAAATCGGGAGATATACCTAATGACGACGCCCTTGACTCGAGGAGGATGTCATTAGTTGATGCACACATCCCGGAGAGCAAGGAGAGAAGAACGGAGCATGAGAGCACGCCCCAGCGAATCCGGATGCTGAAGAAGACAAATTCCACCACCGAAAGGTGGGAGAACGCGGATTCCACGCCTAGGATCGATTGGACCTTCTCCGTTCAGGGGTTTAATCACTCAATCACATTTTTCATCATGTTTCCCTTTTCTTCTCCACATTGTACTCTGATATGAACATGCGGGGCTAATCCCCTTTGTCTTTAGGACCAGGAGTAGCCCAGGGATTCATTGTATGATGATTTTATAATAGTAATTCATATCTTATCTCTTAAATCTGTGATATAATTTCATTTTCTCCAATATATTGTTATGCTTGATCACCATAATAATAACCTAATGCTCTTAATTGCTTTGAAAGAAGAATTAATGGTTGAAAAGAGACGGAATTTACATTAATTGACAAATCCCTTGAACAAGGTGGTGTAAGATTAATGGTGGATACCGAGAGGTCGTTCCTAATGCACCTAGTTTAGGGTATAGGTTACTACGACGGTAGAACCGACCTAGACATAAGTAGTGAATTGTACCACGACAGTGGGCAATTCTGATTTCAGGCCACTACCCAGATAGAGAGATAAAATTGAGTAGCTATACAGAATTTAATACAATGAAAACCCGCGGTGAAACTGCAACCCTAAAGATCTTCTTTTGAATTGATTAAACCAACATTTAATCGATTGATTGTTTTGTTTTATTTTTATTTTATTTTAATTTTAACAACAACTCTCAACTATTTAATCGGCTTAGCTGATTGCAAGTAGTTAGTAGGAGTCTCCGACGATTTCACGTATCCCTGAGTTCGACTCGGGCCTCACAAAGGCCTGTACTACTTCGACGCGTTCACTTGCATTTCTGCGCATGGTAAATTTGCGTCAATTCTTTATCATGGCTGGGTTAATCTGGGGCTGTTCATGTATAGGCATTTCCCTATTCTGGTCTCTTGTACCTCCTCCTGGTGCAGCAACACTGCTATCAGCAGCATGTTCTTCGTGTGTTCCAGACATATTCAAGTTTTTCTTCTCCTCCTATATGAGAAGAAGTCACTATCAGATAATTGGAAGACACTAGAACAGACTCAACATCTTAGTCCTATGTCTTTGTAGACTCAACGAACCTAGCGCTCTGATACCACTAAATTGTGATGCATCATTCGAATAAAACATTATTAACTAAGCAGAAGCGATCACTAAGTAGTGGATTACCAAAAATCACTAAAAATTAAAACCATTTTATAAAGGGGTCCACACATAGGAAAACTCTTTCATAAAGAACTGGAGTAACTTAATTACATACTGGTTCACAAGTACATGTCCTGTATCATCTTTTTCTGAGGATTACATGCATCAACTACTCTGTTAAACTAAACACAGACAATATAAAATCTTGAGGCACTAAGCCAAAATCTCAAAATTATTAACTACTACACCGAGGACCTGAGAGTACAGAGATGACACATAGGACTCTATGTACATCATACAAGACATATGAACCAGTGCCTCCACCTAAGAATTCACTGATGTCCCCACTGCTACTATTGTCCTCCACCTACTGAAGGATTCCTACCTCCTCATCCGCGTCCACCTAAAAAATGTGGTTCCCACATGGGTGAGACAATTGTAAAATTGCCCCAACGAGAGATATAACTCTCCGCCAAAAACATTATTATTGCAGATTAATATGATAAGTCTGAACAGAGGAATCATGATTGCTTAACAACAGTTAATTCATTGTTTAACAGATTAGAGCATTATTCTTATCTAAAACATTGCAGTTGTAACCAGATAGAGCATCATATCACTTATCCCATAAGGAATGTGAAGAACATGTATAACATTTATCCACTACACTAAGCAGTATAATATCAACTAATGTTTCTCGCATTTCAACTTTATGCAAATACACTACACAGCTGATTATATTTTACACATCATGTGTCAGGCTATAATTAGCTTGCCAGAGGAAATTGACATCTTCATTATAGAGTTACAGCCACAACATATACACTTTTCAGGCTTAGAACACACAACTAATGTCTGGGATTGTTTTTTGGAGTCATGGCCTATAGTCATACTCTTCTAACAAAGTATTGGGATCTTAATCCATCATCTCATCAAACACATTTCCATTTCTTAACAAGTTCATCATCACGATTATAAAATATGGGCATTCAAACCCTTAATTCATCATAGAATACTTGTTACCACATAATAGGTAACTTAATACCTTTAGGTTATTTAACCAAGGTAAGCATGATTCTTACTACACAAGAATTCCACATAACACACAAAGCTTAATTCATCTCTTGTTACCTCTTAGAAGATAACAAGGCATATTATGACTTATGAAGCCCATAAACAATTTCAATAATTAAAACATCATATGGCACACAGGGCTCATTAATTTCAGATTACTTCTCACTAAGCAACAAAACATGTAAAGGCTTATAAGGCCTATAAAACATTTTCAATATAAGAGCATCATAGCTCATACCTGGATATGCTTATTGTCTCAACATACCTACATGATTAGTTCTCATGATAACAGTTATAATGATTTCATATCAGTACCATGCAACACAAAGTAATACATCTATTCCCTTTTTAGGGTTAGGATTCCCCTTACATATTATCACCCTCCATTAGGGTTTTCCACAAATAACCATTTAGGTTCTTAAGATCATGTTATTAATGATCAAACCTTAACTCATTGTTCCACATAGCTAGGAGCCAACATTCATAACATAAGTATTCGATCATACTTATTTATTATCATCATCCATCATTAAATGGATTATCAACACAAAGTATGAGTTTCTCTCTCATCTTTACCAGAATATGATTGCATCATACTCTATTGATTTGGATTAACCTTTTCATAAGGCACGTTAGCCTACACTTATCAAAGTGCATTACATCTGAATGTAACAACTGACATGACACACTTCATGTGTCCCTCATCCAAATATATTGGATTTAAAATACATTAAGGTATATCACACTTGAGGTGTTGGAGGTGGTATCTATCATATTTTGATGTATCACTTCCCTTATCACCGTTACCTTACTTGAGTTCATCCACTTAGCTTGTATTAGGGTATTTCCCATCCTAATACTTTATACACCAGTTCATCACATTTATCATGTAATGTATTGGTCACAAGTCACTGTATTTAGAAAATACAACCATTTCTAATGATATGGACTCATCTTTGAGTCAGGAACTATTGATATAAGGATATCCACTATCAACCTCTTTAGATGTTACACTTGTCAATATATTAATCACTATTCCATTATTAGGAATAGGATTTTCCATGTTTATAAATTAAGGTTCACATAGCATCTCCCATAAAAATGGGTTGCACATAACATTACTCTACTTTAGAGTTTCACATAACATCCTTATATATCAGGGTTTCACATAACATTACCCTACATTAGGGTTTCACATGGCATCACCTGAAATTAGGTTTTCACTTGACACCACCCTTAATTAGGGTTTCTCATGTCACACCCTTGATTATGGTTTCATCAACCTTCTCAATTAAGATTTCATGATCTCTTTACAAAGGATCATACCCTGATTACTTATTATGTTCATGTTGAAAGTGTTGAAGTTTAACCATTACATGATTGTCACTCATGTAGGGATTCCTCTTCTCTCATCCTCTATAGGATGTCAATTACTTTAATCTTAATTAGATTAGGTCCAAACAACTTGAATGAAGGATTGTCACAGCATATCAAATCATTTCTTTCATAAGAATCAAGAGTTAACTACTCAACAAAGTACTAATTACCCTAGTACCTCAAAGGTACAACCATTGTAATCATCTTTGACTTACATCATTAATAATCAATTAGTTAGATGAACTTTAGTCAGGTTTGGTGTTCAAATGGTTTGACCAATTGAACCTCAAATATTCTTGGTCACTTAGACCCCAAACGGTCTTAGTCACTCAGACATTGAATGGTTTGAAATCACTTAAGAAAAACCATAATGAAACAATATGGACATTTCTTACTTGAAACCACTTGGGTCTCCAAATGGTTTGTGACCGTTTGGTCTCAAACGGTCTTGAGACCATTTGGACTCAAACGGTCTTAAGACCGTTTGGTCCAAACCCTCTCAATACTGAATGGACCAACAAGGTCTTTCGACACTTATCAATTCAGGGCTTCAATTATTAAACCCTCTATCAATTGAACTACTGATTTGTTCTTCAATTGAATAATTGAATCACCCTTCAATAGGACCTTCAATTAGGGTTTTGAACCCAATTTAACTAAGGTTTATAATCAAGAAACCATCAATTAGGGCATTGAAATCGAAGAACCATCAGTGATTGACATTGTCGAACTAATTCAATTGAAATCGTTGGATCATCATCAAACCATGACATGACCTGACCTCAAACGGTCTTGATGTCATTTGGATAATCTAAAAATGTTCTTGAGACCGTTTGACTCATCCCATCATTGAAATTTATAAATTCACTTAGAGTTTGCATCATTGAATCGATCATCAATTGAGCTAGTGATTATACTTCAATTTGATATCACTGGATCTTCAACGATCCAATCATACACCACCATATACCTCTAAAAGGTTATGGTTGACCTCCAAACAGTCTTGAGACCGTTTGGGTGACCTCCAAATGGTCTTGAGACCGTTTGGGCTAATCAACCCAAAAATTGATTCAATTACTTAAGGGTTCCACACTCAACCCGATTAGGGTTTGCATTTAATGAATCATTCACAATTGAAACCTTCAAGATCAAACCAATTGAAACAATATCCAAGTACAACAACATATTTCCTCAAACGGTTAACCATTTCAAATGGTCAACCACTCCAAATGGGTTGGAACCCAAACCTCCAAACGGTTTGCAAACTGTTTGGTCACCAAACAGTTTGGTGAAACCGTTTGGACCAAAACTTTGAAACCGTTTGCAAAAGATATTTGTGGAGGTGTGTGCTTATGATGATTTCATCATCATCAAGCTATAAACCCATGAAGCTTTCTATGATTTTCATGGTGATTGCATCAATCAACAAAATAAAATTTTGGGAATAAAGAAAGAATCAACAATTGATGGAGATATGGAATCAGTAACAAAGTTCAAGGGTTCAAGTTATATAAATCACCTTCAATTGAGCCTCAAAGATTGGAGATTCATGTCAAAAATGGTGGAAGAAGCTTTTGCAACTCTCCCAAGGCTCGTCCTTAAGCTTTGGAGTGAAAAGATTGGCTAGGATTGAAGATGGAGTGAAATAGAGAAGAAATCATGCATTGTTTTGTGATTTCCACCATGAATTCAAGGTGAAAGAAGGTCAAGAAGCTTACCAACAGGTTGGGGGTCATCCTCCTATTTATCCGAGGTCCCTTGGTCATTTCTGAAAGCAAGAAGTGGAAGTGGATTCGAAATTATCCCTTCACCTCAAAGATAAAGGAGCTTAGATATGAATTTTATTGAAAATTCATTTAAGAGAGAGAAAGTAGGAATCATCTCCTCAACTATCTTGCCATATGTCCCCTTCTTTTCCTTAGGTATGAGGCTATCCTCTTTTCCTCTTATTTCTCTCAATTATCCACGATTTAAAGGAAAACAAACTAAGCATCTTAAATCATATTATAATAATATCCATAAGTGAGTGGATATTTCTTTTTCTTTTCTCCACTCACGTAGATATTTCCTTTGCCTTTGCAAGGCACAAGGACTTCCAAACATAACCAAACTCAACCATTATAGTTTTGGTTGAAGAGCAATCCAATTAATGTAATTATTTTTGCATTAAATTGAATATGCTTAAATCTTGATTATTTTAATATCAAGATTTTCTCTCCTTAAAAATGATTCAAATGAGGCGCCCCTATCAAATTATTTTCTCTACCTGATGCCAATAATCATGAGGGACCCTCTTGAAGTGGTATTTTGCATATTGAACCCTAGATTTTGGGTAAATTGGACATTACACCAAAACTAGGTTTTAATGCACAAACATTGCTCAACAAACTCTTTCTTTTTATTCAGGATTGTAGAAGCCATACTATTGAATAATACTCATTCCCATTATGCTTCAACACATGAGGAACATTGTATCTTGTACAATTTGCAAGTTAACCCCTCAACTTGGGTAATTTGCACATTAGTCCAAAACTAACAAAACATTATTTGAACATTATTCAAAAGGGACTAAAATTGAAATATAAGTTCCTCTTGAGCCTTAATTACTTTTAGAGATATAAGAGAGAGCATATAATCTACTTCATTAAGCAAAACATCTAGGTTTAAGCATAACCCAGGTCTCTACATGTAGAGTCAAAACTGGTGCAGTGGTCAGCTTCTCCTTCAACTCCTGAAAATGAGCTTCACAGACATCAGACCATAAAAAATTCACATCCTTCTGAGTCAACATGGTCAAAGGCAAGGTAATCTTTGAGAAATCCTTGATGAAACACCGATAGTACCCAACAAACCCCAAGAAACTACGAATTTCTGAGGGATTCTTCGGTGAAGGCCAATCTCGAACTGCCGACACTTTAGCTGAATGTACGACGATCGTTCCTCCTGATATGATGTGTTTGAGGAACATGACTTGGTCTATCGAAAACTCACATTTGGAGAATTTCCCGTAGAACTTCTACTTTCTCAAGATATCAAGGACTTTACTTAGGTGGTCTTGGTGTTGATCTAAGTCATCCGAATAAACTAGTATGTCATCTATGAACACTATGACAAACGAGTCAAGGAAGGGTTGAAACACACAATTCATAAGGTTCATGAAAACACTGGGTGCATTGGACAACCCAAAAGGCATAACCACAAACTGATAGTGGCCATAACGTGTTCTAAAAGCTGTTTTCAGGATGTCCTTGATGCGATGATTTTGAGTCGCATTTATAGACTTGTTTTATTTGCGTTTTATGTGTTTATTGGTTACCTTGGTGGTTAATATTGCATAATTCACTTACTTTAGTCTATGATTCTTCTTAGTGTCACATCTCTCTTATTTTATCATTTTGAGCATAAATGATTATAATTATAGGTTTTATCTCGGCTGATTTGGTTTTGTTGTGCAATTTCAGGAAAAACACATATATGTAGTTGTCGATACCATCGACATCAGTCGATACTATCGACATAGCCACAGGCAGCCAGCCTCAAGGAGCAGTGTAGAGTTGATACCATCGACTGGGAAGTCGATGTTAGCGAGTTACCATCAGGTTGCCATCGACCAGCTAGTCGATACTATCGACCCCAAAGTCGATACTATCGACACTTATAGCTTCAGCGACAGAAAAGGAGTAAAACCGATGCCTAAGGGTGTCGATACCATCGACACGTGTCGATGGTATCGAGTCAACATTAGGCGGGATGACAGAAAATAAAGAAGGCTTGCTGATATCGCGAGGGGTTGATACCATCCACCCGCGTCGATGGTATCGACACCGTCATATCAGAGTTTGCTTCAGATCGACCCAAATCCAACGACTGTGATATTTTGGCGACCTAACTCGGTGTTAATACCTAATGATGGTGGCCAGGAGGGATCTATCACGTCATTAGTCACTGTACACGTCCCGAGAAGGTGTGGAGAGAAGAACGGAGCCCAGAAGCACGCCTCGACCATTCCGAAAGCCGAAGAAGACGTTTTCCACCGCCGAAAGGCTGTAGATCGCGCACTCTACGCTGAGGAACAATTGGATCTTCTCCGTTCAGGGGTTTCATCACTTTAGTCACATTTTTATCCATGTTTCCCCTTTCTTCAATCATGTCTTGCTCTAAGATGAACATGTGGGGCTAATCCCTTTATCTTTAGGACCGGGAGTAGCACGGGGAAGCATTGTATGACATTTTTATCATAGTAATTCTTAATTTGTCTCTTAAATCTGTGGTATGATTTCGTTTTCTCAATTATATTATTATGCTTAATCACCATAATGATAAACTAATGCCCTTAATTACTTTGAAAGAAGAATTAACGGTTGAAAAGAGAAGAAATTCACATTCATTAACAAATCCCTTGAATAAGGTGATGTACGGTTAATGGTGGAAACCCAGAGGTTGATTCTCATGCACCTAGTTTAGTGTATAGGTTACTACAACGGTGGAACCGACCTAGACTTAGGTAGTGAATTGTATCACGACAGTGAACAATTCTGACTACAAGCCACTACCCGGATTAAGAGATGAATCTGATTAACTATGTGGAAATTCATACAATGACAACCCACGGTGAAACCGCAATCCTAAAGATCTCCATTTGAATTGGTTAAACTAAACACTTAATCGATTGCTTTGTTTTATTTTATTTTCTTTTATTTTGCAACAATTCTTAGAACCTTTTAACTGGTCTAGCTAATTGCGAGCAGTTAATAGTAGTCTACTGATAATTCAGTGTCCCTGAGTTCGACTTGGGCCTCACAAGGGCCTATACTACATTGATGCGTGCACTTGCGTTATATGCACGATAAAAGTGTGTCTAGTTTTTGGCGCCGTTTCTGGGGACACGACAATTTTCGGCACTACGAGTGCTACAAGCGGCCACTCTAGGCCACTTTTTATTTTATTATTAATTTTGAAATTCAACATTTTTATTCATATTTAGAAATCATCTAGCACAGTACTGAACCTAAATTATTATTTTGCAGGTACTAGTGCATGGTGAGGACGCGTAGCACAAACTACACACAGCTATCACCAGAGGTTCCACTGTTGGGACCAGACGACGAGGAGAACAATATTCAAAACCGACCTGAAGATATAGATTCAGACTCTGAAACAAAAGCTATGGCTGAGGAACAGACAATCTGGGAGAAGATAAAGGCATCTTCTGCATCTACATCTAAAGGGTTGATCAAGAGGCAGGCTATCAACATTCCCAACTATAAGATCCATCCAGGACTAATAAATTTGGTTAAATCAAATGCATTTCACATACTCAAAAATGAAGACCCAGTGACTCACATTAGCCAGTTCGTGGAGAACTGCGACATGATCAAGATAGACAGGTTTCCACAGGAGACATTGTACTTGAAGTTGTTCCCCAGCTCTCTGGCAGGAAATGCATGAGAATGGCTACATAATCTTGATGATGAGTATGTGGAATCATGGGATCATATGGTCGAGGTGTTCTTCGAGAGATTCTTTCCACCTGAGAAGACCAACGATCTGGTACGAAATATCCATAACTTCAGTCAAAAGGCCGTGGAGACTTACTCTGAGACTTGGGAGCATTTCCAAATCATGCTGAGGAGGTGCCCACATCATGGGCTTGACAAAGAGAAACAAGTTAAAATCTTCTATTTTGCTCTTTTCGAGCATGATAGAAGTAATCTGGATTCAGCAGGTTCAGCTTTCTTCTTAAACAGCACAGGCACAAGGTGTTGGGAAATTTTAAAGAACATGGCCAAAAAGCAATCTCGGGGCGACAGAGATGCAATACAACATGTTCAGGCTGCAGGTGAGTCAAAGGCCATCAAAGAGCTAAATGGGAAGATGGACCTTCTCACCAAGAAACTACTTGCAAGAGAAGATACAAAATCCGAGGATGAAGCTCAAGTGAAATTTATGCACCAACAGTAGGGGTACAGAAACAACAACTATTCGTGGAGGAAAGACAAGAAATTTTCATGGAAGGACCCAAATAATTTCTTACAGGACCCTAACGCAAAACCCCAATCGGCGGCGGATGATAAGAACAATGAGTTGCTCAACCAAGTAATCAAGTAGAATCAAGAACTCATCAGCACGTTTGCCCAGCAGATTAAGCAACAAGGAGAATTTATTAATAAATGTGGACAGACCTTACAAAGTCATGGGGCTCAGATGAGGACAATAGAGAAATCTTTGGCGCAGATGGCAGTTGAGATAGCAAATCTAAAAAAACAGCGTAGTAAGGTTTTCCCATAAATACAAACATTCCCGGAGGAAACCAACAAGCTAAGGCAATTCTGCTACAGAGCGGTAAGAAGATTTTAAACCCCAGGGCCGATGAACCAAGCAAACCCCAGTCAGAAACCACATGTGAGGCCGCAAAGGAGGTTTTGATTCCAATGATAGAGCTGATGGAGGATGTGGTAGAGGATGTCGCAATAGAACCCGTCATTACTAAGGAGGAGACATTGAAGAAGACACCATATGTGCTGCCACATCAAAGGGTACAGACTATCCCGATCCCATATCCAAATAGCGTGAAAGCCAAGAAAGTGGATGCTCAGTTCAAGAAGTTCCTTGATAGATTTAGGAAGCTTTCTGTCAACATTCCATTGTTGGAAGCAATAGAGTAGATTCCCTCTTACAGCAAGTTTTTGAAAGACATAATCATAAAGAAGAGGAAGATTCCTGATACCGAGGTTGTGGTTCTTAAGGAACAAGTGAGTGCTTTCATTATGGGCACATTGCCACCTAAAAGGAAGGATCCAGGCTGCTTCAATATTTCATGTTACATTGGTAAAGTGAAACTCGGAGAAGCACTGTGTGACTCCGGGGCAAGTATAAATCGGATGCCTCTCTCTACGTTCGAGAATCTGGGACTGAAAGAATCAAGGCCAAGCAATATGACGATTTAATTGGTGGACAATTCTGTGGTGAAGTCGTATGGTATTTGCGAGGATGTGTTGGTTAAAGTAGATCACTTTGTATTTCCAACAAACTTTGTGGTAATGGAAATACAGGATGAACAAGGAAATGAGTTACTCCTTGGAAGACCCTTCCAAGCTACTGCAGATATGATACTTGAGATGGGAAGAGGCCGTTTGACCTTGGGTATTGCTGATGATCGGTTTGAAATGGTTATGCCCTCAAGCACAACACAACCTAAAGAAAAGGAACAATGCTGCATGGTGAAGCACTTTGATCAGAGTATTTCTCTCTGTCTAGGGAAGCCGTTTGTAGATATGGCTCATGTAATGACTAAGGTAGAGAAGGGGACATTGGCTGTAGACATTATGGAGCAGACCAAAGTTGTTTCTCTTAGCAAGGCTGTGGGTTTTCCGAATGATGAAGAGGAGGACATCCCTCCTTCTACTGAAGATGATGCCATAGCGAGTTCTGTTCTCAATGCATATCTAGAATTGCCTCTTGAAGCTTGTCTGGTCAATATAACACATGATTGGATGAGAAGCAAATCACTACAAGAATGCGTCAAGATGCTTCAAGTGCTGCCTTGTTTTTATGCTAGGTACTATGAAGATCTTGGAGAACTCCCACCACCGCTTCAGTCATCCTTGATCAGTCCGCTAGAGTTAGACTTGAAGCCACTACCACCTCACTTGAAATATGCATTTCTAGCTGAGGGTGAAAAGCTACCAATGATTATTTTCTCATATCTGAGTGTCGAGGAGGACGATCAACTGATGATCATGCTGAAGAACCACCAAGGTGCATTCGGGTGGTCGGTCGTGGACATCAAGGGGGTCTCTCCTACATTTTGCCAACACAAGATCCGGCTCAAGGAAGGAACCAAACATGTAATTCAGCCACAACGCCGACTAAATCCAAGCATGATGAAGGTCGTCAAGAAGGAGGTGATCAAGCTCCTTTCCGCAGGCATCATCTATGCTATCTCCAACTCGACGTGGGTAAGCCCCACATAGGTAGTCCCTAAAAAGGTGGGAATTACTGTTACTCATAATCTGTTAAATTAGTCGGTCATGACCCGTCTGGTAACCGGGTGGCATGTGTGTATCGATTACCGTAGATTGAATGCTGCTACGTTGAAGGATCATTTTCCTCTTCCTTTCATTGATCAGATTTTAGAGAGATTAGCAGGTCGATCTCACTTTTGTTTTCTAGATGGTTATTCAGGCTATAATCAGATTTCCATTGATCCTAAGGACTAAGAGAAGTCCACCTTCACTTGTCCTTATGGAACATTTGCATACCGTCGTATGCCCTTTGGTTTGTGTAATGCACCAGCAACCTTTCAGCGTTGCATGCTTACCATTTTCTCTGATATGGTTGAGCGCTGTTTGGAGGTCTTCATTGATGATTTTTCCGTCCATGATGCATCTTTCGATGAATGTTTATATAACTTGGATAAAGTTTTACAACGATGTGAGGACACACATTTGGTCCTGAACTGCAAAAAATGCCATATGATGGTTAGTGAAGGGATTTTGCTTGGACATAAAGTGTCTAGCAAGGGGTTGGAGGTAGATCCGGTTAAAATTGAGGTTATTTCCAAATTACCCCCACCGAACTCAGTTAAAGGGGCATGGAGTTTTCTCGGTCACGTAGGATTTTACCGCCACTTTATAAAAGATTTTTCAAAAATTGCTAAACCATTATCTGTGCTAATGGAGAAAGATGTGGTGTTTGATTTTAATGAGAAGTGTTTGCATGCTTTCAATGTGCTTAAAGAGAAATTAATTTATGCACCGGTTGTGCAAACACTGGATTGGACAAAGCCGTTTGAATTAATGTGTGATGCGTCGAATTTGACAGTAGGGGCTGTTTTAGGACAACGTGTGGATAACAAACCTACTGTGATTTTCTATGCATCCAAAACTTTAAATGGAGCACAACTTAATTACACTACAACAGAAAAAGAGCTTCTCACCATCATTTTTGCATTTAAATTTTTTTGGCAATATCTTTTCTGATCAAAAGTTGTGGTATGGACGGACCACACCGCCATAAAATATTTGATGGAAAAGACAGATGCCAAACCTAGATTGATTAGGTGGATCTTACTGTTACAAGAATTTGATATTGAAATTAAAGATAAAGCGGGAATAGAAAATGTGGTTGCAGACCATTTGTCTAGGTTGGAACGGGTTGATGAGAAGGACATTCATATACCCATTACCGAGACATTCCATGATGAACAACTTATCTCTGTAAAATCTAAAGATGCATGTTTTTCTTATATTGTTAATTATCTTTCTTGCAAAATTATCCCAAATGATTGGACATATCAAGAGAAAAAGAAAATTTTCCATTCTTTGAGATATTATTTTTGGGGTGACCCCATTTTGTTGAAGCAATGCAGGGATGGCGTGTTGCGCAGGTGCGTACCGGAGGTTGAGTATGATAGTGTACTTCATCATTGTCATACTCTACCCACGGGAGGTCATCATGCCAGTTCTAGAACAGCGGCCAAGGTACTTGAGAGTGGCCTTTACTGGCCTACATTGTTCCGGGATGCATATGACTATGTGCGGCAATGCGACTCCTGCCAACAGGCAGGTAATATTTCAACGCGACAGGAGATGCCCCTCAATGTATTTCAAGAAGTTGAGGTGTTTGATCTATGGGGTATTCATTTCATGCAACCCTTTGTGTCCTCAAACTCTAACTTGTACATTTTATTGGTTGTTGACTATGTATCAAAGTGGGTAGAGGCAATACCCACTAGGACTAATGATGCTACTGTAGTGTGCAGGTTCGTAAAAGACTATATTTTCTACAGGTTTGGCGTACCAAGGATGATTATCAGTGATGGAGGTACCCACTTCAGAAATCAAAAGTTCACTGCATTGTTGAGGAAGTATGGGGGTAAAGAACAACATTGGTACCCCATACCACCCGCAGACACAGGGGCAAGTCAAAGTCTCCAATAGGGAAATTAAGAAAATCCTAGAGCGTACAGTGGCTTCGACATGAAATAATTGGAGCACCTTACTACCGTACACTTTATGGGTGTATAGGACGACGTTTAAGACACCTATAGGCACTACACCTTTTAGGTTGGCTTATGGGTGAGCCTTCCATTTGTCGGTAGAGTTGGAGCATAAGGCGCACTGGGCGCTAAGGAAGTTGAACTTGAATTATGATGAAGTAGGAAAGAAATGCTTGCTAGAGTTGAATGAACTTGACGAGTTGAGGATGAATGAATATGAAAGCTCGCAGATTTACAAAGAGTGAACAAAGCTAATTCATGATCGACACATTCAACTGTGTGTCTTCAAGAAGGGAGATCATGTGCTCTTGTTCAATTCAAGGTTGAAGATGCATCCCGGGAAATTGAAATCCCGATGGAGTGGACCTTTCATTATAGAGGAGGTTCGGCCACATGGAGCAATCATGGTGCGTGATGGGGAGACAACATTTATGGTTAATGGACAAAGGATGAAGTTGTACTTTGGTGAGGATTACACGAGGAAAGTGCATGCGGTCAAACTCATTGTACTCAAGGATGTGTGATATGCTTGCTTTCATCTAGCCTACGACGTTAAATAAGGGCGCTTGTTGGGAGGCAACCCAACCATTGGTAGTGTCATCTATTTTTGTTTGCATTTACAAGTTAGTTTGGTTTAATTTTGTTTTTAGTGTAAAAATGATACCTTGATCATTTGTTCAGTGTATAGGTCTGAGGCAGGGTCGATACCATCGACCATTGTGTCGATGGTATTGACATGGGCACAGTTAGGTGGCTGTACAAATTTCTATGAGTCGATACTATCAACGGCTTCGTCGATGGTATCGACCTACCATCAGTAGCACCGAGGAAATTGCTAGAGCGGGGTCGATACTATCGACATGGGTGTCGATACTCGCGAGATCCCTGAAGATTTTCAGACGAAATTTGTCTCAGTGAAGTCGATACTATCGACGGGCCTGTCGATGGTATCGACCCGATTACAAGCAGAAAGCGGCGGTCGGGCCTCGTGAGGGTGTTTTCCCTAAGAAGAGTTGATACTATCGACACGCGTCAATGGTATCGACGCGACACGTCACCGATCCACAAGAGGAAATCAACGACGATCGCTACATCAAGGAAGTCGATCCGTTCAAGGGGTTGATACCATCAACCCGCATCGATGGTATCGACGCGTCATCGATCCGGGCCCCCACATCAGGCTATCGACAGCTGTCGATACTTGCAAAACACAGATTGTGCAACAGGTGTTGATACCACCGACACCTCATCGATGGTATCGACGGGTGCATAGTAGTGACAAATGAAGTTATAAAAGGAGGGATTGTTCGTCAGATTTCTTCACACCTTCAGAGATTTTTCCCTCTACTTGTGCATTGAGCATTGCTGTGTGACCGGAAGCCTGCTACAAACATCCAAGGATTGTGATAATCACCAAGCCTGCGCCGAGCAGAGATCATCTTCTCCAACCTTCACCGAGATCCATCTCCTATCCTTTTCTTTCTCGGCGACAATGGTGCGTACAACCGATGCATCTTCTTCACGCGTGGCCCCAATGGAGATCCCTGAATTCATTCCTCCACCACCCGCGTTGATTCCTTGTCCGAGGATTGTCCACCCTTCTGTGGATATCCATAAGGTATACGAGGAGCTGATGAAGAGAAAGATTGAGGCCACCTGCTACGTCGACCGGGACATGGTTCGTTACCTTGGGTTCGAGCCCAATCTTGCCTACGTCCTGAAGGGGAAGGTGAGACACACGACCAGGAGGCCCGGCGAGTTGGAGTACCACGCCGACGGCCAACCATTCTTCGGCGAGTGGCCAACTTACAAGGAACTTGTGGCGGAGTTCATGGCATCATTGGATATCAATGTGGTGCCCAGTGACTTGATCGCCACTGACAGAGAGTGGAAGAAAGGGTGGGTGTCGTTCAGACTCTACAACAACAATTACACCCTCACTCTCGCCCAATTTAATTTTGTGTATAACTGGTATCATCATGATTACCAGCACCGGAGGACAGACAACCAGACAGACTACGACGCCATCTTCACCCAGCTGGTGACTGCGCCTCCGAGCAATTCTGTCAGCTACCACAACGGTGCAGTTGCCGAATTCGAGCATCCATTTGTGCGGATTCTGCACTGTGTGCTCTGCACCACACTCTTCGCTCGCGGCGACTTGTCTCTTAGCAAATTCCAAGAGATGGATTTATTCTTTCTGCACAAACTGTTGAAGCACGTGGAGTGAAACTGGGGCGCGTTCTTCTTGACGTGTGTGTTGGCCGTTAGGAGGAGTACGCGAAAGGCTCCTATCCACTTTGGAGGGCTCATCACTCCACTTTCCAATAGGCATAAGGTCAACCTCCATCATCTGCAACGATCCAACCTCCTCTTGCTTCGTGATGGCTTGGCTTATGCACATTGCCACGTCAATCACGCATATCAAGAATGTGCACTTTCAGACCCCGTCTTCAACATTGAGGGAGCTCAACATTTCTGATGGCATGTCATTGCCATCGACGACTCTGATGAAGACGGCGGTGATGATGACAACAATGATGAAGGTGACGATTATGAAGAGGAAGAGGAGGCTTTCACTCCTCTTCGGGCACGAGTAGCACCCCGAAAGCGTCCCCGCATGCATCCGGGTGCATCATCTTCTTCGCAGCCTCCGCCACCTCAGCCCTCTCATCAAGGAGCGGATGTCTATTCAATGTAGGGGATGTACACAATGTTGTAAGAGATTCAGCAGACCCAGCTGCAACATACAACATCCCACGTCGGTATTCAGGATACCACGAACCAGCTGTTAGAGAACCAGAGGGCAATTTTCGAGAATGAGTGCCTCCTCCTTGACAACCAATAGAACATCCACGACAGGTTGCATAGGATGGAGATGCAGTAACAACCCTTCTACGACAACTACTGGATCGAGAATTATTTTGGGGGTATCCACGACCTCCATCAATGCCCCAGTATGATCTGAGCTTCCAGGGGCAGTACCCGTCATGGGACCCCATAGCCCCGCAGTACCCGCCTCCACCTACAGAATGATCGGTATCACTGTTCCACCCTTTAAGGTTGTTTTTGACTATGAGGCCATAGTCGAATTCAAGCTTGGGGGGGAGAGTTGGAACAGTTTCTATCCTTTATTTTTCCTAGTTTTTAGTTTTTAGTGCTTTGTATTTTGTCTTTTATTTCTCATAGTTATTATTTTGTTTTTAGGATCCACACTCTATCTAGTGTAATTGTGGATGTCTAATGTCATATGTCATATCGTTGGTTGTACATGGGAATTAGGGGCAATTTTGAAAATTTTTAGTGCTTTTGCAATCTTGTTTTGCTTAACTTTGAGCACATAACTTAAGGAAATAATTGGGGTTGTCAACTCTAAAACAGGAAACCACAACTGTACATTCCTGTGATTCATGAAAGTGGACGAAATTGGTTGTTTGAGCCTAAACTGACCAAATGATAATGAGACCTTAATTTGAAATAAGAGAGAGAAACCACTTAATTACTACACAGGTCAGTAAGGAGGGTCACATAATATTTCCCAAAGGTCCAGTCAGTTAATCTTGTGATCTATCCACCCCATTGTTTTCATACTCCACCATAAGAATTGGAAGTACATTATGGTTTTCATCTCTTTGATTGCATCCCATGTAGAAAGGTCTAGCATTTCAACTATTTTCACATATTTTTGCATGAAAAAAAAAGATAGAGTAGTTATACATGCACATTATCTTTCAGTGTGTGTCATTTAGTTGCATAGCTAGCATTTTGTAGTTGCATTCACGTTTTTGTGCACATAGTACATCGTGCATCTTATGTCTTCTGAAACATTAAAGGTGATGCACTTGTTCCCTACCTTCTGAATGCTTCAAGTGTATAAGTTATGTAGCAATAAGTGAGCCCGAAAATTATTCATTGTCATCTATGAAAATAAGGGCTTGAAAAAAAAATTGAAAAAAAATTGAAAAACAAAAAAAGAGAAAAAATTATTGAGAAGTAAGTAAGAATGAGAGGGAGAAAGGAACATGTTCTTACTTGCATCCTAAGAAGAATAAGTGCATGGTGTAGTTTCTTAGATATTCCATCTCACCTGGAGATGGAATGATAATGCATGCATCATTCCACCTAAATGTAGGCATTAGGGCATTTCTATTTGCATATGCATCATTTAGGTCATTATTGTTCTTGTGCATATTAAAACCGTATAATGCTTCCATTTCTTCCACAGACACATATTCCATCTACCCATTGCTCGAATTGGTAGGCCACCATGATTTTCTCCTCACTCATTAAGACCAGGAGAGCAGCTTCCATTTAGATGGTAGTTAGGATGAGCAACATAGATAGAAGATCACAAGATGCACCGAGTCTGGACCGGATGATTTTATTATGCTAACTGCCTTACATGATAGTGTTCATCAATTTTGAGGTAGATATCTTTTATGGATGCTTATTGTCACCTTTAGGGTTATTATCATTCTGTGGTTAGTAAGGGCCAGAATGTGAATGTCTGGCGGGGGTCATATGGTGCAGTCTGTTGTGATAATCTGTTCTTTAATTGACTCTCACAATTCTATTCTAGAGTTTTGTTGCTCGAGGACGAGCAATGTTCAAGATTATGGGAGTTTGATGTGATGATTTTGAGTCGCATTTATAGACTTGCTTTATTTGTGTTTTATGTATTTATTGGTCACTTTGGTGGTTAATATTACATAATTCACTTACTTTAGTCTATGATTCTTCTTAGTGTCACATCTCTCTTATTTTATCATTTTGAGCATAAATGATTATAATTATAGGTTTTATCTCGGCTGATTTGGTTTTGTTGTGCAATATTAGGAAAAACACATATCTGCAGTTGTCGATACCATCGACATCAGTCGATACTATTGACACAGCCACAGGCAGGCAGCCGCAAGGAACAGCGCAAAGTCGATACCATCGACTGGGAAGTCGATGGTAGTGAGTTACCATCAGGTTGCCAACGACCAGCCAGTCGATACTATCGACACAAAAGTCAATACTATCGACACTTATAGCTTCAGCGATGGAAAAGGAGTAAAACCGACACCTAAGGGTGTCGATACCATCAACACGTGTCGATGGTATCGAGTCAGCATCAGGTGGGACGAAAGAAAAGAAAGAAGGCTTGCCAATATCATGAGGGGTCGATACCATCGACCCGCATCGATGGTATCGACACCGTCAGATCAAAGTTTGCTTCAGATCGACCCAAATCCAACAGCTGTGATATTTTGGTGACCTAACTCGGTGTTAATACCTAATGACGACGGCCAAGAGGGATCTATCACATCATTAGTCACTGCACATGTCCTGAGAAAGTGTGGATAGAAGAACGGAGCCCAGAAGCACGCCCCGACCATTCCAGAAGCCGAAGAAGACATTTTCCACCACCAAAAGGTTGTAGATCGTGCACTCTACACCGAGGAACGATTGGATCTTCTCCGTTCAGGGGTTTCATCACTTTAGTCACATTTTTATCCATGTTTCCCCTTTCTTCAATCATATCTTGCTCTGAGATGAACATGCAGGGCTAATCCCCTTTATCTTTAGGACCGGGAGTAGCCCGGGGAAGCATTGTATGACATTTTTATCATAGTAATTCTTAATTTGTCTCTTAAATACATGGTATGATTTCGTTTTCTCAATTATATTATTATGCTTGATCATCATAATGATAAACTAATGCCCTTAATTACTTTGAAAGAAGAATTAACGATTGAAAAGAGACAAAATTCATATTAATTAACAAATCCCTTGAATAAGGTGATGTACAGTTAATGGTGGAAACCCAGAGGTCGATTCTCATGCACCTAGTTTAGGGTATAGGTTACTACGACGGTGGAACTGACCTAGACTTAGGTAGTGAATTGTATCACGAAAGTGAACAATTCTGACTATAGGCCACTACCCGGATTGAGAGATGAATCTGATTAACTATGTGGAAATTCATACAATGACAACCCGCGGTGAAACCGCAATCCTAAAGATCTCCATTTGAATTGGTTAAACTAAACACTTATTTGATTGCTTTGTTTTATTTTATTTTCTTTTATTTTGCAACAATTCTCAGAACCTTTTAATTGGTCTAGCTGATTGCAAGTAGTTAATAGTAGTCTACTGATAATTCAGTGTCCCTGAGTTCGACTTGGGCCTCACAAGGGCCTATACTACATTGACACGTGCACTTGCGTTATATGCATGGTAAAAGTGTATCAGTCCTCACTCTTAACTCTCAACTGGTGGTAACTCAATGTCAAGTCGATCTTGGAAAAGACTCGAGCTAACTTCAACTGGTCAAACAAGTCATCTATTCGGGGTAAAGGGTATTTGTTCTTAATGGTAGCCTGGTTTATCATCCGATAGTCTATGCACATTCAGAGAGAACCATCATTTTTCTTTACAAAAAGAATTGGTGCTCCCCATGGTGATGTACTAGGGTGGATAAAACCCTTGTCTAGCAATTCCTACAATTGTTTCTTCAACTCGAGAAACTCCATAGGGGCCATTCTATAAGGTGCTCGTGAAATAGGGCTTGTCCCAGGCGCTAGCTCTATGAAAAAATCCACCTCTCTCTCAGGAGTAATCCCAGGTAGATCATCCGGAAAAACATCTACATAGCTCCTAACTACCTCTATTTCCTCTAAGGGTCACTCCATAGGTTCCGGGTCGGTAACTGCTGCGAGGAAAGCTCGACAACCTTTACTCATCATCCACTTTGCTTTCAAGGCTGACACATATAGGTTGGTAGTGGCATCCTTCCTACCCCTAATGACAAAAGGTGGGTGACCTGGTTTCTTAATGATCACCTTCTTCTCCCTACAGTCAATGCTGGCCCTATAAGTATAAAGCCAATCCATACCAATGATCACATCAAAGTCATTCATATCAAGAAGGATAAAGTTTGTAGGAAACTCATGATCTCGATATTTCATAGGTATCAATGGAGTTCTCAAAATGGATGTAAATATTCGACCACTCGGGGTTGTAACATCTAAGACATACCCTAAATCATTGATATCCAAACAAAGCATAGTTGCAAGATTTCTTGAAATGGAAGTATTAGTAGATCTAGAGTCAAACAACTTTTACATTGTGTCCCATGACTTCAAGCATGCCTACATTGTTTTTCACCATACATTAGACCATTACATGCTTATATTAAACCATAAAAGAAAACTCTAGGGGTTATTACCCTCGATTAACCGATTAGAATTAGGTTGAGCTTCCTCATTGTCAATAGCAAACACCCAAACTTGTCTTCTCTCTCCAGTAGGTGGGGCTGCAGCTATAGGTGGAGCTACCACATGTGGGGATACTACTAGTCTTGGCCCTCTTGGATCTGGCAGAGGGCAAGCAAATTGTAGGTGTCCTTCTTGATGGCATCGAAAGCATGACTTCTTCATGTAGCAACACTCACCAACGTGCCCCTTTCCACAGGTGTGGCATAGAAGACGGTTGTTCTCCTAACGAGGTTTCCCTTTTACTCCATGTCTTCCTTTAGCATGATGACGTCATGGACCTTTCTTGTGATTGTTCTTCTGACCTTGAGTTCCTTCAGTGAAACCCAGATACCCCTTGGGTGGAAGCTGGGAAGGCATCACAGTCCTCTCCATGTCTAAAGTAGTGTTGTAAGCTTCGGAAAAGGTTTTGGGTTTACTTTCCATCACATGGGGCTTAATGGAAGGGTGGACACACTCTATGAAGTGATCCACCCTTCTTTCCTCGTCCATCATATGCCCGAAATGCTCCAGAATTTGAAACATGTGCCCAAAGTCTGCCACAGTTGAGTTTCCTTGAGTCATGTTGGTGAACTCCCGTTCCTTTTCCTTCTTAGCTGAGAGAGGGATGAATCTGGCGATGAAGATCATCATGAAGTCAGCCCATACCATTGGTTCCTCAGTCAAGTCTTGACCTATTATGTGAGTCCCCCACCATATCTTGGCTTCTCCTTCCAGGAGATGAGAAACAAATAGGACCTTCTTGCTCGGCTGTACCTCAAGCATGCAAAATCCATTCTCGACTACAAGCAGCCAAGCTTCTGCCTTGTCAACTACCTCAGATTTATCTTCTCCCCAGAACTTCTCAATGTTCAGCTTGACGAAGTCCAAGATGGTGGCTCCCAGTCGAGGACGAACAGGATGCAGTTTGCCATTTTCTCCTCTAGCTAAGTCTCGCAGGGCCAAAGCACTAATGGCCTCTATCAGCTTCTTCTTTTGTTCCATCCACAAAGCATCAGGGGTGTGGATTATCATGGTAGGTTCGGGACCACCAGCTGGGTCTTCTTCCATCCGGGCCACCTCCTTGTACTCATGTTGCTCCTCGTACCCTTGGTCTTCTTCTTAATCAAGGTTGTTGAAGGGTATCGGGTCAGGATTAGGGACCTCATGAGTGGTTTCTTCAGGTATCTTCCTCTTCTTTGAGGAATCTCCATTGTGGTTCCTCTTCCTCTTTTTGGAAGACACCTTTCCCTTGTGTGAAGGTCCACCACCATTGGTGGCATCCAGGACAACCACTATCTTCACACGAGCCATCTGCATAAGTATACACATAGCCTCTTTAGTCTATACCTTTAAGATAATTATACTTATGTCGATGACATCTTTTTATGTATCTTTTATTAATTTGATGGAGGATTCCTTAATCCTTAACTTACTTACCCATACCACATGGGGGTGAGGAAGAGAGAGAAAAACCCTAACTCCTAAAATTCTTATTAGAATGGGTGATGAGGAGGGATGAATAAGTTGAGAGAGTCCTAAAGGTATCTTATTTTGAATCATACCCTAAGACTTTGGCCAGGTAGTCACACGGATCCGGGAGTCCTCATATTTTGACTAGCAGTGCAGAGGAAAATATTGCAAGCCCTTGGTCGTGATCCTTTTCTAGACACCTCTGTCTTTCAGATAATCCTCTAATAACTCCCTTGGGTTCTATAGAGTTTGTAAAATTTAATAATTATTAATGGTTAAATGAGGAACCTTGGCTCTGATACCAAATGTAATGACCCCATCTTCCAGTAACCCCCAATTAAGGGAGACGAGGAGGTCAGAGTCGTTATCCCAATTTTCCAGATCAAAGGTTCGACAAATAAATATTAATAATTATCAAACTTTACCAGAATATATTGAAAAGCTGTAATAAATAAAATTTTGCATACCTTTGAAAAGTTTGGATTTCTAAACTTCTATCCACTTATGAATTCTAATCTAACTAATCCTCCTTACACTTTAATTCTTGTGTTCACAATGTGACAATTTACTATTTTTCCTTTTCGGTTTGTACCTAAAATGCCAAAAAACAAAATGTCAATCAACATAAAGCTGGTATGTGGGGGAAATAATAATCGTTCAATTAATAACAACATATTGTAGTCAATTATAGTTTAACAACCAACTTTATGTTTTAAATATAACTGTGTGATCCATAAATACCCTATCCTCAGTGCTGTCCCTGCAGTGGACCTAGATGCTACCTCCCTTATGGTAGATCCCCATTAAACCCCTCATGACTCTACCTAATCGGTGAATCATTTTCTAGGGTTGAGTCACATGGCACTACCCGTAGGTAGCCCACACCTTAACTCATCGCGTGCTATAGAGTCTCATGGCACAATACGTGGGTAGCCCAATTTCTAACTCATGATAGCCTAAACCTTACTCTAGGTTACCCTTTTTAGCATTTGCAAAGCCACATAGGAGGATTCAGATCTAAGCCATATATATATATATATATATTTATAGTGATAATCATAGTCACTTTATAGTTGTGTGAAATAAAAGTCATCCAAACTGTTTATTTCAAACAACCGATAAAATCTCTGGGAATCATCGTGAAACTAAGGCGGTTAATCATAAATGTAACCACATACCTGTGATTGCAAATTTTGATACAGAACCAATCAAATAGACAAATATCAACCAAGCAACCAATTATGCACAGAAATCATAAAATAAATATACAAATTTTCTTTTATCAAAATTTAACCAAACTCATCTTATCTCTCAGGATTTCTATTCCTATTTTAGGGTTTCCTTTGAAATTAGGGTTTTTCTTCCACTTTTAACATTATGAATCCTAATTTAGAAAAACCATATAAAAACCATAAATTCCTCATTTTAATACTCGTATTAGACTTAGGATCATTATTCAGTTTCTTATTTTCTTAATCTAAAATAAACATGGTTTTTCTCCTTTTTCACCCTAAATTAGGGTCTCTATATGCATTATCTTTCATTTATAGATTAAAACCCAAAATTATCTTACTTTGTCGTCAAAAAAGATGAAAACTCTATCTTAATAATCAATAGGTTAATACTCTTCAAATTAACCTATTAATCCACAAAGATTCACCCTTTATATACAATTAGGGTTTCTAATTACCCCTTTAATACATGTTTCTACGAAATTAATGTACTTTTGTAAAACGAGATAGAATCAGGTTATCAAACCATTTTTATCTTGTTCCTCGTATTTTTCTATGCAACTTTCATGTATAAAGTTTTTCCATTGGAGATTCCTAGCTATTTCTATGAATTTTGCAAAGAAAAGGCTATTTCTGGATTATTCGATTAGAGAGAACTAATTACCGATTTTCTTTGGTCGTTCGATCGATGCGCCAATGGTCCGCATCTAGATCTGATGATCTGGGTCAATCCGCTCCACTTACTCGAGTAAGTTAGGTGCACTGGTCCAAGGATCGTTGGATCCTCACGCGGGTACACAATGGATCTCAATCCAACGGTTCCTACTCTTCGTCCTCCTCCCTTTCTCTACTCATACAACACGGCGGCGCCACGACTGGGCCTCATCGGAGCAAGAACAATCAAGAGAGGGAGAGGGTTTGGGAACCTGGAAACCTATCGTTGGAGTTCGTGAGGGTGAGAGAAACCACACGAGGGTCTATTTATAGGGTGTGGGAGTTTCTTTAGGGTTTTCCCAACCCTGTCGCCACCCTAGATTTGGGCGTTTCTCCTAGATGCGATGGGAGCCTATCATATTAGGGTCAAGAAGGTTCCTCTCCTTCTCCCAGACTCAGGGATATAATCGGTAGGAGTACACATGCACTGGTTTGTGAGAAAAATGATGGGGAAAATCCCCCTGTAATTGTGCTTCATTCTGAGATCTACTGGGATGTGATGATTAGCAGTGCCCGTTGGATCAAGATCCAATGGCTATCAATGCACACACTCAACCAAAGAAAAGGAATTTTTCCTATTTTCCAAGATAATTCACATTATTAAGGATAATTTGAAAAAGCAATAACTCACAAATTAGAACTCCATTTTATCTCAAATTTTAAGGGAACCTCGTTTATGATTTTATCTCTCACCATAAAAAAATTGGGATCATTATCTAAAGAAAAAAAGCCTTTTTCTTTAGTTGCAAGTTAACACTTATTTATTCATATTTTCCACATATATTCTTTTTCCTTAGCCTTTATATTATTATCATGAGTTCCTTGAACCTCAAGGAATCTTAATATTTCGAAATTCCATCTTGGAAAAATACTCCTTAGTATATTATTCTTCTTTTATCTATTTTGTTATTTATTCCTTTATACAATTGGATTCCTTTTCCTTTTCTTTTTCTTTTTCTTTCAATTGGGCTCAATAGCCAATAAGGCCCATTAAGAAAACATACAAGGCTATTATACACGAAATTCATTCAAATCAACCCATTAAATCAACCATTGATTTCATTTATCTTTTAAAAGGAGATTTACAAATCTCATTACATGATTTAGAAAAATGGGGTTATAACATGCCCTCATTTCATGACACATCATATCTTTCACCTCCCTCATACCCTTGAGTATATATGCTCTTTCTTTTACATAAAAGTATCCCCTTTAGCTCTCATCTTTCTCCTTCATTCTTTTGTTCGACCTTGAGCTTGATGGAGTAAGAGAAGGTGTTGACCTTGGAGCTTTGGTGGTTGATGCGATGATTTTGAGTCGCATTTATAGACCTGTTTGATATGTGTTTTGTGCTTTTATTAGTCATTTTTATGATTAATATTGCATAATTCACCCATTTTGGTCTTTGCCATCATTTTATGTCAAATCCTCTTTGTTTCATCATTTTGAGCATTCATTATCACATTATTATTATTTGTGTGGATTTATTTGATCTTGTCTTCAAATTTCAGGAAAAACAAGTATCTGCTTCCGTCGATACCATCGACGGAAGTCGATACCATCGATAAGGCCACAGGTTGCCAGCCGAAAGGAGCAGCAAAGAGTCGATACCATCGACGCTCAAGTCGATGGTATCGAGAGACCTTCAGGTTGCTGGCAAGGAAGTTGTCGATAGTATCGACCCCAAGTCGATACCATCGACGCATGGAGGCTACAGCGACACAAAATGACAAAACCGTCGCTACAAGGTAGTCGATACCATCGACCCAAGTCGATGGTATCGAGACTGCATCAGGCACTCAGACGAAAAGAAGAGAAGGGCTGTCGCTACTACACTGGGTCGATACCATCGACCCGCGTCGATGGTATCGACACCGTCAGATATGCGTTGGATTCAGATTGATCTCAATCAGACGGCTGGAGTTAATTAACTACCTAATTAGGGACTTATACCTAATGACGGCTGCCCAGACGAGGATGATCGGATTTAGCCATTGCACAAGTGCTGAGGAGGAGAGAAAGGAGAACAGAGGCCAGAAGTTTATACCTGTCGATCTGGACGCTGCCGAAGACGGATTGCACCACCGAGAGGCGGGAAATCACGTGTTCTACGCAAAGGATCAATCGGTTCTTCTACGTTCAGGGGTTTTCCCATTCAATTCACATTTTTCATATGATTTCCCCTATTTCTACCATGCACTTGTGTGAGATGAACATGCGGGGCTAATCCCCTCCATCTTTAGGACCGGGAGTAGCCCAGGAATTCATTGTATGACAGTTTTATATTAGTAATTCATATTTTCTCTCTTAAATCTGTGGTATAGTTTCGTTTTCTCCATATATTGTTATGCTTGATCACCATGATAATAAACTAATGCCCTTAATCACTTCGACAGAAGGATTAACGGTTGAAAAGAGACGAAACCTACATTAATCGATAAATCCCTTGACAAAGGTGGTGTAAAATTAATGGTGGAAACTGAGAGATCGTTCGTAATGCACTTAGTTTAGGGAATAGGTTACTAGGACGGTGGAACCGACCTAAACCTAAGTAGTGAATTGCACCACGACAGTGGGTAATTCTGTTTTCACACCACTACCCGGATAGAGAGAGAAGATTGAGGCATTATATAAAATCTAATACAATGAATACCCACGGTGAAACCGCAATCCTAAAGATACCTTTTTGAATTGATTAAATTAACCTTTAATCGATTGTTTGCTTTGTTTCATTTTTATTTTCTTTAAATTTTGACAACAAACCCCAATTTGTTATTCGGCTTAGCTGATCGCAAATAGTTAGTAGGAGTCTCAAACAATTCTGAGTATCTCTGTGTTTGACTCGGGCCTCACAGAGGCATGTACTACTCGACGCGTATACTTGCATTTTTAGCGCGTAGTAAAATACACGTCAAGTTTTTGGCGCCGCTACCGGGGACACGGGGAATTGTTGGAACTTTGAGTTCTACAACCGGCCACTCTAGGCCACATTTTTTTATTATTATTTTGAAACAACTTCAAATATTTCTAAATTGCTCTATAATTGTTTATACTCGTCTGAGCATAGTACTGAACTCGAATTTTCTCATTTCAGATATGTTGCATGGTGCATACACGTAGTACGGACTACACCAATCGCACACCCGAGGTTCCATTTCTGGGACCTGAGGACGAGGAGTACTACGAGCAAGAGCACCAAGAAGAAATTGATTCTGAATCTGAACCAGAAGACATGGCCGAGCCACATACCATATGGGAGAAGATCAAAGCTTCTTCCTCATCAGCTTCAAAGGGGCCTATAAAGAAGCAGGCGATCAACATACCGACATATAAGATCGATCCAGCGTTGATTAATTTGGTGAAATCAAATGTGTTTCATGGGCTGAAGAATGAGGATCCTGTTGCACACATCAGCCAGTTTGTTGAAAACTGCGACATAGTAAAAATAGACAGGTTTCCACAAGATGCATTGTACCTCAAGCTGTTCCCAAGTTCCTTGGCGGGAGCAGCAAGAGAGTGGCTACATAATCTAGACGATGAGTTCGTTGAGTCTTGGAACCATATGGTGGAAGTCTTCTTTGAGAGGTTCTTCCCTCCTGAGAAGACTAACGACATGATCCGGAAGATTAACAATTTCACCCAACAGGTCGGTGAAACATATTCTGAGACCTGGGAGCGATTTCAGGTTATGTTGAGGAGATGTCCGCATCACGGGCTGGACAAAGAGACACAGGTGAAAATCTTCTATTTTGCTCTCTCTGAGCATGATAGGAGTAATCTGGATTCAGCTGGATCCGGATTCTTTCTAAAGAATACGGATACCAGATGTTGGGAGATATTAAAGAACATGGCTAGGAAACAGTCATGGGGTGACAGAGGTGTTGTGGAGCAAGTCAGAGTTGCAGGTGAATCCAAAGTAGTTAAGGACCTGAACGATAAGTTAGATCTTCTAGCCAAGAAGCTGCTATCTAAGGAAGATGCATCTGAGGATGAGGAAGCCCAAGTGAAATTCATGCAACAACAGGGTTACAGAAACAATGACTATGCATGGAGGAAGGATAAAAAGTTTTCATGGAAGGATCCGAATAATTTTCTGTAGGATCTGGATGCCAAGCCACAGCCTAGAGCAGAGGATAAGAACACTGAACTACTGAGTCAAATGGTACAGTAGAACCAGGAGATGATGGCCATGTTTGGTAAGCAATTGCAATCTCAAGGTGATATTCTAACCAAGTTTGGACAGACGCTGCAAAGCCATGGAGCACAAATGTGGGCATTAGAAACCACCGTGGCATAGATTTCTAGTGAAGTGGCGGCCATCAAGCACGCCAATCAACAGAAACTGGCCGAGAATGCAAACGTGGCCCAAGCACACCATCAGGTCAAGTATATGTCTATGGTAAGCAATGAGGAGGAATCTCAGGTGCAAGAAGCTAAAGAAGAAAGAAAAATGACTTTTAATACGCATGTGTCACCGGCGATACCATATCCACGCACTTACTCTGGACTGCCGGGCGGAAACCCTTTCTTCAGAAAATCACATCGACTTATGAATATTGCATCTCCATCTAGGCAGGAAGAACAATTGAAGGTTGTTTTTGCACGTGTGGAAACATCTAATGCAAGAGAGGAACCACAACAAGCTATTGCTGTTGATGATGTCTCGCCAAAGCCCACGTCAGAGGGAGTGATTAAAGTAAGCTTAGGGGAGTTGGCCCCGAAAAGCTCATATGTGCCACCTCACAGGCGTGTGACTGCAGCAGTTGTGTCAAGTCTAGGAAATCCAGGGCCAAATAAAGAGCATCGTCATTTTAGGAAATTCTTGGAAATATTCCGGAAACTCCACATCGATATTCCATTAGTGGAGATGACCGAGAAGGTTCCCGCCTATGGGAGGTTCATTAAAGAAATCATCAATAAGAAGAGGCGGATGAATGAGACGGTGAGTTCTATGATTCACGGGAGTTCGCCAAATAAGAGAAAAGACCCAGGAGGTTTCTTCATTCCTTGCTCAATAGGTGGTCGACACTTTCCTAAAGTGCAATGTGATTCCGGCACCAGCATAAATCTCATGCCTCTAGCGAAATTTCAAAAGCTTGGGTTAAAAGAGATAAAGAAGTCGGCCGCAACACTTGAATTGGCAGATGGGTCTATCCTGAGACCATATGGAGTATGTGAAGATGTTCTCGTCAAAGTGGATCGATTTATATTTCCAGTGGATTTTGTTGTCATGGATATGCCACCGCTCCAAAGCTGTGAATTTCTTCTAGGAAGACCTTTTCAAGCAACGGCGGATGTCATGACTGCCTTAGGGAGAGGTACATTGTCCTTGGGAATTGGAGGAGATCGAGTTGAATTCAAATTACCGCACGATCCTCTAAGCACATGCCCCAAAGTGCCAAGATGATGAGCTTCAAGTCATCTAGCCTAAGACGTTAAATAAGGGCGCTTGTTGGGAGGCAACCCAACCATCGGTACATTAGGATAGAGTATTTATAATCATATGTTGCTTTATTTTCGTTTAATTATTAGTGTAAAAAAGATACCTTGATCCGTTTGTTCATTGTGCAGGCTGAGGCCGAGTCGATACCATCGACACACAGGTCGATGGTATCGACATAGGTTCAGGTTGACAACTGTAGAGTTCGTTCTGAGTCGATACTATCGACGGACTCGTCGATGGTATCGACACACCTACAGGCAGGTCGCCCAACAACAGTCGATAGTATCGACACAGGTGTCGATACCATCGAGATCTCTGGAGAAGTTCAGATCGATTTGTCTCAGTCAACTCGATACCATCGACGGCCTCGTCGATGGTATCGACATCATTATAGGTTGAAGTGCAAAGTGGCGGTGTCACAATGAAGCCAAGTCGATACTATCGACACCTGTCGATGGTATCGACCATCCATGTCACCGATCCGTGCAAAGAAATCGACGGCGATCGCGGCGTCCACGTCATCGATCCGGGTGTCACGTTGATACCATCGACCCGCATCGATGGTATCGACACAAGAGCGATCCGAGTTACAAGATTAAGAAATCGTCAGTCGTCGATACTCGCGAGGGGGGGCGGATAGCATCGAGACGTGTCGATACCATCGACTCGTGTCGATGGTATCGACGGGTCACAGTGGCGTCGACCAAGTCTATATAAGGAGAGTCATTACGTCATTTGACGTCACACCTTTAGAGTGATCTTCCTCCTTTGCGCCGAGCACTCCCCCGAGCCATTCAAGATCGAAGAGCAGCAACACCGAATGAAGATCTTCACCGAGCGGAGAGTCAATTCTCCATCTTCCCCGAGCTCTTCTTCTAATCCCGTTTCTCTCGCAACAATGGTGCACGTTGCCGGAGCATCATCCTCCCGCGCGAATCCTATGGATATCATGGAGTTTGTGCCACCCCCTACTGCGTCAGTATCACGTCCGCACCTGGTTCACCCATCCAAGGAGGTGAACAAGATCTATGAAGAGATCTTGAAGTGGAAGATCGAGCCTACCCGGTATGTGGACCGGGTTATGATCTGCGATCTTGGATTCGAGGCCAACTTGGCCTATGTTTTGAAGGGTCAAGCATGCCACACCAGAAGAAGGCCAGACGAGCTGGAGTACCATGCAGATGGTCAACCATTCTTCGGCAAGTGGCCCACCTACAAAGAGTTGGTGGCAGAATTCATGGCGTCCCTTGATGTCTGCGTCGTGCCCAATGACGTAGTTGCTACTGATTGTGAGTGGATCAAGGGCCGAGTGTCATTCCGGCTGTTCAACATCGACTACAACATCACTCTTAGGCAGTTTAACAACATCTTCTACTGGAACCACTCGCAACACGATCACCGGCGACCAGACTCCAGCACAGATTAATACAAAATCTTCACCGAGCTAGTGACAGTGCCGGAGGGTAAGACAGTGAGCTACCATAATGCTGCGGTAGTGGATTTCGAGCATCCATTCGTCCGGGTCCTACACCGGATGTTGAGTTTCACATTCTTTGCTCGTAGCGATCTGGCGCTGAGCAAATTTTAGGAGACTGACCTCTTATTTCTCTACATGCTCCTAAAGCTACAAGAATGCAACTGGGGTGCGTTTTTCCTGCAGCGAGTTCTGGCGGTAAAGAGGAGTACGAGGAAGGCCCCGATTCATTTCGGCGGGCTCATCACCAAGCTGGCGCACTACCTCAGGCTCAACTTCTCCACCATGACTCCGCTTTCCACGAGGAGTAAGGTGAACGTGCAACATCTGCACCGTTCAAACCTTATTCTTCTACGGGATGGTTTGGCGTACGCGCACTGCCACGTCAACCACGCTTACCAGGAGTGTTCGCTGCCGGATCCCGTCTTCAACATCGAGGGCGCACAACATTTCAGATGACCAATCATAGCCATCGACTCCGATGAGGAAGAAGGCGGCAATGACGGAGGTGACGATGGATAGGACGACGAGGCTGAGGAGGAAGAGGAGGCATTCACACCTCTTCGAGCATGTGTAGCACCCCAGAAGTGTCCTCGGATGCATCCAGGTGCTTCATCATCTTCTCCGCATCAGCCTCCACCGCCGTAGTCCTCGCAGCAGAGCAATGATGTTTACTCTATGCAGGGCATGTACGACATGCTCCAAGACATTCAGCAGACGCAGTACAGCCACACTACTGCATATGCCGGTATTCAAGACACCACCAACCGGCTTTTCATCAACCAGCAGGCGATCTTTGAGAATGAGCGCCTTCTTTTCGCCAATCAAGAAAGCATCCATGATCGGTTGCATAGGATGGAGCAGCAGCAGCAGCCATTCTACGACCACTACTGGAGTCAGGGCTATTTTGGTGGGTATCCACAGCCTCCACCAATGCCCCAGTATGAGCCGAACTTCCAAGGGCAGTTCCCGTCTTGGGACCCCACTTCTTCGCAGCCACCTCCACCTCCACAAGAGTGACCGGGTATCTCTGTTCCAATCTTTAAGTTTGTTTTTGACTATGAGGCCATAGTCGGATTCAAGCTTAGGGGGGGTAGTTGGAACAACTCTATCTTTTATTGTTTTTAGTTTTTGGCATTGTTATTTGTTTCTTGCATCTTTACTTTTTGTAGGATCCACGCGCTATCTAGTGTAAATTGTGGATGTCATAAAAGTGTGTCATCGTGTTTGTTAGTGCATGGGGAATTTAAGGGAAATTTAAAATTTTTGTGTCTTTGGATAGCTTGTTTTGTTTGACCTTGGGGACACATCCTATGAAAATGATTGCTTATGTCAACTTTAAAACAACATTTCATACTTGTACTCCTAGTGATTCATGAAAGTGGCCGGAAATGGTTGTTTGAGCCTAACCTAACCAAATGGTAATGAGACTTTAATTGGATGTAAGAGAGAGAACCCTCTAAACTACGACACATGTCAGTAAGGAGGGACACATAATATCTTTCTAAGGTTCAGTCATCTAGTCTTGTGATCGTTCCACTTCATTTTTCCATAATCCACCTAAGAATTGGAAGTAAAGTGCAGTTTTAATTCCTTTTTGTGTGCATAGCATTTAGATAGGACTTGCATTGGTATTTTCCATACTTTTGCATAAAAAGAAAAAAATACAATGATTCATGCACATTACCTTTAGGTACATGCCATGTAGTTGCATTCATGATTTTCATGCATAAAGTAATTCATGTATCTCAATTTTTACCTAATGGTGAATTAACTGTTCCATACCTTCTAAATATTGCAAAAAAAAATCTATGAGTATGAAGAAAATAGCCCCATAAAATTATCTTTAAGAAATTATGGATATGTGGGCTGAAAAAATCTGAAAATCTGCAATATTAAAAAAAAAAAAGAATTTAGAAGAAAGTGAAATAAGAAGGAGAAAGGAACATGATATCACCTACATTTCAGGATAATTGAGTACATGATGCATTTTGACTAGATATCCATCTCATTTTGAGGCGGATAGTTAATGCATGCATCATTCCACCCAATTTTAGGCATTAGGGCATTTCTAATGTGCATTTGCATCATATAGGACATGTTTGTATTATGCATGTTGCACTGTACAATACTTCCACTTTCTTCCATGAGCCACCCATTTTCATCCACCCGTTGCTCAGATTGGTAGGCCACCATGAATTTCTCCTCACTTATGAATATCAGGAGAACTGCTTCCATGTAGATGGTAGTTAGGGTGAGCAACGTAGTATAGGTGATCACGAGATGCACCAATCCTGAACCGACGGATTTTATTATGTTAACTGCCTTATGTGATAGTGTTCATCGGTTTGGAGGTTAATTTCTTTTATTGATGATTACTGTCGCCTTTAGGGTAATTACCGTTCTGTGGTTAGGAAAGGCCGGTTTGAGAATGTTCAGTGGGAGTCATATGGGATGTTGGGTTGGTGTATTGTTTTTCAGTTGACATTTGCAATTCTATTCTAAGGATTACTTGCTCGAGGGCGAGCAATGTTCAAGCTTAGGGGAGTTTGATGCGATGATTTTGAGTCACATTTATAGACCTGTTTGATATGTGTTTTGTGCTTTTATTAGTCATTTTTATGGTTAATATTGCATAATTCACCCATTTTGGTCTTTGCCATCATTTTATGTCAAATCCTCTTAGTTTCATCATTTTGAGCATTCATTATCACAATATTATTATTTGTGTGGATTTATTTGATCTTTCTTCAAATTTCAGGAAAAACAAGTATCTGCTTCCGTCGATACTTTCGACAAGGCCACAGGTTGCCAGCTGAAAGGAGCAGCAAAGAGTCGATACCATCAACGGTCAAGTCGATGGTATCGAGAGACCTTCAGGTTGCTGGCGAGGAAGCTGTCGATAGTATCGACCCCAAGTCGATACCATCGACGCATGGAGGCTACAACTACACAAAATGACAAAACCGTCACTACAGGGTAGTCGATACCATCGACCCAAGTCGATGGTATCGAGCTGCATCAGGCACTCGGATGAAAAGAAGAGAAGGGCTGTCGTTACTACACTGGGTCGATACCATCGACCCGCGTCGATGGTATCGACACCGTCAGATATGCGTTGGATTCACATTGATCTCAATCGGACGGCTGGAGTTAATTAACGACCTAATTAGGGACTTATACCTAATGACGGCCGCCCAGACGAGGATGATCAGATTTAGCCATTGCACAAGTGCCGAGGAGGAGAGAAAGGAGAACGGAGGCCAGAAGTTCATACCTGTCGATCCGGACGCTGCCGAAGACGGATTTCACCACCGAGAGGAGGGAAAGCACGTGTTCTACGCAAAGGATCAATCGGTTCTTCTCCGTTCAGGGGTTTTCCCATTCAATTCACATTTTTCATATGATTTCCCCTATTTCTACCATGTACTTGTGTGAGATGAACATGCGGGGCTAATCCCCTCCATCTTTAGGACCGGGAGTAGCCCGGGAATTCATTGTATGACAGTTTTATATTAGTAATTCATATTTTCTCTCTTAAATCCGTGGTATAGTTTCGTTTTCTCCATATATTGTTATGCTTGATCACCATGATAATAACCTAATGCCCTTAATCACTTCGACAGAAGGATTAACGGTTCAAAAGAGACGAAACCTACATTAATCGATAAATCCCTTGACAAAGGTGGTGTAAAATTAATGGTGGAAACTGAGAGATCGTTCGTAATCCACTTAGTTTAGGGAATAGGTTACTAGGATGGTGGAACCGACCTAAACCTAAGTAGTGAATTGCACCACGACAGTGGGTAATTCTATTTTCAGGCCACTACCCGGATAGAGAGAGAAGCTTGAGGCATTATATAAAATCTAATACAATGAATACCCGTAGTGAAACCGCAATCCTAAAGATACCTTTTTGAATTGATTAAATTAACCTTTAATCGATTGTTTGCTTTGTTTCATTTTTATTTTCTTTTAATTTTGACAACAAAACCCAATTTGTTATTCGGCTTAGCTGATCGCAAATAGTTAGTAGGAGTCTCCAACAATTCTGAGTATCCTTGTGTTCGACTCGGGCCTCACAGAGGCCTGTACTACTCGACGCATATACTTGTGTTTTTAGCGCGTAGTAAAATACACGTCAGTGGCTGATCACCTTTGCATGTGGTGATCTAGTGCTCGATCACCTCCTTTGTAGTGGTTCTTGGTGATCTTCATTCTTAGTAAGTGGTTTCCTACACTTGATCTCATTTCCTTTGAACCCTACCCCTCTCTTTCTTCTTCTTGGCGTGAGACTGTGGATCACCATGGTGTCTATCTTGAGGAACTTCTCTCCACAAAGGTCGATACTATGATTTGACCATGGTATTACCTGAGTGAGATGAAGCTTCCCTCTTTCTTCTTCCTTTTCAGATTAGGGTTTGTGCTTCCTTTTTCTTGATCTTTCCTTTTATCTTGGTGTGTTCTTCTCTTTTTAAGGTGACCTTATTGACCATGGAGTTCATCTATGTTTGGAGTTCCTTCTCTCTCTTTGAGATTCTGTCTTTGGAGCTTGATCTTCATCTTAAGACGGGTTATATAACTTTCCCCTCTACTATTATTACACCTATTATCTTGCTTTCATTCTACTATTCTAAATCTAAAACATTATCATAAGTTGATGGGTAGTGCTAGCTTAATCTAGTGTTTAAGATTTTGAAGTGTTATTGTATAGATTTCTCTTTCTCCTAAACCCTAATTCTTATACCCAAAATTGTGATGATGATGAAAATGATGGTTCTTCCATGTGCATACCAAACCGTTAGTTTTTTCTCATGTTTATGGTTTTTATTTTCCCTATCAAAAATGAAAGTTTTGGGTACTTTGGTGATGGTATGTAGTTCCCCTTCTTTCTTGGGTATTGGTTTGGTTTTATTCCATGTTGATAATAAGATTAGTTTAGGGTTTTGATGTTCATCCTTGCATCGAGTTTTCCCTTTCATGATGCTGAGTCTTCTTGATTTCTATCATCTGTTTTGATCATAGATCAACTCTATTTTGAGGTCGGTTATGTGATGTTTTTAGTGTATTGACATTGAGGTCATTACATTCCCTTGGTTCTAGTGGTCGCTACATGCTTGTTGTTGTGTTGCAGGTTCAAGAAAACCCTAATCCTAGTTGGGTGGTTCTACAGTTGCTTGACATGGTTTGATCACTATAATGGTTTCTACATGTGGTGTTATTGAGGATGCAACACCTAGTTCAATTGAGTGGTCACTACACATACCTAGCTTGGTCGCAACAGGGTCCTCAACCCTAGTGGTCACTACACATGTGAGTCATGTGTTAACTACACCTTGAGCTATAGCTGGTCTCTACACATGGTCTAGTTTGGGTTGTTTTCTATAGATGGCTTTAGTTTTGTATGGTCGATACATAATGCTTCTTGGAATGATTGATTAATTATATTAATAATGATGCTTAACCCTAATATGCTATAGGCATGTGGGAAGTGATTTATATAGGGTTTTGATGTTGAGTGATGTGATGGAAACCATAATCAACTATCTATGGAACCCTAAACCCAATTCAAGTGGATATTGTACTTGTTTATCTTGTTCAAGTGACTAGAATGTAATAATGTTTTCTCTCTCCTACTTGTGTAATCTGAACATTGTAGGTGTAATAAATATCATATCTAGTGATTGCTATGGTGTATTTGATATGATATACAGTGATGACTATGAGCCTTTGTAAGGCATGATGGATAATGATGTGATGCAGGAACTATGTGATTGGGTCTTATGACCTGGTAGAGGCTTAACGCCTAATGTGAGGTGATATCCTCTAGTGATTTGATGAGGGATGATTATCCTAGGATGATGTGATAATGAAGATGGCCTTGTATGTTAGTGATACCATGTGATGATGTTAAAAGTTTATACTCATACATTTTATATCTTCTAGAGTTGTATCCTACCCTTATCTGTGTAGAATTTGATTTTGACTTAGCAGTGGTCAGTTGGAGCATGAATGGTATACCTCATCTCCCCAGGGCATAATAATAGATATAATACAGTTGTGTAGTATGTTTGCTTAGGTCAAATACGATTCACATTGGATGACCCCTTGCCTCGTTTCTTATACGGTTTACTTGATAATAGTTATACATGTTCTTCAAATGCCTGATAAAAGTATAAGATGTTCTACTACTCAATTGTAGATGCCTAAACTACTTAATCTATGTTATCAATTTTAAATCAATCTTTTAGCTAAATCTACTCATCCTGACAATAATGCTATCTTCCTACTTTAATCTAAATGTGCTTAAATTATTGTTGGTGTAGAGTTATATCTCTCACTGGGACATTGGTCTCACCCCATGCATTTCCACATCTTTTTGGTGGTCGTGCATGACATGGTAGAGATCGTGTGATTGAGGCTAAGCAATAAGAGGAGCAATAGTTTGAAGGTTGGATATGTTGCTAATGTTTTGTAGTAGAGTCCTATGTCCCATCCATGTACTCTCAGGTCCTTGGAGATGTTTTGTACATGTTTCACATCGATACAAGTTTTTAGCAATATGCATATGTGAATAAGTTATCATATGTAATGGTTGTCGCGAGTTAGCCATTGAATAATGATATGTAATATCTTTTGACATGGTATATGAAGGGTAAAAACTTGACCGCTACATTGATGGGCTCTTCCTTACCCTAAAAGATTTTGTGTCCTCGTCCATACCCACCAATTTTCAATATGCCTATGACCATGCCTTGTCCATGGAAAGAACCCTAGGAATGGGACACAAGAAGCCACTAGTCACTCTTTTCTACCTAGGCCTTACTGAGGATGTACCCGTCAAACTCAAACAGAAGGGAAAACTCCATAGTGGTGGAAATAAGAATAGAAACTGACAAAAGAACCAGATAAATCCTCCCTCCCATAACTTCAATCAATGCTAGAACTAGAACACCATTATGTCCCTTCACAAAACCAGAATTTTGGCCAAAATAGAGGTCAAGGCCGGAGTCCCAATGTTCCTCGTTGCTACAATTGTGGTACTTCCATTCTAGCCATTGCAAGTATTTGTCCCCAATCTGCCACTACTACAAATAGGATGGTCAATTAAGAGACAACTACCTCCACCCTCCTCCAGCATGGGCCAAGCCATGTGAACATCGACTGGCCCGTGTCTTTGTAGTGAATGAAGATGAGGCCAATGCCAAAGGAAACAAACTCATGGTTGGTACCATTTAAATTCGAAAATCTTTTCCAAAACATTATATCATGATCATCTTGTACAAAATCCTTACACAAAATATATGTATTCTAAGGAATGATGCAAATCTTCGACCATTTTGTTGTTACTCTATTTGATTCTAGGTCAACAAACACCTTCATGTATAATAATCTTAACTCTATGCTAAATCTTGAAACAAGGGACTTAGGGTACATACTTGATGTAACTACCCCAAGTGGATAGATGAAAGTCTCCTACTATATTGTTGAAAAAGACCCTCTATCTTATGATGATTGTAATTTTGAGTTAGAATTTATAATCTTAGACATGGAAGACTTTGACCTCATTTTGGGGATGGATTGGCTCCATAAAAATCATTCTCGGATCGATTGTCATGCCAAGAAAATTATCATTTCTAAACCCAATGTCTCTATTCGTGTAATTCTTGGAAGGAAAGATTGAAATCAGAACACTACTATTTCTCTTATTAAAGCCCAAAACTTGATATCCAAAGGGTGCAAAGCATACCTAAAAACTGTAACCATAGTCAATCCTAATGCAACTGCCTTTGAAAACATTGATATAATGAGGGAGTACCTGAGCGTATTTCCTGAGGAGCTCCCTAGGCTACCACCTGATTGTGATATTGAATTTTCTATCGAATTAGCACCTGGTACCACACCCATTTCGTGGGCATGCTATCGGATGGTCCCTGCTGAACTAACTGAATTGAAAAAGTAGTTGCAAGATTTGCTAGACAAAGGTTTCGTCTGCCCTAGTACCTCTCCTTGGGGAGCACACGTTCTATTTGTCAATAAAAAGGATGGATCCCTTCGCATGTACATTGACTATTGAATGATCAACCAAGCTATTATGAAAAGTAAGTATCTGCTGCCCATAATTGATGAGCTTTTTTACCAACTTCATTCTTCCCATGTCTTCTAAAAAATTGATATCCATTCTGGTTACCACCAACTCAAGGTTAAGGATGAAGACATCCCTACAACTACCTTTCAAACTCGATACAGGAATTACGAATTATCAGGCATGCCATTTGGGTGGACCAATTCCCCTGGCATGTTTATGAACTTGATGAATAATTTCTTCCAACCTTTCCTCGATGAGTTTGTAGTAGTCTTCATTGACTACATATTGATACATTCAACTGATGCTGAATCACATCATACTCATCTTTGCAAAGTACTTGATATCCTTCAAGCCAGAAGTTCTATGCAAAGTTGTCAAGATGTGAATTTTGGATTTTTGAAGTCATGTTCTTGGGCCACATAATTTCTAGTGGGAAAATTTTTATTGACCCTGCCAAAGTCTCAGCTGTTCTCGAGTGGCAAGCCCCCAAAAATGTTTCTGACATTCAAAGTTTTCTGGGTATTGCTAGTTGTTACTGATGTTTCATTCAGAACTTCATTAAGAATGCCTTCCCTCTCATAAAGCTCATAAGGAAAGGAGAGAAGTTTATATGGCCAAAGGAGTGTGAGTCTAGTTTTCAAGAGCTGAAGACAAAGCTGCCAACTGCACTTGTCTTTACCCTTCCCTTGGGAAATGATGGGTTCGTCATCTTCATCGATGCATCAAAGTTCAATATAGTTTGTGTCCTCATGTAAGAAACAAAGTTAGTTGCTTATTCCTCTCGACAATTGAAGCCACAACTGCACTTGTCTTAACCATTCCCTTAGGAAATGATGGCTTCATCATCTTCATTGATGCATCAAAGTTCAATCTGGTTTGTGTCCTCATGCAAGAAAGAAATTTAGTTGCTTATGGCTCTATACAATTGAAGCCAAATGAGGTCAACTACCCAACCCACGACCTCGAGCATGCTGCCATCATATAAGCTTTGAAGATACGGTGACACTACTTGTATGGTGCCACCTTCGACATCCTCACTGAACACAAGAATCTGAAGTACATTCTGACAGAGAAGGATCTCAATCTCAGACAAAGGTGATGGCTCGAGTGTCTTAAAGACTATGACTTCACCATTGCCTACCACCCTGCTAAGGCAAATGTAGTGGCCAATGACTCAGTATGAAGAAGACTAATGTGTTGCTATTTTGACTACTAAATGGAAGAACATGGATGTTATGTCACCTTGGGCCTTGAGGCGTATGATAAATGTTATCAGATTGTCCAACATCCATGTAAAACCAGGCCTCCAGTATGAGATTTTGTCAGCCCATAAGAATAGCAAGAGTCTTGAGGAAATGACTAAGATGCTAGAAAAGCCCCAAACACACCTGATAGTCAGTATGGATGGTGGAATCCAAGACAAACAACGCAAATGGGTCCCATAATATTCAGATATGACTAAAAAGGTACTACAAGAAGCTCACGGGTTGAAATATATTGTGCATCCTGGATCGACTGAAATTTACAAGTATCTTCAAAGGAATTTCTAGTGGAGGAATATGAAGACCGATATCGTTACTTTCATCTCTAGGTGTTTGACCTACCAGCAGATCAAGGCTGAACATCAATGTCTAGGAGGTCTTCTGTAACCCCTAACTATCCCTGAGTGGACATGGGAAAACATCACCATGGATTTTACGGTGGGTCTACCCAAGACCAGGAAAGGAAGTGATGCCATTTGGTTTGTAGTTTATCGTCTGACTAAGTTAGCCCATTTTATACTGATCCATACAACAACCAAAGTCCCAGAGTTAGTAGGGTTGTACATTCTGGATATATTCAGGCTACATGGGATTCCTGTATCTATCATATCAGATCGTGATGCATAATTCACTTCTCACTTGTGGCGAAAAGTACAAGAAGAATTAGGGACTCAACTGAATTTTAGTACTACATATCACCCACAGACTGACGAATAGTCTGAGAGGACAATCCAAGATCTAGAAGACTTGCTGAGATCATACATCCTTGATTGGGGTGGTTCATGGGATCACTACCTTCCTCTTGTTGAATTCTCCTACAACAATATCTACCAGTCCAGTATAGGCATGCCTCCATATGAAGTTTTGTATGGAAGACCGTGTAGGTATCCACTTTACTAGGATGAAGCAAGCAAAAGACAGATTCTGAAATATGAGGAATTACAGCTTTATTTGTATAATGTCAACCTAATCAAGAAAAGATTGAAAAGGGAACATAATTGTCATAAGTCTTATGATGATGCACACATGATTGATACTCAGTTCTTGGTATGTGACCAAGTTTTCCAAAAGATTTGAGCCATTGCGAAGAACAAAGGAAAACTTAGCCCCAGATATGTGGGTCCATTTGAAATTTTGGACCGTATTGGGGAATATGCTTACAGGTTTGCTTGATGGACAATGTCTTTCATGTGTCAAACCTGAAGTGGTATGTCAAGGACCCTAGCCATGTCCTTGACACAGTTAAGCCGTGTGTTATATGCAAGTGCACATATCGAAGTAATATAGGCCTTGCAAGGCCCGAGTTGAACTTAGGGAAATGTAAATTTCAGTAGACTACTACTAATTGGTCGCGATCAGCTAAATCGATGGGAAAATTGAGTTTGGTTTTGAAAAAGAAAATAAAACAAAAAGAAAGCAAAAGTGAACGATGATTAAATGTTTAGTTTAATCAAATTAAATGGGAATCCTTAGGATTGTAGTTTCACCGTGAGGTCTCACTACACGTAGATCAACACAATTAACATAATTCATTCTCTTTCCTTGATTATGGCATGTAGTCAGAATTCCTTGCTTCTGCGATACAATTTACTACCTAGTTCAAGGTCAGTTCCACGCCTGTAGTAACTTATAACCTAGATCTAGGTGCTTTAATTATTTCTCTGAGTATCCACCATTAATTGTACATTACCTTGTCTAAGGAATTTATTGATTAATGTGTTAATCATGCCTTTTCAACCACTAATTCTCCGTCAGAAGTAATTAACAGTATTAGAAATCGACAATGGTGATCAAGCATAGTAAATTGCAATGGAAACACAATAATATGTCAAGGGAAAGTGAGACAAATTAGGATAATTAATGGAAAATTGTTATACATCGATTCCCCTGGCTAATTCCGGTCCTAAGGATGAAGGGGATTAGCCTCACATGTTCATATCAACATTACACATGGAGAAGAAAGAGGGAAACATGGAGAAACGAATGAAAATATGGTGTAACCCCTGAGACGGAGAAGATCTGGATAATCCTCGGTGCGAGACACACGTTCTGCAACCTTCCAGCGGAAGAATCGTCCGTCTATGACACTGGAAACGTCCGGGGCATATCTCTAGGATCCTTTCTTCACTTTCCTCTTCTCCGGGACTCCTATAATGGAATAGAACGTGATACTTAGGTCTGACCATCTTTTCATAGGTATAGGCATGACTTACGGCCGCTAAAAGATCGTAGTCGTTCGATCGTGGCAATTCTGGGTGCAACTCTAATCTGACAGCGTCGATACCATCGATGGGGTATCGATGGTATTAACACCTTAGAGATCGCTTCCGTCACTAGAAAATGGGGACAAACTGGCTGCATTTCGATACCATTGACCGTTCCTGTCAATTGTATCGACAGGGTGATTTTTGGCACACTGATGCACTTTCGAGACCATCGACAGTGGGTCGATGGTATTGACTTGTTCACTCTCCCTCCAGCTTTGTTGATGTTGCCTTATCGATGCTATCGACAGACTGTCGATGCTATCGATGGGTCCACAAATGCATAGTACCTGAAATAAAGAGAGGAACACAAATCAAATCCAAGAAATTTGATAATTTATACAAAATAAAGTAAAATAAGATGAATTTGATGCATATAGTGATTATAGGCACAAGGAAATGAATCATGCTATTATAGTCACAAAATGACAAATAATTACACAAAACAAGTATGAAACTAGCTTATAAATGCGACTCAAAATTACTGCATCAAACTCCCCTAAGCATGAATCTTGCTCGTCCATGAGTAAAAAAACTTTAAAATCTGATTGAGAGGGTCAACTAAAGAACATAATCACATAATTGATATCTTAATATGATTCCCGCCCACATCTCGCATACTGACCCTTACCAAGTATGGAATGATAACTACCCTTCAGGCGACAATAATCATTCATAAGAAATGTCTACCCCAAGATCAAAAAAAATTATCAAATAAGGCAGCTAACATAATATAATCTTTAGGTTCAGGCTTGGTGCATCTTGTGATCTCCTATCTACGTTGCTCATTTCCTAACTACCATCTAAATGGAAGCAGATCTCCTGATATACATGAATGAGGAGAATATCATGGGTGGCCTACCACTTAGAGCAACGGGTGGATGGAATGGGTGGCTATGGAAGAAAAGGAAGCACAATATAGTCCATCATGCAAAAACAAAAAATGAATGACCTATCATGATGCAAATGAAATGAAAATATCCTAATGCTACATTTTTGGTGGAATGATGCATGCACTATCATTCCGTCTCAAAGTGAGATGGAATATCTAAGAAAACTACACCATGTGCTTATTCTTCTTAATATGCAGGTGAGAACATGTTCCTTTCTCCCTCTCATTCATACTTACTTCTCAATTTTTTTTTCAATTCTCTTTTTTTTTCAAGCCTTATTTCCATAAACAAGAATGGAATATTTTTTGGGCCTCCTTCCGTTTACATAACATGTACATTTGATGCATTCTTTTTGGAGGGTATGGAACAAGTTCAACGCCTTTAATGTTTTTAGAAGAACATAAGACACATGATGTAAAACTATATGCTCAAAAGATGTGAATGCACTATAAAATAACAATTATGTAACTAAATGACATGCACTTAAGGAAAAAGTGCATGTATACTACTCTTTATTTTTTTCTTCATTTTTCATGCAAAACATGCAAAAATAACTGTAACGCAAGACCTATCTACATTGAATGCAATCAAAGAGTGAATGACAATAATGTGCTCCAGTTCTTATGGTGGAGTATGAATGAAATTTTGGTGGATCAGATCACAAGATTAATTGACAGAACCTTCAGAAAATATTATACGTCCCTCCTTACTGACTTGTGTACCAATTAATCAAGGGGTTTCCCTCTGTCACTTCAAATTAGAGTCACGTTAATGTTTGGTCAGTTTAGGCTCAACATTCATATCAATCCTCTTATCACGAACCATAAGGATATACAATCATGTTCAAATGCTTTAAAGTTGACCTACCCAATGAGTTCCACAAGCGATGTCCTCAAGTTTTTACAAGACAAGCTTACAATTTCTTAAAGATTTTTCATTCAAATTCATTTTCTCACAAACCCCCACATGAAAAATTGAAATGACATGCAATTACATTTAAACTCCACTGATTACACTAGATAGATAGTGGAACTTAGAAAATAGTAAATCTAGAAATTAAGAAAGCTAACAAGAAAGATGAAAATGCAAAAACAAACTAAAGATGAAATAAAATAAAGAAAAACTCGATAGAAGTTGTTCCAGCACCCCCCAAGCTTGAATTCAACTATGGCCTCATAGTTCAAATCCATACTTAAGAGGTGGATTAGTGATACTCCTTTTACTGCTCTGGTGGTGGGTGCGGCTGGTACTGCTGGCCACTGGGATCTCAATTAGGAAATTACCCCTAAAATTTGATGGAAGGAATTTGTCCTCTTTTGTAACTGTGGTCGGGACTGCTGACAGTCCATCGATAGTAGCGACAAGGTGTCGATACCATCGACACCATCCATGGATAGGCATTGTGCACTGCTCGATGAAAATTGTGGATCATTGATGTGTGCGTTGATACCATCGACGTGGTGCCGATAGTATCGACATCTGCATATGCCTTTTCTCCTTGGGAGGTGTTGGTGTTGTTGTCTGCTCTGTTGAGATGTTGATACCGTCCACCAAGGTGTCAATAATATCGAATTTGCTGATAAGAACTGGTCTGAAAAACTCCAGATATCTCACGATGATTGACGCTTCGTCGCAACTATCACCATCTTTTTAGTCGTGAACCAATTTCTGCCTGCTCCATGGTCGATACCATCGACGAGGCCATCAATGGTATCAACAAAATGAAATTTCCGTATAATTTTTGTTGTTCCTTGCTCGATACCTGTGACACATATGTCGATAGTATCGATAGGTTCCTAATCCTGCACACTCAACAAACACATTAGGGTATCATTTTTATAAACTAAGTGCTAGATTAATGAAAACTACTTAGGAATATGAAAAATAAGGTAAATAAATATGTACTCTACCATTGGTTGGGTTGCCTCCCAACAAGCGCCCTTCTTTAAAGTCTTAGGATAGATGATACATATACCTTAACCTGGGTTGACAAGGGATGTCTCTAATGATTCATTTGGCAATTTGAATTCAACTCTATCATTACCAATCCCAAGTGTCAAGTACCCTCACCCAATGGTAGTGATTACATCAGCTGTAGCTTGGAGCGGCCTTCCCAATAACATCTCACATCCTTCTAGATCATGCATGTCCATTACCACAAAGTCAACAAGGAAGATGAATTTGTCGACTTTGACTAGAACATCCTCACATATACCTTGTGGCTTAACAATGGATCCATCTGCCAAATCGATTGTCATGGAAGTTTGTGTTGGGTTCTTCAATCCCAGCTTTTGTAAAGTGGCAAGTGGCATAAGATTAATGCCTTATCATGAGTCACACTGTGCTTTTAGAAAATGTTGACCACCTATGGAACATGGGATGTAGAAACATCCTAGATCTTTTCTCTTCTTTGGCAGCCTTCCTTGAATTATAGAACTCACTGTTTCATCAACACATACAACATCTGTATCTTTGATCCACCGTTTCTTGTTGATGACGTCTTTCATGAATCTTCCATATGAAGGAATTTTCTCTATAGATTCCACCAACATAATGTTGATGTGAAGCTTCTAGAAGATCTCAAGAAATTTCTTGAAGTGCCTTTGCTCTTTCCTCAGCTTCAGACTATTCGGGAATGGCACGCTTGGCTCCTTAATGTGCTTGTGTAGTGTAATATATGATACTTTAGGGGTCTCCTCCCCTAAGCTTGCTTCAATACCACCTTCTAAGATAGGATTTGGTACATCATCCATGGATGGCATGACTTGTGGCTGCTTCTCTGTATTGCTAGTTGCTACTCTGCTATGAAGTAAAGCTTTCACTTGCTCTTTCGGCCTAGGAATCTGTTTAGAAATCTAAGATATGGGAACGACCGTGGTGGAATCTTGGAATGAATTAAATGGCATCCCACATCCTCTTGGCAATCCATACAAACTACAAGGGTATGGAACTTTGGGTTTGTCCTCCACATCTATATGCATGATACTCTGCTCATGTATCTCCTCAATAGGAAGCTCTGGCCCTTTGCTGACTGAAATATATTTAACATGTTGATGTGACTGAGTGGGATCTGCATTCCCAGCTGATTTTTATTGAATGGTTTGCTTCATCACAGCCACCTCAGTCGCAATTTGGGTCATGGTTGTCTCTAGAGTCCTCAGTTGTGCACCATGGCTCTATAGAGTCTGACCAAATTGATTCATAAATCCCCCCTGTGACTGAATTTGCTTGCCGAATGTATTCATCCGCTCTTGGTTTTTCTTTATTACTTGGTTTAGCAACTCATTACTCTTATCCTCCGTACTAGGATGTGGTTTCTTATCTGGATCCTACAAAAAGTTGTTTGAATCCTTCCAAGAAAATTTCTTGTCCTTTCTCCACGAATAATCATTGTTCCTGAAACCCTGTTGATGCATATATTTTACATATTCTTCCTCCTTAGACCCATTGCTCTCCTTCTCTAATAGATTCTTAGCTAGTAGGTCCATCTTCTCATTTAATGCTTGAATGGCCTTTTCATCACCTGCAACTTTGACCTATTCTAGTGCATCTCTTTCACCCCAGGACTACTTCTTGGCCATATTCTTCAAAATTTCTCGGCACTATAACCTTTGTTATTTAAAAAGAACCTTGTTCTAGCTGAATCGATATGCTCCTATCATGTTCATTAAGAGAAAAATAAAAGATCTTCACTTGGGTTTCTAGATCTAGCCCATGATGTGGGCATCTTCACAGCATGATATTGAAACGCTCCCAAGCCTCCGAGTATGTCTCGTTGGCTTGTTGTTTGAAGTTATGGATCCTTTTGACAAGATAATTTGTCTTCTCGGGTGGGAAATACCACTCAAAGAACACTTCTATCATCATGTCCCAAGATTCAACATACTCGTTGTCCAAATTGTATAGCCACTCCCATGTATTACCTGCCAGAGTTGATGGAAATAGTTTTACGTAAATGGCTTACTATGGAAACCTATCCACCTTCACCATGTCACAGTTCTCCACAAACGTGCTGATGTGGGCCACTGGGTCCTCATTTTTAATCCCATGGAAAGCCTGCGACTTGACCAACTGGATCAGCCCTGGGTCAATCTGGTAACTGGGTATGTTGATAGCCTATTTCTTAATTGGCCCCTTCTGTGCAGAAGAAGAAGAAGCCTTAATCTTCTCCCATATGGTCTGCTCCTCAGCCATTGTGAAAACCACAAATTCTTCTTCAAGGTCTTCAGGTGGGGTATTTATCTGCTCGTATTCAGATCCCAAAGGTAGAACCTCAGGTGTCGACTGTGTGTAGTCCATACTACGCGTCTTCACCATGAACTAGTACCTAAAATTTGGAAAAATTGAATAAGTACAGTACTAGACAAATAAAGAATCTGAAAGATAGACAATTAATCTCAATAATTAAAATTGCAAATAAAAAGAAAAAGTGGCGTAGAGTGGCCTCTTGCAGCACTCGTAGTGCCGAAATTTACCGTTTCCCCGACAACGACGCCAAAAACTTGACACACTTAAGTTGTGCATTAAACACAAGTGCATGTATCGAAGTAATATAAGCCTTGTGCGGCCCAAGTCAAACTCAAGCAAATGTAAAGTTCAGTAGACTACTACTAACTGGTCATGATCTGCTAAACCGATGGGAAAATTGAGTTTGATTTTGAAAAAGAAAATAAAACAAAAAGAAAGTAAAAGTGAATTATGATTAAATGTTTAGTTTAATCAAATTAAATGGGAATCCTTAGGATTGCAGTTTCACCGTGAGGTCTCACTGCACGCAGATCTACATAATTAACATAATTTGTTCTCTTCCCCTGATTATGGCTCGTAGTCAAAATTTCTCGCTTCCAAGATACAATTCACTACCTAGTTCTAGGTCAGTTCCACGCCAGTAGTAACTTATACCCTAGATCTAGGTGCTTTAATTATTTCTCTGAGTATCCACCATTTATCGTACATTACCTTGTCTAAGGAATTTATTTATTACTGTGTTAATCATGCCTTTTTAACCACTAATTCTCCGTTAGAATTAATTAACGGTATTAGAAATCGACTATGGTGATCAAGAATAGTAAATTGCAATGGAAACACGATAACATATCAAAGGAAAGTGAGACAAATTAGGATAATTAATGGAAAATTGTTATACAACGATTCCATGGTCTACTCCTAGTTCTAAGGATGAAGGGGATTAGCCCCGCATGTTCATATCAACATTACACATGGAGAAGAAAGAGGGAAACATAGAGAAATGAATGAAAATATGGTGTAACCCCTGATACAGAGAAGATCTGGATGATCCTCGGTGCGGGACACACATTTTGTAGCCTTTCGGTGGAAGAATCGTCCGTCTATGACTCTGGAAACGTCTAGGGAATAGCTTTGGGTTCCGTTCTTTCCTTTCCTCTTCTCCGAGACTCATGTAATGGAATAGAACGTGATACTTAGGTCTGGTCGTCTTTTCTTAGGTATAGGCATGACTTACGTCTGTCAAAAGATCACAGCCGTTTGATCGTGGCAATTTTGGGCGCAACTCTAATCCAACAATGTGAATACCATCGAAGGGGTTTCGATGGTATCGACACCTTAGAGATTGCTTCTGTCTCTAGAAACTGGGGACAAACTGGCTACATTTCGATACCATCGACCATTCTCGTCGATGGTATTGATGGGGTGATTTTTGGCACACTGATGCACTTTCGAGACCATCGATAGTGGGTCGATGGTATCGACTTGTTCGCTCTCCCTCCGACTTTTTCGTTTTTGTCTTGTCGATGCTATCGATGGACTGTCGATGGTATCGACGGGTCCACGAATGGATAGTACCTAAAATAAAGAGAGGAACACAAATCAAATCCGAGAAATTTGATAATTTATACAAAATAAAGCAAAATAAGATGAATTTGATGCATACAATGATTATAGGCACAAGGAAATGAATCATGCTATTATAGTCACAAAATGACAAATAATTACACAAAACAAGTATGAAACTAGCTTATAAATGTGACTCAAAATCACTGCATCAGTCCTCAATCGTGAACCAATTGAATTGAAGGACGCCCTTGTAAACCAAGAAGTTCCAGTCAAGATCCTTGATAATCTCACCGAAGTTCTCAGAAAAAAGAATATCGAGATGGTCAAGGTTTTGTGGAAGCACCATGGTAGTGATGATGCTACCTGGGAGTTGAAGTCAAATATGGAGGAAAGATTTCCTAACCTTTTCAAGGAAGTCTAAATTTTGAGGACAAAATCCCTCATAAGGAGGGGGAGATGTGATAAAGTGAGTTTTACCTTTACTTTTGTAAAATTCCAATTTTCCATCTTTATGTGAACTCATGGCCCCTATTTCATTTTTCTTGTCTACATAATCAATGTTGAGACTCAAATATGAAATATGGTGACCAATGTGACTTGTATATCCATTATGACATTTCAAATTAGGTTAATGTATCACTTTGCTCAAAGATAAACTTCATCTTCTAGTCCTTAAACCTTTTCTAAAGATTCCTGACATTTTTGTGTAGTTATGATCCAAATTTCACTCCAATCTGACTTTTCTCCTAATCTGTGAATTTTTGAAGTTATACGCTGAAAACCCTTTTATTTTGCTTTTATTTGACCAGTGCCAAGTCAACCATCCACTACCAGGCCTAGGAGTGATCCCTGATCCTCAAATCAGGAACCCATGGATTAGGGCCATGATCGAGTGGTCATGGGGTCATCCCCTACCTCTTGCAATTAGTAGAGAGAGGAGTTGGCAGCCAAAATAACAATCGATTGAATGCAACCTCATTTTGAAAATCAAAACAAATAGGGTTGTTTGCCCTACCCAATCAAATTCCTTTATCCCTTTTTCCCCCTGGAGTCAGTTTGTTTCGAGAACAATTGAGACACTGCTTGCACCTCTGGGCCACTGGCATGGACACCCTCTTAACACCCTAAAGCTAGCCTTCATCCACCTATAAAAACCCCACCTATGCCTTCATCCTGCTCCCACAACTTCAACTGATGCCTCTACGATTCCCCTATCAGTCTCCTCCTCTTTTCCTCTTTGCACCACCATTGCTCCACCACCTGTAAGAGATACTGATTTGGCTAGGATGATGCATAGTGATCGTTGGATCACGATCAAGCTTTGACCTAGACCATGGATCTACGAAAGTGAAACATTTGTGTATCTCTCCCTCTCTTCTTCCATCACTCACATGTTCCAGGGAGGCCACACGTTCTTAGCCTCCCGATCTCGACTGAGGTCAAAGTTCGTCTGTCGATCAACGACCCATAGATTTCTCGATTTTTCCTTTTTCAAGTATTTCTCTTCTCCTCTCTGCTCAAAATAGCAATAAATAGCCAAATCTTGTTTTAGTCAAATAAAATGCATCCTAGCTCCAAATACTTTAAGTAAATAGTCAATCTTGATTAGAAAAACCCAAGGAATTTATTAAAAATACTTTTGTAGTCTAATACTTTATGGATCTCAGTAATATCCCTAGATTTTCTCTCTTTCTCATAATATTTTAGTTAATGACTCTATTTTGAGTTTAATCTTTGAGAAACCCTAATTTTGAACTCTAGTGATCATTTGAGACACTAAATCAAACTTGACTAAATAAGAGTTAGATCTAATCTTTTTAAATCATCTACCCTTGAATATAAATCATGCACCTTGAAGTAAGAATTAATCTTGATATGACAATGATTAATCTTACTCTTGCAAATCCCTTAATCATATGCCTGACTCATGGCTCTACCTGATCTAATATATAGTTCCAATGATACTATTTCATCTTGATAATGATCTAAAGATTTTATGGTAATTTGAATAATGATGGTAATAATTAGGCTTGACATATGCTCCTAAAACACATAGGTAGGTCATTCATTCTTGAAACATTCTTGACACTTGAATAATGTTGGACATATTGAATTATTGTGGATTATAAGTGGATGACCTAACCCTAAGGTTGAAATTGGAAATTGTAACCCTAATCTCAATTATTGAAACATGATCCTTTAAAACCATGATTTTGACCCTTGATCAAATCTTGATTGGTCTAGGATCTGAATCAAGGGGTTGATCTCCTCTTTCTTGGGACCCATACTACAAATAGTCATTAAGAAGGAAAGCTATTATATCTCCTCCTTGGTTGTATTTGAAGATACCTTTTATGTATCTCTTGATTGTATACTTGTCTACATACTTGGTTGAGATATTGTCCCCTATTGTTTAGTCTTTTATTTTTTCTATATTATATTTTGAGAAAAACATGAAAACATAAATGACATTACCCATTATGACTGCTCGTATATTGATGATGATAATGTTAATAATGTTGATATTGAGTGCAAGTGACCTCCTCATTCGAAGGGTGGAACTTGTACATTGACCTCCTACCTCATATGGAGAGAATAAGCCTAATGACCTCCCCCATCTTGTTGGGATGACAGAGGCAAATAAAATGTAAGCATGCTTCTCGATATCAACATAATGGAAAATTTGAAAAAAAATTCTTGTTGAACAAATGTTGGTTTTGGAAAATCGCTTGTTATACTTTTTGAATATAAGTCTTGCCAAGTGTACTATTTTTCTATAAACTATTTTACATGTTTTTAATAGCGTATCGTGCAATTATATTGATTGTGTCTTGATTTTCTTGATTTTAGGTAATGCAAAGAGCTAAATACTATGCTCATGATATCTACTCCTTTTTCATTTTCTGAAATAAAGACTACTCCATCAAATCTAGACTCTACACTGGAGATAAATTGTAAAAGGAATGTATTTGTTGGCTAGTTTTCTTATATACTTTTCTTTCCATGTTGCCTACGAGCCTTATGTAATGAACACATGGTTCATTTCAATAAAAGAAGAATGTTATTTCCTTTTTGCATATTATCTGAGTGTGATTTTTAGGCCACTCAAGGACAAGCACTCTATTCCCTTTAACAATGCCCATTTGGATTGTGGGATTGGAATTAGGGTAAGAATTGTTTTGTGACAGATATGTTTGAAGAACACAAAGACCATGCAAAGAGTAGTGTGACTACACTAGGAGGTGGTGCCAGGAGGCAAGCAAGAGATTATAGAGTTCCTAACATGCCCCAGTTTGACCTTGCGGTCATGGAAAACCCCACTTTCTGGTCCATGTTTGGATAGTTCAGGACTACAATGACGCATATGGTAGATAGGATGCCCATACCCCAAGCTAGGGCAACAGTCCCCAATGTAGAATCTTAAGTTTCTGGGAAGACATTTGTGAAGTTAAGGTGTTTGGGGGCGTTGAAGTATGTTGGTACAAAGGATTTGACAGATGCTGACATGTGGTTGACCGAGCTAGAGAAGGCCTTCAAGATCCTCAATATCCCTGAAGAGGATAAAGTGAAGTATACATTATACCTATTTAAGGGGAGTGCTGGCCATTGGTGGGCCATCAAGGAAGAGAAGAGACCTAGTGTGGTGATCAGTTGGGAAGATTTTTAGTGGGAGTTTGTGAGCCAATACTTTCCCAAGACCTATCTGGATGAGGAGATCTCTTAGTTTGAGGATATCCAGAAGGGATCTATGATGATCAATGAGTATGAGGCCAAGTTCTTAGAGATTTAGAGGTTTTTCCCACATATGACTGTGACCAATAAGGAGAGGATCAGACATTTCGAGAAAGGTTTGAGCTCAGAGTTGACGACTACAATGTCAGCTTTGGAGACATGTGAACGGTTTGCCACATTCGTGGAGTCTATGGGGCAGATAGAATGGTCAGTTGTGGAGAAGCGTGAGGTGTATGCTAAGGAGAGATTGACACAATTTGAAGGACAATCTTCTGGAGTCTTCAAGAAGCTCCTAGGTTCTCAAGAGTACAGAATTCCCAACTGATCGAACAATAGAATTTAGCAGTACAGTCTCAGTGGTCACCAAGAAAGGGCAGAGGTCACAATTGTTCCCTAGTTGGAGCTCATAGTGCATCGTCAATATCAGTGACAAGACCGTCTAGACCACAATATGAGGCTAGGACTTTCCAAAACTATGGGAAAGTAGGACATTTGAGGTGGGCATGTCATGTGAAGGATGATGAGGTGATGTAATAGCTGATATAGAGTAAGCAAGGGTCACAATAGCAGTTGTTCAGTAGCGATGGAGGTTGGGGGTGGACAGACATCACATATTGGTTCTTTTGTACATGCTAGCAGAGGATGGGGGAGACAATAGGAAATGAATCAATTCTATGCTATGAGTGAGTCGAAAGGAGCAGCAAATCCTCATGTCATGATAGGTTAGATGGAGTTATTTCATTCTAATTTGTCTTATTCCTGCTTTATATTTATTTTGGATGACCCAGGTGTGACACACTCTTTTATCACCAAAGAAGTGATATCTAGTTTTTCTTTTCCTATTAGTCATAGATCAAATAGTCTTTTCTTAGAAACCCCTTTGGTTGGTTCCATAGAGTTGTGTTTTTTCTTTCTCAAGACATAACATTCAAGTGGACCTTATACCACTTGATATGCATTGATTCGATGTGATCCTTGGAATGGATACTTTGGAGAAGTATTAGGTGGTCTTGGACTGTAGTGCCAAAGTGGTGGCTTTCTCTAATGGTGATGTTGTATGGGTCTTCCAAGGAGATAGGAAGATTCTTCTGATGTGTTTGGTGTCATCTATGATAGTAGAGAGGTTGATAAGGTAGGGTTGTGAGGAATTTTAGAACATGTGGTAGATGACAAGGTGAGGAGTCCTACTATCCAGGAAGTATCAGTCATTTGTGAGTTTGAGTACATGTTTCTTGATGAGTTCCCAGGTGTTCCCCTTCCTAAAGAGATCAATTTTGTTATTGGTACACAACTAATATCACAAATATTGTATAGGATGGCACCAACTGAGATGCAAGAGTTGAAGAAGTAGTTGTAGGAGCTTCTTGAGAAGGACTTTATCAGGCTAAGAACTTCTCCTTGGGGTGATCTTGTGTTGTTTGTTAAGAAGAAAGATGGATCCATGAGGTTGCACATCGACTACAGACTGTAGAATGAGGTAATCAAGAATAAATACCCTTTTTCTATAGATAGATAATCTGGTTGACTAGTTTTGAGGTGCCATAGTTTTCTTGAAGATAGATCTAAGCTCAATATTTCATTAGTTGCGGATCTATGTGGATGACATACCCAAGCCATCTTTCAGGACTAGGTACGATCACTATCAATTTGTGGTTATGACATTTGCACTAGAAATGATCATGGACTTGTTTAATAGTGTGTTCAAGACATATCTTGACTAGTTTGTAGTGGTGGTTATTGATGATATCCTGATCTACTCTAGTGTCAGCTAACAACATGAGCAACATTTACGTCAGGTGTTGACTTTGTTGAGACAACACAAGTTGTACGCTAAGTTCAACAAGTGTGAGTTTTGGCTGAAGGAGGTGTCTTTTTTGGGATACATCATATCTGCTGAAGGTATGAGTGTGGATCCCAAGAAGGTTCAATATGTATTAGAGTGGGAGCATCCAAAGACACCAACAGAGGTTTGTAGTTTCCTTGGCTTGGCAGGCTATTATAGGAGGTTTATCAACAACTTCAGTACAATGGTATTACCCCTGATCAATTTGATGAGAAAAGGTGTGTCATTTGTCTGGGATGACAAGTGTTAGCATTCTATCCAGATTTTGAAGGAGAAGCTTATCAACACACTAGTGTTGGTTCCGCCAAAGTAGGGAAAAGAATACATAGTATTTTGTGATGCATCGAATAATGGTTTGGGTTGTGTGCTTATGCAAGATAAGAACGTGATTTCTTTTGCTTTGCGACTTCTTAAGAAACATGAGGAGAACTACACAATGCATGATTCGTAGCTTGCAGCTATGTTCCATGCTTTGAAGATATGGAAATACTAGCTTTATAGAGAGAAGTGTCAGATCTTCACTGACCAGAAGAATCTACCGTACATCTTCTAGCAATAGGAGCTGAAAATGCGGCAAAGATGCTGGATTGAGTTGATCAAGGACTTTGATTCCACCATAGACTACCATACAAGGAAGGTGGATGTGGTGGAAGACACTTTGAGTTGGAACTCTTCTTCTTCATCATCTGATGACAAGGCATAGTTATGCTCATTGGTGTGCCATAACAGATACATGTTGGTCTCCTTACGTCCTATGAATGTGAAGTTGGAAGTCTCCTTATTGGCCTAGTTATAGGTAAAACCTACATTAAGGCAATAGATCATAGATGCATAACATGATGATAATGTGATTTATCATATTCGAGAAGAGTTTGGTAGTGAGAAGAATGATGGCTTCCATGACTCAGACAATGGGACAGTGTGTTTCCATGGTAGGGCAGTGGTTCCTGATACTAATGATTTGAGGGAGTTGGTTCTGGAAGAGGCTCATTGTTCGATGTACTCCAAACATCCAGGTAGCACCAAGATGCATCAAAACCTAAAAGACATGTATAGGTGGCCTAGTTTGAAGTGAGACATGAATGAATTTGTGGATAAGTACACAATGTGTCAGCAAATTAAGGAAGAGCATCAAAAACCTATAGGGACTTTGCAATTGTTGCCTATGCCATAGTGGAAGTGGGATCATATCATGATGGACATGTGGTTGGAATTCCCAGGAAAGCTAAAGGTCATGATTCCATTTGGGTGATTGTTGACATGTTGACTAAGTCAATGTACTTTCTTCCTAGGAAGACAACATATACAACTGAGAAGTTGGTAGAAGTGTATGTTGATGAGATCATATGCTTGCATGGTATCCCAGATACCATCATGTCAGATAGAGGTCCTCAATTTACTAGTTCCTTTTAGGAGAATCTACACATAGAGATGGATACCTAGTTGAAGTTCAGTACAACATTCGACCCGTAGATAGATGGACAGTCTAAGAGGACTATACATATTTTGGAGGATCTGTTGAGAGCATGTGTCTTGTAGTTTTTGGGTAGTTGGGATGTACATATCAGTTTGATAGAGTTTTCCTACAATAATAGCTATCAGAGGAGTATCGACATGGAACCTTATGAGGATTTGTGTGGGAGACGTTGTAAATCTCCTTTGTGTTGGTACGAGACTGGTGAATATCAGCTTTTTGCTCATGAGCTTGTATAATAGACAACAAAAAAGATCAAAGTGATTAAATAATACTTGGTGGCAACCCAGGATAGACATAAGTCGAATCCTGATAATCATAGTATGCCTTTAGAGTTTCGAGTGGGAGACAAGGTGTATCTCAAGGTCTCTCCTTGGAAAGGTGTGTTGAGGTTTGGGAAGAAGGGTAAGTTGACCCCCAAGTTTATGGGACCGTACCATGTGGTGGCACGTATTGGAAAGGTGGCATATAAGTTGAAGTTGCCAACTGAGTTGCATAGTTTCAACCCAGTGTTTCATGTTTCTATATTTAGGAAGTCTCATCTGGACACTAAGTTGGTTTTCAAGCTAGTGAAGGTTGAGTTGGATGAGGATGCGGTGTATGTGGAAGGCCCTATGTTGATCCTTGACAGAAGAGTTAAGAAATTGAAGAAGAAGGATATTGTTTTGGTTAAGGTTTTGTGGCATCATCATGGTTTACAGGAAGAGACATGAGAGCTTGAGGTCAAGATGCATATGAAGTATCTGTCTCTTTTCAGGTATGGTTTCGAGGGCAAAATCCTTGTTAGGGGTTTATGGTTGTAAGATGATAAATGCATATTCATCTCTTATTTTTGCTTCATTTAGAATAATTAATTAGGACTTTTTTTGTTAATTTTAGCTAATTCAAAAATAAATAGCACTTTCATCTTCTTGATATACTTTTCCTGAATTCTTATGATATTTTTCTTAATTTTCAGGAATTATCTAAGTAATTAAATCGAGAAAATAAAAGATGAAGATATGAGGCTTTCAAATATTCTCGCAGTGCCTGAGATACTCGTCACCAAAGTAACCATATATTTTAGGTCTAAAGGTGGAATTCCAAGATAAAGTATGGAATGAAAAGAAAATTTTATTGGCTACAAAAAAGACATATTTTGCGGCAATTTTGGTGTTTATTTGGCTGCACAATTAACCAGTGAAAGTGGCATTACGTTTTCCCGCAGAGTCTGATTTCAGTATATACCTTTCACCAAAATTGGTATAACTCCCACATCCCAATGAGGAATTTATTGTGCAAGTATGAGTTGGAAATATAATTCAATTATCTACAGGAAAAATATATTTTCTTTCCGCTTATGAATTTTTGACTGACCCAAAAATATGCTCGAAACTGCTGTTACGGAAAATTAATGCAAAATGGATGCAAAGAATTGTTTCCTCTATTGACTAGATCTAGAAAGTTAGCAGCCGCCAGCGGCCATTTCTTTTTCCCTAAACCTAATGTATACCCCCCTCCTTCTCCTATAAAAGGAGGGGCACTTCCTCCTCCCCAGAGGCATCTTGGATTTCTTGTATTTTGGAATTCTGCAGCAATCAATCTTGTAGTCATCTTTTTATTATGCAATAAAGTAGTTTTATTTCAAGCACCGTTCTTCCATTCTTGTTCTTGTCTCCTCTTCTCACCCTAGTCTTAATCTACTTTTCTCCGGGCTTTATTTCTGGAGCAAGGAACAAAGGAGTAAGCCATTTCATTGACTCTAGCATAAGGATTCATCTCCTGATTTTTGGGCTAGACTGTGACTTTTGTACTTTCTTCCTCCGTCTCCCCTTTCTCCATGTGTGAGTAGTATTTTATCGGGGCAAAGGGGAATAACCCCTTAGCTATGGTTTTAACGATTTCTTCTTCAATGATTATATGGTAATCGATTTTAATTGAATGATTGATCTTCGGATCACATGTTAATCCGGATGGATATGACCATGGAAATCTGGATTCAGAACAATAAAATCGATTACATAGACGTTTTGATATGACTGTGGATTCTCATCTTTTAGGTTGATAAACTAGGAAGCATGAGCACCAGGACCAATGGGCTCATGTGGAGTTTCTCTCTTGTAAGTTTTTAAATTCGCAAACCTTCATCGAATCGTCGTTTAAGATTTAGTTGTTATCACCTAGGGTAAGGTGGTGAAAACCCCTACGAGCCTCAATTTTCTTCTCTTGATTTAATCACTGCATCCTTCGTTTTCTTTAATTCTTAGTATTCCATTCATATAGTTTTTCTTGTGTTAACAATCTTTTTATTATTGTCTTGTGCATGTTTATTCTTGTTAAGTACTTTTCTTCTTGCATTAGTGTAATCACACAAAACCCCAACTGAACTTTACTTTCTGCTTCAATAAAAATAAAAATACCAAAAAAACAAATAATAAAGTTTTTCAATCATTGGGTTCTAAAGAACAATCTCTAATAGTTGTCCTATGGGATTGACCCTTTCAATACTACCCTTAAAACCAGAAGTAAAAAAGGTTTAAACTCTAGGATTAACCATCTTAGTGATTGATATTACAAACGACGAGTATCAATTTGGCACCGTTGCCGGGGACAACGGATTGTTTTTTCGAACCCCAAAACAATTTAGAAAAACTTTTTTTCTTTTTTTTATGCCTTCTGAGTAACATTCCGGAAGTGCTACTCATCTTTCTGCCGAGTTTCCATTCCGGCAGTCCGTTTTTTCTGCACACGATTAACTGCTTCATTTGTGCATGCGACGCTCGCCGAACGTCGATTCCGCGGGGCATTTTTTTTATTTGGAACCAGAGAGGCTAAGGATGATTTTAATAGATGATGATGACGATGATTATATCATCTTCAGTCAAGTAGAACCAACTCCAGTACCTAAAGCTCCACCAATCACTTCCATTGTGGATGTTACTCTAGTTGATTCTAATGGCCAATCTACTTCATTGGAACCCTTTCTCTATAATGAACCGCCACCCTTAGAAAAAGTCCAATGTGATATAGCTGAGATTTCACACAACCTTGATCAGGAGATGGATAGTTTTTTTAAAGAAATTCATTATGCCACAAATGAAGAACTTTGTTTAGCTAGGGCCGCAGCTGTATGGGGCCCTGACTATCAATATAAGGCAGAAAATGAGTGGATGGAGGCTTATGTTGATAAATTCATGAATCAAGAATCTTTTAACAAAAAGTTTAAAGACTGGTGGGATCAAAGAACATCCCAACAACCTAAGACTCCACCACCCTTCTCGGTTGTAGGTCCATATTTGGATGTTTGCAATAATCATCCCATCTTGGTTGAGCCTATTGTGACCAATGTACCATCACCTCCCCAACATGCACTGATGGATTCTTTTGAAAGGCTTCCTCATCAAGAGCATTATGACCTCACTCACCCACCTCTTTTTCCACATCTGGTTGAACCTGATGAGGTGATTCTACCACCGCAAGAACCTTACATTACACTGTTATATTGTGAGGTGATCCCTTCTGACCCCATTGAGTTGGGCACATGTCCTATAAATGAATCAGATCTCCCCTTCAGCATAGTAAAGGATCCCATTGATTCCATAGACATCCATGTTGATGAGATCTTTTATGAAGAAGAGATGGAGAACTCCCCAATAGAGATGGAACAACCTAGATTGATCATTTTTGATAATTATGACGAAAATTATGCCATTTGTGAGTCTTCCACACCAAATCCACTGACTTCCATTTGTGAGTCTTTTATTGACATCAAAGACCAATACCATTATTTTGAGTCTATTTTGGATAATAAGCATCCAACCCCCTTTGACAAAATGATTCCACATGTTCTGTTTCAACCAATTCCCATTACATGCACAACTGATTTAGAAGAAGAGACACAACCCTTAGGAGAAGTCAACATACCCCCTTCCACTTCCTACAAGGAATATGTTCCCATTTTTATTCCTCATGAACCCTTGGGAACTCCTTGCATAGAGGAACTAGAGTTACATGCTATATCAACCATGAATCCCATTCATCACAAGGTTGGTTGCATGAATTTTGAGCAGAGCAAAATTACTTATCATGCTGATTTAAATTTAGTTGTCCCTTTCATATCACCACCAATTCTCCTATATACAGGTCAATATGACCGAGGGAAACTAGAGCCATATCCTCCGCCTAACTTTGCACATCTGGCACTGCATGTGTTACCAGTCGGGTACCCACCAACCTCCCCCAATCCACATCCATCTTCAACACTTCCTTTGCTATTGATGGAAGATCTGTGGATCCTATTGGAGGGAATGCGAGGTGAAAGCAAATATGAGCACCCCACTGAGCTTCTACAATTATCCTATCATAGGGTACACTATGAAGCTCCTCAGATAAAGGTCCCAACCCTCATATACATCACCTTTAGCTGGATGTTTTTTGAGCTACCAGGGCCACCCAGAAATCCTTGCTCTTCTCTTCCCTCCATCTCGGGTTTAGATTTTGCTCAGGACGAGTAAAAATTTGAGTCTGGGGTGGAGGTGGGTGGTATGTTTCTATTCCACTCCCTTATCTTTTTATTCTTGCATTATTTCTACCTTTTTTTTGTTTTGCATATAGTTGTTTTGTTCATGGCCATTATCTAGTCGGCCATATTTTTATTTATTTTGGTACAAAATGGCCTTTATCTAGTCGGCCTTGATATGATCATTTGTCAGAATACTCTCCTTAATGATGTAGCTTCCTTGCAAATAAAATTTTGAAACTTTCATGACTAGAAATCCTCCTGTCACTTAGGACCTCAAATAATAATCATTCCTTGGAAAAGATGGCAAGCCATAGAGGACTGATAGGATTCAAGAGTGATGTTTTCTTATCATATACAACTTGTATAAATTTTCTTGATTTTTCGCATGATTCGGTAATAGTTGAACCAATGCATGGTACTCTAAAAAAAAGATGGAAAAAAAAAGTTGCACAAGAACAACCTCTTCTACTCTTCTTCCACCACTTCCATATCTTTCCATTCGTCAAAAAAAAAGCCAATAATGCCCAAAACGCTAAGTTTGGGGTGGCACCCCTTCCCCCTCTTCCGCTTCTTCCATACCCACGCAATTGGGTGTATCACCAAAAATCAAAGAAAAAAAATGCGGTCAATGTAACTGCATGTCCACTAAATAAAAAGATCTCGAGTCGAATAGAGGAGAGACTGTCCTTCTTCCATACCTCCTTCACTCCAATTTTCTACCCAGGGGAAAACTACAAAAACCCCAACCATCCAAATCAGCCCTGTTCTTGTGTAAAACTTTAAAAAAAAAAATTGGAGTACCAAATGCAAAGGTGGAATGAAAATCTGTTTTATTGCAGGTCTTGAATAAATACAAGTTTGTGAGGTAGGAAATATAAAAGTCACTTTTCGTGAATTCAGGAAGTCAGGATCGCTTGGCCATATTTTGGTGGAAGGAATCAAGTGATTGTAGGAGAGTGAGGATGATAGGTTGAGAGTATGTCTTGAAAGTATTTCTTGATTTTAATATTGCTCGGGACGAGAAAAGTTTAAGTTTGGGGTATTTTGATGAATGCATATTCATCTCTTATTTTTGCTTCATTTAGAATAATTAATTAGGACTTTTTTTGTTAATTTTAGCTAATTCAAAAATAAATAGAACTTTCATCTTCTTCATATACTTTTCCTGAATTCTTATGATATTTTTCTTAATTTTCATGAATTATCTAAGTAATTAAATCGAGAAAATAAAAGATGAAGATATGAGGCTTTCAAATATTCCTGCAGTGCCTGCGATATTCGTCACCAAAATAGCCATATCTTTTGCGTCTAAAGGCAGAATTCCAAGATAAAGTATGGAATGAAAATAGAATTTTATTTTCTACAAAAAATACATATTTTGCGGTAATTTTGGTGTTTATTTGGCTGCCCAATTAACCAGTGAAAGTGGCATTATGTTTTCCCGCAGAATCTGATTTCAGTATATACCTTTCACCAAAATTGGTATAACTCCCACATCCCAAGGAGGAATTTATTTTGCAAGTATGCGTTGGAAGGATAATTCAATTATCTACAGGAAAAATATATTTTTGGGCCGCTTATGAATTTTTGACTGACCCAAAAAATACGCTCGAAACTGCTGTTATGGGAAATTAATGCAAAAGGGATGCAAAGAATTGTTTCTTCTATTGACTAGATCTAGAAAGTTAGCAGCCGCCGGCGGCCATTTCTTTTGCCCTAAACCTAATGTATACCCCCCTCCTTCTCCTATAAAAGGAGGGGCACTTCCTCCTCCCCAGAGGCATCTTGAATTTCTTGTATTTTGGAATTCTACAACAATCAATCTTGTAGTCATCTTTTTATTATGCAATAAAGTAGTTTTATTTCAAGCACCGTTCTTCCATTCTTGTTCTTGTCTCCTCTTCTCGCCTTAGTCTTAATCTACTTTTCTCCGCGCTTTATTTCTGGAGCAAGGAACAAAGGACTAAACCATTTCATTGACTCTAGCATAAAGATTCATCTCCTGATTTTTGGGCTAGACTATGACTTTTGTACTTTCTTCCTCCATCTCCCCTTTCTCTATGTGTGAGTAGTCTTTTATCGGGGCAAAGGGGAATAACCCCTTAGCCATGGTTTTAACGATTTCTTCTTAAACGATTAGATGGTAATCGATTTTAATTGAATGATTGATCTTCAGATCGCATGTTAATCCGGATGGATATGACCATGGAAATCCGGATTCAGAACAATAAAATCGATTACATAGACGTTTTGATATGATCGTGGATTCTCGTCTTTTAGGTTGATAAACTAGGAAGTATGAGCACCAGGACCAATGGGCTCATGTGGAGTTTCTCTCTTGTGAGTTTTTAAATTCGCAAACCTTCATCGAATCGTCGTTTAAGATTTAGTTGTTATCACCTAGGCTAAGGTGGTGAAAACCCCTACGAGCCTCGATTTCCTTCTCTTGATTTAATCACCGCATCCTTCATTTTTTTTTAATTCTTAGTCTTCCATTCATATAGTTTTGCTTGTGTTAACAATCTTTTTATTATTGTCTTGTGCATGTTTATTCTTGTTAAGTACTTTTCTTCTTGCATTAGTGTAATCACACAAAACCCCAACTGAACTTTACTTTCTGCTTCAATAAAAAGAAAAATACCAAAAAAACAAATAATAAAGTTTTTCAATCTTTGGGTTCTAAAGAACAATCTCTAATAGTTGTACTATGGGATCGACCCTTCTATACTACCTTAAAACCGGAAGTAAAAAAGGTTTAAACTCTAGGATTAACCATCTTAGTGATTGATATTGCAATCGACGAGTATCATAAGACCCCTGACCTAGGTCAGTGCTTGATTATGTTTGCTTTTCTTAATAAGATGCTTAAACCTTAATATGATCATATGATGCACCTTAATAACATGTGACAAGTTTGTGTTTTTAGTTTGGTCATGTTTCGATTATGTTTAAGCAAGTTATGCTTGTTTTGGTCCAAGTTGCAAATTACCTATGTTGAGGTTCTATATTACAATTTGTCACATGTAGGTTGTGCCTTTTGTGCCTTAGCATCATGAGAGAGAGAGTGATGCTTAGGGGTTCCTTGTTTGGACCTTAGTTGGTGATGTGACATCATGTGTGGTTTTAGGGTTTACATGTTATGCAAGGGTTGCACGGGTGGTGGTATCGACCATGCATGTGAGTGTTCCTTGAGTGTAGCGACCATGTGTTTTGTGCCTTGAGAGTGCTTTGACCGATACACCTTGCTTTGGTGGTGTTTGTAGAGACCTTGGTGCCTTATCATTGGTTTTGGTCGCTAGGGTTTGCATGCGTTGAGATGTGTTGCAACCTATACCTTAGTTGGTAGTGTAGCGGTCTCTACCCTTAGTTTTTCTTTGACCAAGAGGGTGTAGTGGACCTAAGTGGTCGCTACACTACCTTGTTCTTATCACCTTTTGATGCATTTATGTATAGAATGGTTGCATGGTTGTGGCTTTGCGGTACATGTTTCCTTTTGGTGCCCACATGTCTTCAGACATCATATATTTCACCCCCCTCCTACCCTTGAGTATATATGCTCTTTGTTTTACATGCAAGTATCCCCATTATCTCTCTTCTTTGTCTCTTCATACTTGTCTTTAGACTTGAGCTTGGTAAAGAAAGATAAGGTGCTAACCTTAGAGATTTGGTGTTTGATCACCTTTACATGTGGTGATCTAGGGCTTTTTGGCGGTTCTTGGTTATCTTCCTTCTTGGTTAGTGGTTTTCTATGCTTGATCTTGTTTCCTTTGAACCCTACCCCTCTCTTTCTTCTTCTTTGCCATGAGACTATGGATCTCCATGGTGGCTATCTTGAGGAACTTCTCTCCATAAAGGTCGAGACTATTGTTTGACCATGGTAGTATCTGAGTGAGATGAAGCTTCTCTCTTTCTTCTTCCTTTTCTGCTTAGGATTTATGCTTCCTTCTTCTTGAGCTTTCCTTTGATCGTGGTGTGTTCTTCTCTTTTTGAGGTGACCTTGTTGACCATGGAGTTGATCTAGGCTTGGAGTTCCTTCTCTCTCTTGTAGCTTGTGGCTTTGGAGCTTGATCTTCATCTTAAGGTAGGTTATATAAATTTCCCCTCTACTATTATTGTATCTATTATCTTTCTTGCATGCTACTATTCATATCTAAAACATGATTGTAAAATGATGGATAGTCCTAGATTGATCGATGCTTTGAGATTTTGAAGTGTTCTTGTATAGATTTCTCTTTCTCCTAGAACCTAATTCTTGTACCTGAAATTGTGATGATGGTTAAGATGATGGTTCTTACATGTGCATACCAAACGGTTGGTTTGTATCATGTTTATGGTTCTGATTTTCCCTCTTGATAACAAAAGTTTCAGGTACTTTGGTGGTGGCTTGTAGTTCCCACCTTTCTTCATTTTTGGTTTGGTTTTATTCCATGTTGATAATCGAATTATTTTAGGGTTTTGATGTTCATCCATGCATACCTTTGATGATTTTTAGTCTTCTTGATGTCTATCATTTGTGTTTATCATAGTTCAAATCTATTTTAAGGTTGGTTATGTATTGTTTGGAGTGTCTTGATCTTGAGGTTGCTAGATTCCCTTGGTTCTAGTGGTCACTACATTCTTGTTATTGTGTTGTGGGCACAACAAAACCCTAACCCTAGTTGGGTGGTAGCTATAGTTGTTTGGTTTGGTTTGATTGCTACAATGGTCACTACATTTGGTTTTCTTGAGGATGCAACACCTGGTTTAGTTGAGTGGTTGCTACATAAACCTAGATTAGTCGCAACATGGTCCTCAACCCTAGTGGTCGCTACACATGAGATTCATGTGGTCGCTACACCTTGAACTATGGGTGGTCACTACACATGGTCTAGTTTGGCTTGATTAATACAGATGGCTTTAGTCTTGTATGGTCGATACATAGTACTGCGTGGAATGATTGATTAATCATAATATTAATGATGCTTAACCCTAATATACTCCAAGTATTTGGGAAGTCATGTATCTAGGGTTTTAATGTTGAGTGATGTGATGGAAACCATAATCATCTAGCTATGGAACCCTAACCCTAATTCAAGTTGATAATGTACTTATTGAGCTTGTTTAAGTGACTAGCATGTAATGATGTTTTCTCTCTCCTACTTGTGTAACCCTAACATGGCACGTGGATTAAATATCATAGTTAGTGATTTGTATGGTGTATTTGATATGATATAGGGTGGTCATATCTCTATTGATGTTATGAGGGATGATTATCCATGGATGATGTGATAATGACAATGACCTTTTATTGTAGTGATACCAAGTGATGATGTGACAACTATATACTCATACGTTTAATTCTAGAGTTGTATCCTACCCTTATCTGTGTAGAATTTTTTTGGGCTTGTACGTTGTAACTTGATTGATGCTAAAAGACACCCAATTGGCTTAACTAATCAAGTGAAACCCTAATCATGTAGTTTTCCTATGCCATAGACCCATCTTCAGTGTCGATATTTGTTTGATGGTGAAACTAGTTCTCCCTTAGTGGAAGCTCAGAGTCATATATTATTGAGTATATGCATGTTCACAGGGATGGCTATAGTCATACCCAAGTAGGAGAACGGTCGAGGCCATATCTTAGATAATGTGATTCAGTATATATATGATGTATTTTAGGATGGTTGTGGTCATACCTCGACATGAGTGTAGTTCTGGTCATAACTCAGTTTTCACTAGTGTTGTGCCTATATACCATGGCAGACTAGGTTGTTTTGCAATTGGACTCAATATGTCACTGCGGCGGACTCAGACTAACCAAGGGTGTGGGATATCATAGGAGTTAGACTCCTCCTACATATTGTATGGTACTAATTTTGACTTAGTAGTGATCATTTGGAGTATGAGTGGTATACCTCATCTCCTCAGGGCATAATAAAAGATGTAATACAGTTGTGTAGTATGTTTGCTTAGGTCAAATACAAGTCACATTGGATGACCCCTTGCATTGTTTCTTATACTATTTAGTTGATAACGGTTACACATGTTCTTCGTATTCCTTACAAAAGTATAAAGATGTTCTACTGCTCAATTGTAGATGCCTAAACTGCTTAATCTGTGTTATCAATTTTAAAGAAATCTTTTAGCTACATCTTCTCATCCTGACAATAATTCCATCTTCATGCTTTAATCTATCTTTACTTATAATAGTTGTTGGTGAAGAGTTATATCACTCTCTGGAACATTGGTCTCACCTTGTTGGTTTCCACATATTTTAGGTGGTTGTACACAACGTGGTAGAGATCGTGCAGTTGAGGCTGAGCAGTAAGAGAAGTACTTATTGAAGGTTTGATATGCTTCTAATGATTTGTAGTAGAGTCCTATGTGTCGCCCCTATACTCTCAAGTCCTTTAGGGCGTTTTGTAGACATTGTACATCGATACAAGTTTTTGGCAGTATGTCATGGTTGTAGAGATATGGCTTTTATATGTGAACATGTTATCATATGTAACGGGTTGTGGGGAGTTAGCCACTGAATAATGATATGTAATATCTTTTAACATTCTATATCATACAAGGGGCAACGTTTGTGGACTCAAATGTAATATGTTTCCTCTTTTGTGGTTATATGCAAATTGGCTTTAATATACAATGTTTTCTGGTAATCTGGATGTTTAGTGTTAGTTCCACGCTTTGTTTTGAGTAATCTCATTTTTTTGTTATCGATTGTCACAGTTAGATTCATTTAATATTAAAGAACAAATATATAGAGCCGATTATAGTTAAGATTCAGAAATAAGAAATTGAGAGTAGATTTAGAAATAAGAGATTAAGATTCATAGATAAGAGATTAAATTTTGAGATAAGAAATTAAGAACAAAGATAGAAAATGACATCATAACTTTAATTACATACATTATAGGATAAGTCCTCACAAAAGAGTCCCATGATGATTTAGAGGGTGCACCAAGCTAGACATTGTGAGTGTCACAGAGGGCATGTAGTGACAACAGAGGGTTGCACCATAGAGGACACTTCAGTGTCAACATAGGACACATTGTGTGAATAGAGGGTGTGTTGCACCATAGAGGACAGTTCGGTGTCAACAGAGGGTGTGTTGCACCATAGAGGCCACTTTAGTATCATTGAGGAGGACTTATCATATAATGGTGGCCACAATCAGATAAAATTTGTAAATAAAAGATTCCTTAGGTCAGAGCATGTATATAATCTCAACTACAAGTATGAGGAAAGAAATTAATATAAGCGATACATAACCCACGCCCAGATAGTAGGTTATGTGACCCAGGCACCATGGTGCAAGTCTTGAGACCCATGTACTAGAGTAAATGTCTCCAGAGAAAGATTAGTATTAAGATAAAAATGATGTTAAAGAAAAAAGAGATATTTATGTTTCAAATTTTATTTATATTTAATGTTAGTTTCATGGTCATAATGTTCAAGAATATTTTGTATTATCTTATTTCTTTAGCTAATGTATCTACTAGAATACTTATGCGCCTCATTTTGGCCATTTAGAGTATTGTTTTGGGAAATCAACGACATGTTTTGCCCACTCAATGCCTCATTTCAATGAATTAGATTTTGTTTTCACAATTTTACACCTCTTATTGATGGTACATTTCCCCTTCTTTAGTAATGACACCTCCTTTAAAAGATGTGTGCCACATTTTTAAGTATGCAAATAGAGCTTCATTTTCCACAATTGTGCCTTATTTTTTTATATGTGTTCTCCTCTTTAATGACATCACGCCTCATTTGTAATCTATTTGGCATCATTTAATGATAAGATGCCTTTCTTGTATGATATAATGCCTTATTGGAGTTATAATGCCTTGATTCAAATCTGTGTATCCCTATTTCTAGGCTATGACATCTCATTTTCTCTGAACTGCAATTTTATTATGTTATGATGCCTCATTTCTAATATGTGAATTATCATGTTGTGTTCTCAACACCTTATTTCTATTCTAAAATTCCTCATTTCTAAACTACAACATCTCATTTTTTGTCCCAACGCTTCCAATTTAATCTACAACACCTATTTGTTTAGTCTAATCACCTCATTTTCTATGCTAGAATATTTTGTTTCTACACTATGATGCCTTATTTTGTTATTGCTTGTATCATTTCTAAGCTAAAAGATGTGAACTCCCAATCAAAAAGAATTTCTCTATTGACATGAGACATTTATTTATTATATATGGCATTTTTGGGGTTGAAACAAACAACTTTTGTGATGAAAGAGGTGTTAGTAAAATGAATTGAGTTGTAAAATGAGGAAATTGGGCACATGCAATAGGTGAAAAGGTATTACAAATCTAAAAAATAATGTGGTGGAAGTTACAAAAAGGAGGAATGAGTGTAAAACCAAAAAAGAACATAGCATAAGAGGTAATAAGAGTGGGTCCTATCGCGGGCGGCGTGGCTAGAAATCGGAAAATAAAAAAGGATAGAGGGGATAGGATGATGGGAGAGGGCAAAAATGGGTGTGTAGAGGGAGTAGCTAGAGGGGTGGTTTGGACCACAAGTCAAATATGAGTCCCTCACTTGCATGTTACCAAATTTTAACCTTGCGTGTTTCTAGTTTAGCAAAGTAGTAATACACATCACCTTCTTTGTATCATTTAATAAGCCTAATTTATTGGGAAAGAGGGACACACTTTCTTCACAATGTTTTCTGGTTGTTTTTGGACTTTCATCATAGAAAAGCAACTAGCTAGGTCTATAAAATGGGTGGTTGGGTTGGCTTTAGGTTGGGTTATGCGAGTTTGAGTCTTGTGGGTGAAGGTCAAAATACCTGATTCTAAATGGATAAACCAAACAGAAACCCAAACCCGACTCATCAGATTGTGAGTCAACCATTGGGTTCCCATATAATTTTTATTCAGTAAAAATGCTTTGCTAGATGTCACTCTAATGGGAAAAAATTGTGATTCTCGGATGTTTCTAAATGATATATAGAAAAAAACACTATTACACATTGTCTCTATCAAACAAAGATGTTTGATCATTTATTATAAACATTCAACCACATACCACTATTGAAGATAAACTTTTTTAATTTATGATGAATATTCTCTGATTTATAATTACATTCGATGGAATACAATTAGTAACTTGTAGTATAACTTCATATTAAATTCGATAGAGCAAATAGAAGTAGTATCTGTGGATTCATTTCACACCATTTATTTTACTACCGGGAAAGATAGAGTTTGAAATAGAATTTTGTAATGATTAGTAGGTATTATAAGATCATCAAATCTATTTTAATGGTAGGAAATATTTTCATTTCTTTTATTATGATTAACATAGTTAACTGGTTCTGCGGGTACCCATGGTCCACACCTAAAACTTGCTAATGAAACTGGTGAGCATGTTTTTGGATATTTTTTGGGTGACAAATATCATCACCCAAACCCGATTGAAACAGGTCGACCACCATGGGTATTCCTAAATTTCATCCTAGTTTGACATGTGTAGAAATGTCTATTATATGTAAACGTTTAAGGAATTTGAGAGTTAACAATTCCTAAAAGTTATCTCTTAACTATAAAGGAGAAAGATATAAATGATTTGGATATAATTATGATAAAAGAAAGTGGAAAATTTGTGGTGTAATAATGTTAATTAGTAAGTTAGTAAGTAACAAAGAAAACTACACTTTACCACATTATTTTATTATTACATATTTAATTAAATTCATATGTAGGTGTTATACTTATTGATGTCCATATTATGTATCTTTGTACTTATGTGTATATTATGATAAAATGCATATACTATTATGCATTTTGTTGGGTATTTTGAGTTCCATGGTAATTGTTTACTTGTATGATTATATCATTCATGCATACCAAAATGAATGTCTCATGGATAATGACAACACCCAGCAATAAAAAATGCAATAATCAAAACCTAACTAAAAATTGCAAATGCAAGTATATATTATGAATAATAATTTTAGATGTGTATTGCATTTTCATTATGTATTATGCATTTCAAAATTAGTAAATGTATATTTATATACTTATTTTTCTAGAATATAAGTGTACTATTTTGTTTATTTGAATATCTTTTTAGTTTTTTCTATTTTCAACAATGTGTATATACATTGTGACATTTGTTTGCATGTGACACACCCATATTTTTAGCATACTATAAATATATTTGAGAATATTTTAGTTATTTCTCACTTTTTCTCTCAGATCATCCCTCCCACTTTCATTTTAAATTGAAAGATGTATGTGAATAAAAATACAAGGATAATGGACCTTTTTTTTCTCGCTCCTTTCCTTATTTAATTTACTTCTCTCTCCAGATGTCTTCTCACATGACAACTATTTGGAACAATTCCAAGTTTCCTCAACCTAGCATATGGTATAATTTAGGGTGTATATCAAATGATGGAAAGTATTCTCCATCATGGCTTGGCTTTGTCCTATTATATTATTCATATGTTGCATTCCCTTGCACTGGTTCTCGTATATTCTTAAATGAACTTTCCCTCTATTTATATGTACACTCAATGGGTTAATGTATTATTCCCACTTTATTTTTGTGCATGTAATTAGAAAGTCAATTGCCTCTATGTCCCCCAAAAATGGCTACACAAATTCCTATTGCATGCAATGGTTCTACAATACATTAGCAAAATCTCAAACCATGCCTCCTATATATGCAAGTTATTGAGCTTAAGTCAACATGAATCTCCCTAGTCCAATGATGTATTCCCACGTTGCCAAACCTACCTATTCAATTTCCTATTCTTTTTCATATTTAGATCATGCAAAAATACTATCTTTCTTATTTTTATTTATGTTTTATTGTGTTTGATGCATATGTACCTTCTTTCATGCAATTTTGCAACTGAATGATAAAGAAGTTGAGAAAAATAGGTGAACAGTTGGGAACTAATCTTAACTAACACAACTTTGGGGTTCCCCATGCTTGAAAGAATGTTACCTGGGAGTTTGGAAATCCTCCCAAATATTTTCTATGTAGAAACGCTAATAAAATACACTCCATAATTTCATGATATCTCTATTCAATCAACTTCACAGATCGATAGGTTATAAAAAATGAGGACAACAACATTGATGACCTCAATGTGGTGGATTTAGACCTCAACCAAATAGTGGGAAATGGTGGGGCCTCAAGTCAAACATTTGGAACTCCAATCAGTTGAATAGGAGGCCTATAGGGATTTTTGATTGAGTCCAATGTAATGGTTGGCGTTCCTACCATAGACAATACCTCCCAAAAGGAAAAACTACAATTAGTTCTTTTGTCAACATCCTAATATTGCAACCCAAGGCTACAATGGTGATAAAGACATTTACAACTATGAGGGAGAGGGTTCGACAAGTTGAGGTCAACATGAGTTATTTAGGCAAAAGAAATATTTGGAGGCAAGTAAAAATGAGAAGGACCATATACACATAGATTTAAGTCTATTTTTCTGCCAATTGGGAGAAATTCAGAGATTGGCTCCCTCTCAAACCAAAATATTTCTTCTATATTCTTCTTCATATCATGTCATTGTGATGTAAATTTCAAAGTTCTACTTTTTATTCATTTTAGTGCTTTTATATCATTAGTTAGGCATTAGTTATAAGCCCACATAAATTATTTCATATTTTACAAAATTCCTCATGTATTTAATTAAATATTTGAATATTTTTTGGCTTTACTATTCTTAATGTTAGTTTTGATGTTGTCTATCATCTCTTTTATATTAACTTAAACAACATATTGAGAGGGTATGTTTGAGATAAATCAATGACACAAGTGATTCCCTCATAAATGGAAGTAGAAGGGATCATCATGTGTATAATTAGATGTTAGTTGAGTAGTGAGAGTTTGACTGTAATAAGAGTGTATGGTTCTCTATAGAAGTATTTGTTCATGTATACTTTATAGGCGATTTACAAACCATCTAAGTAACTCTTAATGTACCAATAATCAATTTTGGTGAGTTATTTAGTACAATTTTTTTTATTCATGGTGGTGAACCACTAAACTAACTCTTTCTCTATTTAGTTTAATTTCCTAGAAGTGATTTTTTCATTCCAATGTCATCTTATTAGTATAAAAGATTATTATTGTTAAATATATGATATATTTATGTCCATTCTTTTCCTTATCTTGTACTCACACATATGTGGGGATCCTATAACCCACTTAAGTGCGATAACTCCTATATATATGAGGCTATATACTCTCTTTTCAACTGATAAATCGATACTCCTTTCCACATGGTTTCCGGAGTAAATTCCTAACCCTACCCTCTCCCCTTCTTTTTCCTTTCTTCCTTTCACTCAACACCGACAGCTGGCCTTAATCTATTTGTTGTCACCTCCTACCTCCTTTCCCACCCCCACACCACATCTCCTCATCTCTCTCCTCCTACCAGTAAGGTCAGCAATAGTTCTAGATGAGCCACTGTAGCCCATCCTCTCCTCCTCCACCCGCCCACCCATCCCTCCTTACCTAGTGCGGCAAGAGGCGCACATAGGCAATGAGCGTGCCACAATCAGCGTGCTAGTAGTGATCCACCATCATCTCAATGGCTGTGACACTATAAAAGCCTTCCAAAGAAGTTCCTCTCTTTCCCTCCCTCACTCTCTCTTCTTATGTACTAGTTTTTCATTTTCTATTACTATTGCATGAAAAAGAGAGGGATCAAAAGACCATGTGCTGAATTATAAAGAACTAGAAATGAGGAGAAAAACTTTTATTATTCCTTCTCTTCTTAGAAATTAGAGATTTATGTTCATTTATCCTACCATGTCATTAATCTGGTGACTATTTTCCTTATAAAATAAATTCTTATAGTGGCACTCCCCTTTCTACAAGTTTCATTCTGATAGTACTACTTTCTTCCTACCAAGTTCCAAAGTACTACTACTCTTTCTGCCGAGTTTCTAATTTGGTAATATTTCTATTTTGTTCTTTGTATTGTGCTACATTGTGGTACCATAATATTTCTATTATATTTTGTTCTATGAAATTATATGGTACATCTACTCTCTATTTGTATCTGCTTCTTATTCAAGTACTATTACTAGCACATAATGGGTGATTCTTCCAAGCCACTTCCTACCATTATTTATAATGGTATGCCCAATATTACTGTTATCAAACTCAATGACAACAATATTCTCCTATGGCTACATGTTGTTTAGACATTTCTAGAATCATGAGGGTAACAAAAATTTATCACTAAGGATGCTCATATCAGGCCCAAGAAAACTTAGACCACATGCAACAACCAAGTTCTCTCCTGGATCTAGGGAGCATGGAGTTTGATGTTGCAGTCAGTACATGTGGAACAAGTGCACCAAGACAATATGAGATGAAATGAAACAATTCTTTGCTTAAGAGGATAACTTCTTGCACATCTACATTGCTATGGATAAGATATTGTCTGAGAAACAAGGGGATCATTCCTTGTCAAAGTACTATGATGAAATGCAAGCTCTTTCAAACCAATTGAACATCTTCTCTCCAACAACCTCTTCTATATTTACCAAAGAAAGGGAACCTCTCCTGACTGGAAACTTCCTCAATGGGCTTCTTCCTTGTTTTGTTGTTGTTCAAGAATTCCTCCTGGTTGGTGCAACCCTTCCTTTAAGACCAAGCATATGTACGCCTAACCCAATCTGAGATTCTTGCTACTCGCACTCTCCTAGTGTTTGTTGCATTTGAACTTCCATTGAAAATGGTTGCAATAGCCAAAGGTCATGGTCGCGGATGAGTGCAATGCCAAAAGTGCACTTATTGTGGCAAGTTGAGCCACACTAAATGTGGCTATCACTTGAAGTATGTCTATCTAGCATACCATGAGAGAGTATGTGGTAGTGGCTCTATCCATATCTCCCAAGCATCTATCCATGTCAGTCAAGCATCTACCATGTCAATTGGTCAACCATTTGCTCCAGTACAAGCACCTTCTCAAACTTCTCATGTCTCATTGTCAAAATAGGAGTACCAATTCCATCTCTAAGGCACATAATTTTATGGGGATTCTTCCCTTCATAAAATCATGACTGCATATGCCTCCTCTAATTAGCAAGATGGGGATTTACCTATTGGTGGTTCTTAAACCCACCCATCCACTGCTCCTCAAGGTAACATTAGGGTGTCCATACTTGCTCCAAGTTCAAATTGGATTGTGGATTCAGGTTCATCACAACATATGTCTGGTATGCCCCATCTTCTAACCAAATCTAATTTGTTTATCATTCACTCCTCTGTCATCATGGAAGATGGATCACTTAAATGAGTAACTTAGTGTGACACAATTCCTATCTCTTCCAAAATCAAGTTGATAATTTTCTACTATGTTGAAAACTTTCCATACAATCTAATGTTAGCAGAAAAACTTGTTGATTCCCTCTGATGTTTCCTAACTTTTGGTTCTGCTTTTATTTTATAAAATTGGAGGAAGTTGATGATGATTCAAAAGGGAGTATGCTCTAGTGATCTCTACTACTTCTTTTTCCCTCCTTCAAGCCCACCATGTGCCTTTCTTTCCTCAATGCCACTTCACTTGTACCTACGTTATGGCCATCTACCTTTAGACAAGCTTGAACTATTAGATAGTTCCTTATCTTCCTACTCTTCTATTTATTATAATTCCTGTCAGATAGGAAAACACCATCATGTTCCCTTCTCATCTTGTACCTCTAAACAATCATCATGTATGTTTCATTTGGCTCATAGTGATATTGGAGGTCCATTCAGGACTTCTAGTCACAATGGCTAAAGATACTTTCTTACATTTTTGGATATTTCTCTAGAATGACACAACTTTATTTACTTCAAATTCATGATGAAGATTTTACATTAATTCATGAATTTCAAAAGTTGGTTGTAGTTCAATTTTCTACCTCTATTAAGATTGTTTGAACTGCCAACATTAGGTATATCCCCTCTTTTTCTGTGATGTAGGGATGATTCATCAATGATCCTGTGCATACTCTCCACAACAAAATGACATTGTTGGGTGTAAATATAGCAATCTACTTGACATTACACACTCTCTTTTCAATAATGTCATCTCGTCTAAACATTTTATATCCAATGTGGTCCTCATCGCTTTCTTTCTTATCGATCGCCAACGTTCCTCTGCTATCAGGAAGTACACTCATTTTTTCATTTTTTACCCTCAATCCACACCATTTCTGGTACCGTCTTAGGTTTTTGGTCATGTCACCTTTGTTATTAATTTATATCCCAAGGCCAACAAACTTTCCCCCAAGCTATTTGAATAGTGTTTCTTAGCTATTCTTTTTCTCAAAAAGGTTATACATGTTTGGAATTCATCTCTGAAGGAGTCTATATCTCTACGGATGTCATCTTTCATGAGGATGAAATGTTATTTTCATCACATTCACCCCAATAGATCATATTGATACTATGGTCCCAATGTCTGATCTATTCATCCATCAACACAACCAACACCACCACAACTACCATCACCCACAAATCGGTGCATGGAAGATGAGTCACCAGTTGCACCGACATCATCATCATTCTTTTTTACCATTCTAATCTACCAATGGAACTACACAAAGGTATACATTCATGCACTAACAAGCATCCAATTTCTCACACTTGTGTTGTGTCTTTTTTCAACATCCCAGTATTAAAGAAGACCTTAAAGTCAAGAGCCATTACATAAATTCCCAAGATCCAAAGTTTGAAAATAATGAATAATAGAAAATAATTTTCATTATTTCACAAATATTGTTAACAAAATGTATAATGGGACTCTTCTGAGGATTTACATGAACTTTCAACCTAAAACTATTACATATGAGAAGAATTGTTACATATAACTAATTCTGCTAACTTAGACTTTAGTATCTTCTTTTTATATCATCAAGTTCACCATGTCTTGTGGGATCTTCATATTTAAGAGTTACCTAAAATACCAACAAATTAAAATGCGGTCAGCATATTTCTATAGACAATACCTGGTGCAAACAAAATGTGTTCATGTAGATGTAACAACAGAATAACCATTTCAACAATTATTATCAAATAATCAAACATACATTTTCTATTATAACTTCTCAACTCATAATTGCTTAATCTTTGTGGTATGCCCACTCGCTGGGGGGAATCTCTATGGGGTACCCTCTCACTGGGGGTTTTTTCCCTACAGTTGACTCTCATAACCTTTCCACTCTCAGGTATGATTTTATAGTGGTATTCCTTTTCCAACTTGTCCTATTAGTGACCTTCCTTTCCCGACTTGATCACCAATAATCACTACAACTTTATTTCTCCCAAATGTACATTCAACCTTCCAAAGATGACATCTTGGGTTTGAGCTAGTTATGTTCATATAAGATGATACACATAGGGTTTTATAGTTTATAGGAAGTAAATAAACAACCAAGTAGTTTAAATGCACACCATTCATGAAACTTTAAAAAAGTTTAGAAGTCCATAGAGTGAGTATTCATAATCATAATCACGTATCTCATTTTCATGCAGAGACCATGCAACATGTAATTCAAGCATATTCCAAGCATTCAACATAATCAACCAACATTATCTGGACACCTTGGATGTGCTTTTGAAGGTAGAGTATCACGTAGGATCCTCAAAAAAATTTGCATGCTCTGTCATCAAGTGAGGAGATCATCCCTCACTCTCTTTTTCCATGTTGGTGATGCAAGAGAGATCACAACCTGGGAATTTCTATAGTTTGTTGAATTTTTTATCAGGGAAGCATGTGAGATTCTCTAAGGGAGTCGATACTTTTAGTGTCTTATATAAACACCACAATGATCCATCTTGTCATCTACAACACAACCTCAATCCAGGGGAGCGTGCTATTATCATGTGGAACCAATCCATGATGATGCCACCCTATTGGTGTGGTGCAATCTTGGCATTAATCTGGAGAGGAGTATGTAGTTTTTTTATTATTAGAAGATCAAGAGGGCGATAAGGGAGAGAGGATAAGGGTTGGCTAGTTGGGTATGAACCAACAACATTATAAACCCTATATATAGATACCCTCTCATGAGGTTTGTATGCTCCCCTCTTCCCATCTTCTTTACCTTTTGAAAATCCTTATCTTGGGATTTGGCATGGTCCATGAGGTTTTCTCCTATCATCTTGTTATTTGGAGACCATGTATCTTGAGAGAATCTTTTATGATTTCTTATGTATTCTTGAGAATGGTCGAGCCAACTCCCCTTTTCTGAGAAGGGTTGATACTTCTCCCCTCTTATCTGCTCCTTTGGCTCTACCTTCTGGTGTTTTTGTCCTAAGGCTCAAGCCGTTTGTTTGTAAGAGAATGGTAGAGTCAACTTCCCTTCTCTGATATGGGATGAGATTGCTGCCCTCTTCTCTAATCCTCTTATATGTTTCCTGTACTGATTATGCATCTCTAAATAAGGACCCTTTTAGGTGATCTTGGTGATATTGGCCTGGATGATCTTATGATGCCTTGGACTAGGCTCTAGCTTCTTGTTCTTGTACCTGAGTCTTTGTGTTTTTTAAAACCTTTTCAATGTAGGAGAATGGTTGATCCTACTCCCCATTCCTGAGAAGGGTTGAGACTACTCCCCTCTCTTACGCTCCTTCTAAGTTTGCTTCCAGGGCTGTATATGCTTCTCTGAAAGAATACATACCATATTTGATCCAGGTTCTAGTTTTGATGATATGGTCCTTGAGGTTTTGGTGAATGGTTGAGCCTTCTTCCCTTTTTAGAGAAGCGTTGAGCTTGCTACCCACTTCTCAATCTTTTTCTGGTTTGATGAGAGTCATGTTGTTCCCATCTTTCTATCTGTTGGAGAATGACCTTGCTTAATTGGTCTGACTCTTCAACTTGGAGCTATGGATGAGATCTTTGTTGGCTTTTTGGTGATATGGCCCTATAATCCTAGTGAATGTTCGATCCATGTCCCCTTTTAGAAAGGGTTGATCCTGCTCCCCGCTTCATAGTTTCTTTTCTGTATCCTTAGTGAAGTGAATCAACTTGCTCGGGTTTGAAGATAAAGACTTTTCTTAGTTCTTGTTTCTGTAGATGCTCGTTTATGCATGATGGTTCCCAAGCTTGGCATTTGTCTTTTATCTATTTCTGTTTGTGATGATCCCAGAAGACCAACCTGTTGCTATATCTTGGAGCTCTGGATTTTTTGATGGTTCTGTTTCATCTGCAATATTCTGAAGTGTTGTCTATACATCTGACATGGCTCTTGCTTTCTTTAGATGTGGACTAATGCTATGGTGTTTAGACTTGCTCCCCCACCCTCTTCTCCTAGCTATTTCTTTTAGGGGACCTAGCCAGTGGATACGTTTATTTTTCGTTTTGTTGGCTTGGTTCTTTTCCTCACACGTTTAGTTTTTGTATAGATCCTTCCCCCTTTCTCTTTACATGTATATTATGGTCCCTTGTATTATTGAGGGTTCTACGCTCCTTGTATTCTTTTAGGTGTGGTGTTGACCCACCTACCCTATAGTGAAAGAGGTAGTATACTTGAGTGAGAAAAAAAAAGATACCCTCTCACATCTTCCTTTCTCGTTTCCCTTCTTCCTTTTTCCTTGGCATCCAAGGAAGATCCAAAATTAGTAAGGCACGATTTTGACATAGTGACATTCTATATATACAGACAATTATCTCCTTTCCATAAGTATTAAAAAGATGCCTTTCTTGTTCAACAATTTAGCACCAACTAAAATTAGGAAAAAGGCCAGGCATGATGTTGGGATAGTAATGATTATATTCCTCCCTCCTTTCCTTATAATAACAATGTCATATTTTACTCTATAGACCCAAAAGTCACATAAAGGAAATCACCCCTGATACCATATTTTGGGAAAAACTCTATTCATACTATTACCTTCCATTGGGAAAATAAATATTTTTTCATTATTCCGTTATTTAACCTAAACTTGGTTTCACAGGAAAATTTACATAATTACCAACTAAATTATCTTGGCTACAAAATATCTTAGAACTTCCTATATTTTCTTCCATAATCCTATATTTGGATTATCTATCTCATAAATTATCTTGAGTATTTTTCATGAGCACGGAAATACTTATTTTCCTATTTGGTTTCTCAAGAACCCTTTGCAAACCTTAATTGTGGAATTAAATAACTCATACCTTTCTCTCATATTCACTCTAATTCATCCAAAATTGGATACTTCCTTTATTACCATACTATCTTGTATTGAGCCAAGCTAGATAATAAAGGGATGCTTCTGGATACCCATTCTATTTCTTCAAACAATGGGGAATAACATTTAATTATTATAAGAAAGTTCCTCTTCCTTTTCAATTTTCCATAAGCTACTAGGAGCGTCCTTTCATGATGAAACTTGGAGGGAAACCCATTCATATAGTAAACTTCTATCTGATTTTTAGGATTTATTGGGATAGATTTTGAAGAAAAAACTTGCTCTTTATGTATTTCCTTATAAGAATTACCCACATAATATCGAATGTCCTTTTTATGTCAAGTTCTATGATTATCTTAATTTCCACCTTATTTTTAAGTGTTCTAAAAATCAGGTGGGATAACATTTATTTGATGCTTCCAAACTTGTGTTGCAAGATATGATTAGATAATTACTCTACTTATTATCTAGATCACAAATTATCTTAGAATATCTTGGAAACTTTCTTATAGTTCCATATTTAAATTATAGGACAAATCATTAATCTATTATCCTTTATTTATGTGTGAAATATCTTATTTCTTAAACTTGTGCTACGAGCACCTATTTGCAAAGAAAATACTCTCACAACCCTTACTTGGGCCAAATGTTGAATGCATAAAATTATTATTCTATTAATTAATACTAGGGAATTCACTTATTAAATCAAGTATTATATTCATAAACTTCAAATTTACAAAATTTGAGGATCTTACATGTTGTCTAGCACATCTTTCTTCTTCTACCTCATCTGTTGCTACAACTCTAGATACAACATATGCTTCTAAGTGTTCAACAGACTCCGTGTCATCTAAAATGGAAGTTTCCATGATAGAAGGAAGGAAACCCCTCAACAACAACAACAACAATACATGGGATCTTTTGAACCCACCATAAGGGAACAATATTGTAGGTTACCGATGAGTTTTCTCTATGAAGCAGAAGTTGAATGGCTATGTTGAATGACTCAAGGCACGCCTAGTTTCCAAAGGATTCAACCAAACTTTTGGCATGGATTACTTCTAGACATTCTCTCTATTGACAAGGATTATCTCAATTCACATCCTTATCTCCCTTGCAGCTCACCTTGAATGGCCTCTCTATCAGGTCAACATCAAGAATTCATTTCTTTAGGAAGATCTCCTAGAGGAAGTTACATGCAGCAACCACCATGTTTTGGTTGTTGTGGGGTTGTCTTGTTGTGAAATGTGTCATCTCTGAAAATCTTTCTATAGTCTCTAGGGGCTTGGTTCAACAAGTTAATAGATGTGCTCACACATCTTAACTTTCAGATATCAACCACTGACCATTCCTTTTTCTTCTCCAAGTCCTCCAAAGGCCATATTTTTGTTGTTGTCTATGTTGATGACATCAACATCACTGACAATGATACGATGGGGATATCTCAGCAAAAATTGTTCCTACATGCACAGATGGCAATGTAGTCAGGTCAGATCAGGTCTTGATCTGTAAAGTGAATTTTGGGTATAGTTTAGGTCATGAATTGGGTTTGTACTACAAAGTTTATGCACTCTATAAATTTGTGAAATATTTGATTCTAACACTATTTATAGGACATGCCAAAAATATTATGTAGTGTCTATAATTAATAAATCTAAATAAAATTCATGAAAAAGTACATTTTGGGTCATCCAGGTGATTCTCTAGTTGAACGGGTTGGATTCAGGTTATTTGGGTCCCTAAAATTAATTTACTCATATGGCTGAATTTTAGTTTTGAACTAAATTAGCATTTGCATGTTTGATTCTGGTCATTTGGGTCAAAATTTTAGGTTGGGTCATTTAGGTCGGGTTTGAGATTGACATCCCTATCTAGATGCATATTTCCACAGAAAGAACTTGGAAACCCTACGATACTTCCTCGAGATCAAAGTCCTTCCTTGAGCCTCAATGATCATCTTGTCACAGTGATGCTATGTCTTGGATCTGCTTCAGAAGACCAACATGACATAAGCCAAACCTATCTCTACTCCAATGGACTATCATATGAAGCATGTATATGATGTAGAACTCTATAATGATCCATATAAGTATCTTCACATAGTCAGGAAGTTCATTTACTTTACTATTACTCAATCAAATATTACTGATGATGTTAGGCTAGTCAGCCAACACATGAGTGCATGATCAATGCATATTCATCCATCTTGTTGCATATTTTTCTTAGTCATTTTTGTTAGATTTTTCTCTTTTTTAGTAATTTCTGGACTAAATTGCAATTTACCCATTTCCTTATTTATTTATGCAAACACATCCATTTTTTCAAATTTTTAGGGATTTTGTCCAAAAGTTCATTATGACCCCCTGAGTCAGCAAGACAGTTGTCTCAATGATCCTAGATGTTTGACTCACACCCCTGAAGACCCTCATTTCAGAGCCAAATAGCCATCTTGGCCTTGGCTCAATCAACTAACTCAGCATGCCAAACGGTCGTCTGGCCTTAGTGAGACTGTCATCTCATGGAGCCAGATGAGCACCCAGACGAAGCCAGATAGGTAGGTCGACTTGACTTAGACTTGTATCGGAAAGTAGGCGCTGCCACTTGATTAGGGTTCCAACCCTTTGGATTCACACAAATCAACGTGAGATGGTCGCCTTAGTCTACCAAAATGCTTCATGGTTTTCTTCAAGACCAAGAAATAAAATAAACAACACCACCAATTGCTCTATTAGGATTCAACTGCTGCTCCTAAGACATGACACATCATGATCAAGACGGGCATCTCATAGATTATAGGCAATTGTCTGGGACATTTCTTTGATCCCAAGTATTCATCCAGACGGGCGCTGCCATACCCTTCTTAGGGTTTCTATCAAAAACTTCTAGGCTCACGCCCATTCAGTGCCAGACGACCATTTCACCTAGCGAAGCGGCCATTTCACGATGCGTGAATAGGGAAATTTAGCATCTGCCACCTATTTGTTATCTTCCCCCTCTCAGGGTTTCCACCCCTGCTTCCCCTATAAAACGAGGGGGGACTCCACTAAGAAAAGGGTCCCAATTTTTGTACGCAATCAGTAGTGAAACTCTATTATTTTTCTTTAGGTGTAATTTTACATTCAAAGCAATAAAATTGGTTCTTTTCTTCTATATCTAGATATCTCTTACTCTCATTCTTCTTCTCACATTTTCATCTTAGAGTGGGAGATAAAGCAAGTAAGCCATTTAATTTTCATCGCCTTGGACGATTAAGAGATTCCAAAATTGTGGTCTATGGCTTACTTTCTTTCTCTCCTTGTTTCTCCCATCCTCATTGGTGAGTAGTTTATAGTTTTCTTATCAAGGTGAGGGGAGTAGCCACTTAGCAATGTGTGAATCGGATCAAGTTTTTACAAGACTTCTTTAGACATATTTTTTCAGTTTAGAAATTGTTGATTTAAATGAAATAATTAATCATTTTAATCACTTGTTAATCTCGACAGATGCAACAGTGGAACTTGGGATTTAGAATGCCTAAATTGGCTTCATGACGACTTGGATGCAACCGTGGAAAATCCTCTTTAGGATGAAGAACAAGGACACGTGAACACCAGGACCAATGGGTTCATGTGGAGTTCCTCTTTTGTATTTTTTTTTATCTTGTTTGTCATGTATTTCTTGATCCAATTTTCACAAGGGGTAAGGTGGTGAAACCCCTAAGCCTCGATGCCTTCCTTCTTGATTTCAAACCATTCTAAAATGCTTTTTTTTAATTCACCTTTTAATTTCAGCACTTTACTTTTGTTTAGATAATCTTGTGTGCTAACAATTTTCTTCCTTTACTCTATTATCTTAGAATAATCTTTTTCTTCCTTTGCATTAGTGTAATCTTTTATTCTTCTTGCACTTTACTTTCTTGCATTAGTTTAATCAAACCCCTCAAATTGGTCTTCTTTTTCTGTCAATCTTCCAAAAATACCACAAAGAAATAATTTCAAATATCAATCGGGATTAAAAGAAAACTAATCTTAAAAATGTTGTCTTGTGTGATCAACCCTTCTATACTAGCCTTAACTGGAAAGTAAAAAGGATTAAAATCTATGATAATTATTATAGTTAATTGGTGTGCTCTTTGACACATATCAATTTTGGCATCGTTGTCAGGGACAACAGATCCTTTTCTCGAACCCCAAAAATTTTTGAATTTGTTTTTTTTGTGACTTCTAAGTAACATTTTGGAAGTTCTATCTCCTCTTTCTATTGAGTTTCTATTTCAACAATATGTTTTTTCTACACTCAAATATATCTGTATAACTATGCATGCGCTGCACATTGAATAATATTACGCTGCCAATGTTTGATCTCGAGCCAGAAAGGACTTTCCATAACTTAAATCAACAAAATTGACTTAGGATGGACAAAGAGGAGGTTTCCTATAGGATTGAGTAGGAACTTTCTGCTCAAAGAGAGATGATGATGGATGAACGTGCAACCCAAGAAGCCAATTTACAAGTAGCCTATATCACTGAGCAAGAGGCTATAGAAACCACTCAGAGGGAGGCTGAGAGACAAAAACAATTAAAATATTTTTCCACTCAAAAAACCAGATATGCACAACACCTAGTTGTACCACCCGTGATTACTGTGCCCCAATTTGAGACCCATACTTAGTGAATCACCATGCTTCAGGCCAACCTATTTTCCAGAAAAAAAGGTGAGAGTTGACAAGCACTACTACAAAAACAGCCTTTGGCGTCAGTTGTTTAACCCCCTTTGGCGACGGTTTTCAAGCGACGCCTATGTGGGCACCACTAAAGGTCAAACTCTTCGGTGTCAGTTTTCTAACCGATGCCTATATGAAATATAGGCATCGGTTCTATATAGTTGACCGACGTCTATAAGGTTCACACCACAAAAAAGAGCACCACCTAGGACACTTTCCGCATCGGTTAACAACTTAACAACTGACGCCATACACCCAGACGACACGGCGAAGCACGGACGTGCTTCGCTGCACGTATGTGTTTAGTACTATAGGCATCGGTTTTATACTAATAAGTGATGCCTTTTCCACCATGGCCGTGCTTTCCTGCACGGTCGGGTTGTTTGTCCTATTAGGCGTCGGTTTTTATCAAATAACTGACGTTGTAGGCCTTTGATGACAGTGTTCTATAAATAACTGACGCCTATACTTTAATTTTTTTTTTTCTTATTAGTTTGCAGGCCTGTTGTGGCTGGTCAGCAGGATGAGAACCAACAGTTCAGTTTTTTGAACTGTAGGTTTATGACATCCATTGATATCAGCCTACAAACAGGCCACAAACCTACAAAATCAACAAATGTTTTTTCACACAAGTAGTTACATTCAGACATCAATTCAATTCTCACATTCACACATGTAGAAACATTCAAATACATGTAGAAACATTCAGACATGTATAAACATTTAGAAATATTCATTTACAAAATATCATTCAGCATCGCTATCAACATCCCAATTATATCTTACAATCGCCACTGCTTGTATGGCTTTTTCCCATTCTTCTCTTATTTCATTTAAGGCTTCCATCGTATATGGAGCATGTACATTTTTTAAGCGTTTACCTATAGTGTGGTCAGTTTTAAACACCTGAAAAGAGAATGATGTATATATATAAGTAATAATATAAAAATAAGATTGATATATTTCATACTAACTAATGAGACTATATATAATACCTCATGTATGGTATTAATATCCAATGCGACATGTCGTATAATCATCTGCATAAATCGCATCACATAGTATGCGCATGCCCAGCCGTTGTCTTGTGTAGCACACTAGAAATTGAAACATACAAAATATTAAAAAAATACAACTAAGCACAGTTCACATAAATAATATATACATTGGAGTCGGGAACTTACTTTTACGTTCTCCCAAATTATTGGCTGGTTCTTTCTCCTTGGGACATTTCCTCCAGCATTTTTGAATGCATCTAAACCCCTACATGTTAATGTAACATAGTAAATTGCATAATTAAATAGTAATGTAATAACAGATGTTAACAGATATAAAAATGAAATATTTCTCACCAGAATAATGGCATTCTCAATATGTGTTCAATTTTAGTGTTCAATGTACTTCCCGCATGATCTAGATAATAAACAGTGAACATCCCGGGGACAATAACTAGTAACTCCCAATGTCTACCGCTAGAGGTAAAAAAATTAAAAATTAATAACTCAAAATGCACAATAAAAATGGAATTTTCTTAAGTCCAAATTATAAATAAAGTAAACTTACTTGACATTGAATGGAGCTATTATTATCGTCTTCTTTTGCTGACCGAAAACTGTAAAAGCATCTATACAGTATTGTTGAACACTATCAGGGTCTTTAGCTACCATACTAATCAATGATGGAATAAAAAATCCCACATGATCAAATGCAAATTGTTTGCATTGATCTTCGACTAAGTAGCTACAAAACATGTATTACGTATGCATTAATATATAAGAAACCAGATCACCGGATCGTACACAAGGTATATGGATGTATAAATAAGATCTCACCTTATCCATGTCTCTATCATTGATGTATTCAGCCAATCATACATAAACAACTCAATAATATCTTGTATAAATAAAGAGTTATCGTATGATTGACCTGCATAATCTACTTCTAAAGAAACAATTATAGGGCAATGTATATTATGTGCTTGTAGCCAACATGCCATTCCCCTACAAGAAGGACCTAACAAGTATTTTAGGTCAGTTGGAACCCAACTTGGTAATGCAGGAAGTGGAGGTGGAGGCCTAGGTGCTCCGGGTGTCTTCTTTTTAACTTGTATATATAATTTCAGATCAGTTGACCTCATATATACACATTAACAATCTAAAGTAATGTAAATTTATCTTACAATTTCAGTAGTGTAGACGACATCTGCTTTGGGCCACAATATCACCCCACCTCCTGCCTCACCAAGTGTATCAATATTTGGGTGGGCATATGGCAATGCAGCTTCCCTCCAATCGGGTAATACACATATCGGGCTCACACGAATGTAGCCCTGCAGCATTGGAGTCCCATGAAACGTTGCCCCAGGAAGGGACTGGTAAGAATGCGCCTCTGCAACAACATAGTCTTGCATTCTTAAGCGTCATGGATTCAATGCCTACAAATTTACGTAAAGAATGGTATACATATATACATATCACCTTTCGAACATATCATCTTGAAAATACTAGCTACAATGTCATAAACAATACTTACAGCAGACGTGCTAGGCGATGGGTCTCCAGGATTACTCGCAGTCTATGCATCAGGAGAAGAGTGGGTCGCCATAGGCTGATTGGAAGCATGAGATGCCTGCCACCACACTATTTCTTCCTTGACCTTCTCAGCAACTATATCATTGACCTTCTTAGCAACTATATCCTCGAATCTCTTATTCTCCTATACATGGATAAAAGAAACATTATCTCAACAGAAATTGGTAAGTTAACACCACAAATAATCAATATTCAAACGATTGCTCTAAGAGTTGCATTTTACCATTTTCGCAGCCGCCTCAGGAGTTACGGGCTTCTTTATTTCACCCTTCTTGTTTTGCCTCCTAACTATCTAGATATCATGGCGAGGCATGGGTGTGGCAGACTCCTGAGTAGGAGCAGACTCCTGAGTAGCCGTAGACTCCGCGTGTAGTATTTGGTGAACGCTTGCATAGCCCTTTGGACCCATAGTGTGGTCATGCACATTTAATGCACGCCTTGCTTTTTGCGTGTCACTGAGGGCCTAGTTAGTATGCACATTAATGATTTGGTTAGTAGCACTAAATGTTAATCTTGAATTGGTGAATACAACATATATTATTTAAATTGGGAGTGACACCTAATACCTTGAATTCTTCAGATTTTCTTGAAGCAACAAAATTGTCCCAATCTTCTTTGTCCAAGAAGTTCCACTGCTCAAGGGCTGACTTCTTCTTCTTATCACCATCTTTTATGTATTCTCTATTTAGATTTATCCTATAGTTCCTAAGCATCTTTCCAGCGCATTGCATCATGCTTTTATGATGCAGCTTCTCATCCAATGCAAACAGATTCTGTAAAATAGAATTCTTATTAACTAGTATCCAAAAATAGAATTGCAAATAATATAATTTTTAATCTACAAAATAGAATTGCAAATAATAATAACTCACGCATAAATCCTTCCATATCAAGTCTTTCTTCCCCTAAGGAACTTTATGCCAATTATCATACTTAACACCACAATGGCTTCGAGTGACACACCCAAGATAGTTTACAAAATTATTGCGGTTCACTCCAATTGCATTTCCTCCATTATCAAACTTTACAACCAATTCGGATCCACTACCACTCAGCGCTATTAACTTCTTCAACAGAGTGATGCCCATTTTCTTGTCAAGTGTTTGGTGCTACGCATCAAGTTTCTCCAGTGCTTCAGTGGGTACATGTGTATCATCAACCTAAAATTTGACAAAAATAAACCCACTGAATTAGCGCAATATAGAAATATGGGATATATGACATAACTAGAAGATAATGAATTTTATAGAAATACATGATATGTTTTTAGAACTTACATTGGTATCCTCTCCATGCTCGTCATGGACAGCATGCTCATCATGGACTTCATGCTCATCATGGACATCATGCTCATCATGGTCAGCCATCTGAAAATGTCATTAAAAAGGCAAACATTTAGCATTTGTATTAACTAGAAAAAGGCAAACATTTGCATTTGTATTAACCAGAAAAAGGCAAACATTTAGCATTTGTATTAACTAGAAAAAGGCAAACATTTAGCATTTGTATTAACCAGAAAAAGGCAAACATTTAACATTTGTATTAACTAGCATTTGTAAAAAAATATAAACATACATGTCTCTAAAATTGTGATCTTTTATCAATTAACAATCCTTCATTGTGATCTCCGCGCACATATAAGTCATCATTAGCTTCAATATTTTGTGGAGTTGGCAACCCAACTGAGAATGGACTGGAGTCATCATATTTGTCATAGTACTCTTCTTCATCTATAGGATCTTCAATGAACTGTCTTTTACCATGAAGAACAACCGACCATTTATAATTTGCAGGATCATCAATATAGAATATTTGTTTCGCCTGTGATGCCAATATGAATGGTTCACCCTTTTCGCCAATCTTTTCAAAGTTCACCAAAGTGAAACCCAATTCATCCACTATAACTCCTTTGGTGTTATCAACCCAATTACATTTAAAGAGCAGAATTCTGAAATCTATGTAGTCAAACTCCCATATGTCTTCAATGAAACTGTAATATGACATTTTAGCTTCATGTGGACTCTTATCCTTTGCACTTACAAAATACATAGTCGACGCTTGAAGAGTGACACCACTTTTTTGGATGACACTCTTATCATCTTGGCGCTTTGTGTAATATGTGAACCCATTAATGTCAAACCCTTCATAAGACATAATATTTGGTTTTGGTTTAAAGGTGAGGCATTTGATAGTTTCTGTAATATCATTTGGTGTTTGAGATAGTTGATGTAAGACTTTATCTTCAAACCACTTAGTAAAAGTCTTATTATGCTCTCTAGCAAGCCACATTGAACTTGCTCAAGGATGTTGTCTCTTGATGAAATTGGTATGTTACTCGATATAAACACTCACTTCGTCCATGTTGTGTAAAATATACAAGTGAGCTTGTTCCAACTACTCACGGCTGATTACTTTCACCTGTGATCCCAAAATTCCTTTGCCCTCCTCAATATTCTTGTCATTAACAGGAGTGTTATTACCACTCTGAAAGTCATTGCAAAAATCCATAACCTCTCTCGCCACATAACCTTCAATAATACTCCCTTCAGACCGATAACGGTTTCGAACATCACCTTTAAAAATGCTCATGTATCGTTCAAAGGGATACATCCAATGCAAGAAAGTTGGTCCCAACATTTTAACTTCCCTAGTCAAGTGGACAACAAGATGTACCATGATATCAAAGAACGAAGGAGGGAAATACATCTCAAGCTGACATAAGGTAACAACCACTTCTCTTTGCAAATTATCAAGAGTATCTGGGTCAATAACTTTGCTGCATAGACTGTTGAAAAAGAAACAAAGTCTGGTGATTGCAAACCTTACATGCTTCGGCAATATAGATCGAATTGCCATGGGCAATATTTGTTGCATTAGAGTGTGGCAATCATGAGATTTAAGACCTATCAACTTCAGATCTTTCATTGATACCAATCTACAGATGTTGGATGAGTAACCATGTGGCACCTTAATATTTACCAAGCATTCACAAAAAGCTTTCTTCTCCTTTCTAGACAACAAGTAACAAGCGGGAGGTAAGTATGTTCTTTTATTACCCATTTCATGTAATTTTGTTAATTTTGACCTTATTCCCATTTCACGTAGGTCCAGTCTGGATTTTATCCCATCTTTAGTCTTATCTGGTATATTTAACAGAGTACCAATGATGCTATCACAAACATTTTTCTCAACGTGCATTACATCGATATAATGCCTGACTGTCAAAGAAATCCAATAACGAAGATCCCGAAATATTGACTTCTTCTTGAATGAAGAATTGTCACTCCGTGTGGCCATACTACATTGTGATTTCTTACCAAATTCATTGACAATGTCTTTTACTCTTTCATAAACAACATCCCCTGGTATAGGTTTAGGTGCACTCCGTTCATCATTCCATCCATTGAATTCTTTGCGCTTCCTACGATACAGATGGAATTTTGAAAGAAACCTTTGATGAACAAGATATACAATCTTGTCGCCATGTTTTAGTCTTATTGAATCAGTGTTTTCTTCACATATAGGACACGGTTTAGCTCCTTTGACACTATATCCAGACAAATTCTAATATGCTGGAAAGTCATTAATAGTGCAAAATAACATAGCATGCAAATGAAATGTCTCTCTTCCTGAAGCATCATAGGTCATCACACCTTCAGCCCAAAGTTTCTTTAAGTCATCAATCAGAGGTTTAAGATAAACATTGATATCATTTCTGGGTTGTTTAGGGCCCGATATCAACAAAGACAACATAACATATTTATTTTTCATACACAGCCAGGGAGGAAGATTGTATATAACAAGCATGACTGGCCAAGTGCTATGTTGGCTGCTCAATGTCCCGTATGGATTCATCCCATATGTACAATGCCCAAGTCTTAGATTCCTATCTTCTTCACCAAATTTGGGGTACAATAGATCAATCTTCTTCCACTGTGGGGAATCAGACGCATGTCGTAGGATCCCATCATTATTTTTCTTAACATCTTCATGCCACCTCAAATTCTTCGCATCTTTTGGATTTGCAAACAAGCGTTGAAACCGTGATATTATAGGTAGATACCACAACACCTTGGCATGAGAACCAGTTTTGGACTCCCCCGAAGTCATCAATTTATACCGTGACGCACCACATTTTGGACAATCTTTCAAATCTACATAGTCCTTTTGGAATAATACACAATCATTTGGGCATGTGTGTATCTTCTTGGCCTCCATTCCCATTGGGCACAACATTTTCTTTACCCGATATGTTGAGATTGGCAGCTTGTTTCCTTCAGGAAGCATTTCTTTCAACAAAGTCAACAATTTAGTGAAGCTTTTGTCGCTCCATCTATTGTTAGCTTTCAACTTATACAATCTCAACATAGCGCTAAGCTTCGTAAACTTAGCACAGCCTGTGTATAACGGTATCTCAGCATCATGCACAATGTTTCTAAAGATAGGAGGTGGATCGGTGTGCTCTACCCTACAACTATCCAACATCGCATCAACGATGTCCATTGGAACTGGTTCGTTCACATCTACATCATCGGAGGCATATTCTTCTTCCACCCAAGCACTGCTATCGACATCTACTAGTTTCGAGTTTGAAATCTCTCCATGCCAGTGCCATTCTGTATAGCCTTGTACAATCCCGTTGCAGATGACATGACTTTTGATTTCCTCACCAGTGTTGACTTTCAAATTGTTACCGCAATGCCTACATGGACAGTAGAACCTATATGTAGGTTTCTTCCTATGTTCCTCGGCAAATCTAATAAACTGATCAATACCAGATATAAACTCTGGGGTGCAGCGATTGTGAATGGACATCCATGATCTATCCATTCTATGATCAAAGAGAAAACAAGTATATATTAGGACAAGATTAGGGTATACACTTACATCCTATCCAAGATTTACTCCTATTATCTACAATGAAGTCAGACTCCATACAAACAGTATATAATTTAGTGATTGTTCATTCTAATTTATACCAATGTACAAGTAATATAAAGTACAATGATTGTTCACTTTCTAGGCCAACAAACACATGTGATGTCATTCTTATATATAATAAATGTGTACCACCTATCCCATCCTTGAACACCTAATCTCACTAGTAAGTGTATAATGTGTATTGGGTTTTCAAGAAAATTTCGGCAGCATTTCCCCGATGTTCTCTAAGTACATATGTACTTAGAGAACAAACAGGGAAATGCTACTAAAATTTTCTCAAAAACCCAATACACATTATACACTTACATACTAAGTGAGATTAGGTGTTCAAGAACAGTCCCAAACCGGGGACTATCCAAGATTTACTCCTAATGAGTAAATCTTGGACGGGTTTCTAGGCCAACAAACACATGTGATGTCATTCTTATATATAATAAATGTGTACCACCTATCCCATCCTTGAACACCTAATCTTACTAGTAAGTGTATAATGTGTATTGGGTTTTTAAGAAAATTTCAGCAGCATTTCCCCGCTGTTCTCTAAGTACATATGTACTTAGAGAACAAATGGGGAAATGCTACCGAAATTTTCTCGAAAACCCAATACACATCATACACTTACATCCTTAGTGATATTAGGTGTTCAAGAACAGTCCCAAACCGGGGACTATCCAAGATTTACTCCTAATGAGTAAATCTTGGACGGGTTTCTAGGCCAACAAACACAATAATAGATATGTACATGTTAGGGTTTCATCACAATTAATGTTAGGGTTTCATCACAATTGATGTTAGTGTTTCATCAATGTTAGGTTTAATCAAATCAAATTAGGATGCTAGAATTGACAAGTTAAAATCTAATTTCAACATGCATCAAAATTTACTGAATTAAGTCAAACATTAGGATTAGAAGCACAAATATATGCAAGAAAAAAATTTGGTCATATCCTAGGATTTACATAAAGCATTACATAAAAATTTGTTCATATCCTTACCAACAACAAGCATGACCGTGGTTGTGTTGGCCTACCACGGCCGTGCTGGACAGCACGGCCGTTACCACGGCCGTGCTGTCCAGTACGGCCGTGGTAGGCCAACACAGCCATGGTCGTGCTTGCATGTTGGTAAATAGCTAGGGAGAAGGAAGCAAAGAGGTAGCACTACCTGGAGCTAGCGTTGAAAGCGCGGCGGAGAGCGGCGACAGCAGTGGCGGCGGAAGAAGAGAGAGCAGAGAGGCGGGTGGTGAACCAGCAGCAGCGACGCCAGGAATGAGCAGAGCAGCAGTGACAGTGGTAGCGGCGAGTAGAGGTGCACCAGCAGCAGTGGCGGCGGCGAGCGGAGAAGCACCAATAGTAGCGGCGGCGAGTAGCAGCGGGGTCGTTGAGTGATTTTAGGAGAGCGGCGGTAGCAGCACAGCAATATCGTGATGAAACAGGAAGAAAGGGGGAAGAGCTGGGTGATCGGGATTATTAAGTTGGTCAACGACATCGGTTATCTATAAAACCGACGCCTATTATGATTTAGCGTCGGTTGATAGTAAAACACCGACGCCCAACTAGACAACCTTTACCCTAAATTATTTGGTGGGAACCATTATCAGCGTCGGTTATCGAAGGATAACCAACACTGAAAGTGGGACTTTTCGTGCAAATTTTCATTTTAAATAGGTGTCGGTGAATTGTTAACAGACCGACGCTATAGGTAACCTAAAATGTTTTCGCTCGAAAATTGGATTTCGCGGGCGATTTTAGGCATCGGTCTGTTATAACCAACCGACGCTGAATACAAAGCGGTACCCGTGTCTGGCTGGTCTTTGAATATAGACGTCAGTTTGCATAAATAACTGACGTCTAATATTATAGGCGTCGGTTTTCCTAAATAACCGACGCCCAGAAAAGCGACACTGAACGTTGTTTCTGTAGTAGTGAAGATCACCTCCAACGTTTCACAGACCTTAGTTCCTTGACCAAAATCTTGGGTATCTCTAAAGATGCCATAGACTTTGATTCTTCAAATACTCACTCTCAGGGGAAGCCAGCAGTTGGTACAATACCATGGAGAGTGAAAAACCTATCACCACATGGGGAGTGCTTCAAACAAATTTTTGGATAAATACTTCCCTCCTTCCATTACCCATGAACCAGAGAACAAATCCTTTTATTTTCAATGGTCCCTGGAGAAACATTAGGAGAAGCTTGGGAGAGATTTAGAGAACTCCTTGGTTGTTTCCCCCATCTTGACATATCAAAATCTCAACTCATTGAGATATTCTATCATGGTGTTGATGATGACACCAAGAAATTTCTTGACTCCTCATATGGAGGAAATTTCATGTTCAAAAACCTAAGCAATGTGTGGGAGATATTAAAAGGATCATCTGAAACCCAGTCTAGATGAGGATTCGGTGGGGTCCTAAAAGTTGCAAAGGCTGAGCTAAGCCCAGACATTCATACTATTTCCAAAGCTCTTAAATTTTTCTCTTTGAAATAGGATCGTCCGGAATCCTCATTCAATGCCTATGAAAGGCAACCTCAACAAGTGAGTGATGTTGAATCTCTATGTGGAATATGCCAAGGGTATTATCATGCTACCCCCCAATGTCAATATATCTACAACACCCCTATTCAACTTGATGTTGGCCAACAAGTGGATGACCTTAATTCTATCCATAGTATCACGAGCTAGGCTTACTATAATCAAAATCAAGCTAGAAACCACCCCAGATTTCAATCTGACAACCCCCAGTAGCTGAAAATTCATCTCAACTTCCCCCTTCACAAAGACCTCCAAAACCACAAGCCAATTATTGTCCACTACTAGGTCTCCCATACAATAACAACCAAAGAAATTTTGGGAACCAAAGGAACTTTAGGGGCAATTTCCAAAACTATGGACCGAATTACCAAGGAAAACAATATCAAAACCTTCATCAATCACCACCTCAATAGAATGTCCCACCCATGTATCAAAGAATTGGGTTTCAGCCTTAGAGAAAATCATAATAGCATACCAGAAGTCAACTGACACTCAGTTTGCTCATCTTTTTGCCCAACAAAAACCCCCTGTATGGACCTTCGCTGGACTGCCCGAGAATAACCCAAAGCATCTCAAACAACTAAAGGTTGTCTTCACCTACTCGGGGAAGACTCATACTCATCCCCTAGAGAAACCTACATTCATTCCCTTGGACTTTGAGGATGATGATACAGTGGTCATCAAAACTCCTCCCTCATCCACGCCTACTGTTCCCACTCCTTCCACCCCCTCTTCTCTGGTCCCACCCGTGGAAATTAACAAGCCATCAATTCCCATTTACAAACCTCATCCACCTTACCAGGCCAACCTAAAGAAAACTAGGCTTGAAACTCATTTTGTGAATTTTGGGAAGCCATGAAAAAGATACATGTGGATATTCCCTTTCTTGATGCCTTAGCTGATATGCTGGCCTGGTCCAAATACATGAAATATCTTTTACAAGGAAGTACCACACCGACTGGAATGAAACAATCATACTTTCTAGGACCACCTCTGATATTATTCAAAGCAAGATGCCTAAAAAGAAGAAAGACCCTGGTTCCTTTGGGATTGGGTGCTACCTAGGTTATAATGCTTGCAGGAAAGCTCTTGTAAATTTGGGAGCTAGTATTTCTATTATGCCCTATAGCCTTTGCAGTAGGCTAGGCTTTGTTGACATGCTCCCTACCGCCATGACCATACAATTAGCTTACTCATCCATGAAAAAACCCATGGGGATCATTGAAGACATTTATGTAAGAGTTAGGAAAGATGCCTATGTCCCTTGTGACTTTGTCATCATGGACATAAAGGAAGACATAAGGTACCCCCATCATCTTTGGCCGTACCTTTTTGTCCACCACTCGTGCCTTGATTGATGTTGAGGTCAGAACCATTTTCTTGTGCCTAGGAAAAAAAACCCTAAAGTTTAGGGTATTTAAAAGCATGGTAGACCAAGCCTCCAAGAAGAAGTCTATCTTCTTGATTGTATTTAGAAGATCCAACAATTGAGACAAGAATGGGAATTAGTTGAAGATCCCCTCCAAAATGCCCTTGTGACCACTATTGTTTGTGGATTTGAAGATGAGAAATTGGTGCAATTCAAACATCATCTCAACGCCTTTGAGGGGATTCATGATGAGGAGTTTGAAGACCTAAAAATGGTCTCTATTGTAGATGCAAAACCTAAACACCCCAAGGAACTTGATATGAAACCCCTCCCTGAAGGTCCTAAGTATGCTTTCCTTGATGAGTAAGAGCTTTACCCTATTCTCATTAACTCTGATCTCACCCATGAATAGGAAACCAAGCTTATGTTTGAACTTAGGAAGAAGAAATCTGCCTTATGATACAAAATTTCTGATTTGATAGGAATAGATCAATCCATTTGCATGCAAAAAATTCCTATGGTACACGAGTACAAACCTTCTAGAGACCCTTAAAGCAAACTAAATACCAACATGAAAAAGGTGGTACATCTAGAGGTTATTAAGATTTTGATTTTAGGGATCATCTACCCCATCTCCGACTCTCCTAGGGTTATCTCAGTTGAGGTCATCCCCAAGAAAGGGGGTACCACTATCGTGAAAAATGAAAATGATGAGCTTATTCCCACTCACATTGTCATAGGTTGGAGGATGTGTATTGACTATAGAAAACTGAATAAGGTAACAAGGAAAGATAATTTCCCCCTTCCCTTCTTGGATCAAGTACTAGAGTGCATCGCCCATCAATAATATTTGTTCTATCTTCATGGCTATTCAGGTTTCTACCAAATCTCCATTCATCTGAAAAACCAAGAAAAAATGACTTTCATTTTCCCGTTTGGCACTTATGCATTCAGTAGAATGCCATTTGGGTTGTGCAATGCTCCATCCACCTTTTAGCAGTGCATGTCCACTATTTTTGTTGGATTGACTGAAACCATCATGGAGGTTTTTATGGACAATTTCTTCATCTGTGGATATAGTTTTGAATATTGTCTCCATCATTTATCTCTAGTTTTGGGAAAATGTGAGGAAGCACACTTGATCCTTAATTGGGAGAAGTGTCACTTTATGGTGACTGAAGGAATTGTTTTAGGCCATAGGGTGAGCAACCATGGCATTGAAGTGGATAGAGCCAAGATTGAGGTCATCTCAACACTCACACCACCTTCTTCCATCAAGGATGTTCATGCCTTCCTTGGGCATGTGGGTTTTTATAGGTGCTTCATCTGTGATTTTTCTAAGATCACCAAACCCTTAACAAACCATCTTCAAAAAGACACTCCTTTTGTGTTTGATAAAGCTTGCATGGCCAGTTTTTTGAAGGATTCCATCATTTCTACTCCTATCATTAGGCCCCCTGATTGGTCCCTACCTTTTAGTTAATGTGTGATGCGAGTGATTACTCCATTGGTGCTATTCTTGGAAAATGTGTTGATAAAAGAGTACTATGTGATTTACTATGCATCGAAAACTCTTAAGGAAGCCCAACAAAATTACACAACCACTAAAAAGGAAATGCTAGTCGTAGTATATGTCATTGACAAATTCTACCCATATTTGGTATGTTCCAAGTCATTGTTTACACAAACTATGTGGCCATTAGATATTTAAGGACCAAAAAGAATGTCAAACCTTTCCTTCTTCGTTGGGTCTTTCTACTTCAGGAATTTGACTTGGAAATCATAGACAAAAAGGGTTGTGAAAATTTTGTGGTCTACCATCTTAGTCACCTTGATTTTTTCAATGATGATGGCATCCCCATAAATGACTCCCTTCCTGATGATAAATTGTTGAAGATGGAATCCCAATATCCTAGTTTGTTGATTATGTAAATTTTCTAGCCGCAGGTGTATTACATCCTGAATATAAGGGACATTCTAAGGCTAAATTTTTGCATGATGTAAAATAATATTATTGAGATGATCCATATCTTTTTAGATTGTGTTCATATGGACTTTATCACATATGTGTTACCAAGGAAGAGGCTCATAACATACTTGAGTAATGCCACGCTGGCCCCAGTGGAGGGCACATGAGCTCTCAGAAAATTGCTAGGAAGGTCTTACAATCTAGATTCTTCTGGCCTACTCTATTCAAAGATTCATACCAATTAGAAATCAATTTCTAACAATAGAAGAAATTAGTAAAAAAGTGCCTAGGTGGTCATACAAATTAACTGAGGACATTTTATCCTTTCTTGTGATGAATGTCAATGGACCAACAACATATCTAAGAGAGACCAAATGCCCATAACTTCTTGGAAGGAGATTGAAATTTTTGACGTGTGGGAAGTAAGATCAAATAGGCCTGTTTTCTTCCTCTTGTGGGTACAAATATATCTGGATTTTTGTTGACTTTGATTCCAAATGGAATGAAGCCATCCCCACCAAAACATGTGATTCCAAGCCTGTGAAAAAACTCTTTAAAAATATCATTTTTCCTCGATTTGGGGTACCTCATGCTGTTGTTTCTGATGGAGGTTCCCATTTCCTAGAGAAGAGTTTTGAGTCCTTGTTGAAATGGTATGGAATCCATCATAAGTTTGCCGCCTGTTACCACCTCAGACTAGTGGTCAAGTTGAGGTGTCAAATAGGCAAATCAACTCCATCCTAGAGAAAACAGTAAATCACGCAAGGAACAATTGGGCTTTAAAACTCAGTGATGCCTTGTGGGAATATAGGATTGCCTATAAAAACCCCATAAGCACCACTCCCTTCAAATTGATTTATGGTTAATCATGTCATCTACCCATAGAATTAGAGCATAAGACCAATTAGGCCATAAAAACTCTTAATTTTGATTTAACTGCTGTAGGTGAAAATCACTTTTTGCAAATGCAAGAGTTAGATGAGCTCTGAATGATGGTTTATAAAAATACAAGAATTTTTAGAGACAAAACTAAACTATGGCTTGATAGTCATATTCGGTGAAAGGACATTAGGGTGGGTGGTCAAGTTTTAATGTATAACGCTAGATTAAGATTTTTTCCTAGAAAACTTAAATCTAGGTGGTATGGGCCCTACCTTGTCAAACGTACCCACCCTCATGGCACTTTTCTTATTTGGGATAAAGTTTTAGGGGAGTTTAAGGTTAATGGACATAGGCTTAAATGGTATATCACCGTTGAGGATTTTCTATCTTCTAAGGCACACCAACTCTCCTTACTTGAAGACCTCAACTTGCATGAACCCCCACCTCCCCCTCCCGAGCCTTAAACGACTCCCTGATCTAGCTTTTTTAGGCATTCGACATTAAATTGGGTGCTTATTGGGAGGCAACCCAATCTTTTAAAAAATTTGCAAAAATCTTTTTTATTTGTCTTATCTAACACTTTTGTTTACATTTCAGACATTGAGTTTCTTTTCTTCTAAAAAAAGGGTTGGCAACCCAACCTTTATTTGTTTGATGATAGCCAGGTACCCCACGAGGCCAGAGGCCGTTTGGGACGAGCAAAACAGTCATCTCGTCTGACAAAGCATCTTGTCTAAATTTGTGGTCGTTTGAAATTCAAAAGTTGTTGGGTGCCATTTCCATGCCAGACGGCCGTCTGACATACTCAAGACATTCGTCTCGACAATCAAGGGGAGCAATCAAGATATATTCAAAATTCAAACTGTCCTGAAAGGTGGTGTGGACCTCGAACCCTAAACTGCTAAATGACCGTCTGGCTTAGAAGAAATAGTCGTGTCACATCTCCAATTTTCCGATAAGATACGTCACTCAACAGTGAGCGAAACACCGCTCCAAGCTTCCCATTTCCACCTTCAAGCTTTTGTTTCTCTACCTAGATGGCAACCACTATAGTGAGATGCCCAACTCACCGTTCCAGCCAATCCCCTCCTCACCAGCAACGATCAAGTCATTCTCTCCACTGTTCTTTTCAGTCACATCATTGCCACCATCAGATAGCCACCTCCCTTGTGATGACGGCTGTCTCACTGCTGCCTCCTTGCATTGTTGGGTGATCATAGTAGCCTAGTCAATCACCATCTACCCTCCCCCATCACTATGTTCTTCCTTCCCTCAACAATCATTCTACAGCCAAATGCTTGTCTCATCTGTGAGACAATCTCCTCGCTATCGTACATTTCCTGTATTCCTCCAAACAAACATACCACACTATCTAGGTGGTTGTCCTAGTGACATCCATGCATCAATCACACTAAAGAGACAACCGTCTCACTCTTCTTCTTAACCATCTATCACACTAGCATTGATGCCCTCCACATTTAAGTCAAGCGGTTGTCTTGTCCGCCTGAGGCAACCATTTGGGAATAGCCAGGCGCCCATTTCACATCCTCTACCAGCATATCTTCAACATGTCTGAGGGAGTTTCAAGATGCAGATTCCTTGACTGCTAGCACAAGGGCAAGCACCATGCCAAATAGACTATTTCTCGTGAGCCACCTTACCATTCCATTGTGAGGCTGGAGATTCCCATTGAGGAGCCAACTCGAGAGTCTTCCCCAGAAGTGACCTCAGAATTGGGACATGATATTGACGAGCTCGATTTCATCATGGCGTGCGAATAAGGACGATCTACATACCGTAGTGACTTCGACTCTACTATACCTTGTCGGCCCCACATATCTCCTACTCTAGAGAATTAAGCACAGTTTATCAATGTAGAGCACTATAAATGGTTCAAGGAGACCACTGTGATTGGCATCTCTCTTCCTCTTTGGGACTATGACATCACCCTTGATGTGATTAGCATTTGGGAGGCGATCGAAAACATCATGAGGAAGAATCACATTATTATCTTTCTATATCATGCCACTTTGGTATATAGCGATCTGACATTGGAGTTCATCACTACTTATCACCAGTACCACAATTCTTGGGCCAAATCCATTTGCAAAGCCTGAGTCTTGGGCAAAGATTTTGAGATCTCTGCTAGGCAGCTGACTTCCATGACACTCGATGGAGTCGACGAGTACTGGCTCACCCAATGCATGGAGCACCGCCACGACATTCATCCCAATAGCTACATGCAAAGAAATTTTGGGAAGACATAATGGGGCTTCCACCCAAGATACCTATAATCATGAAGGACTATAGAATCCACAACCCAGTCGTATCTTCATCACATCCTAGCCTACACATTCTTCAGTAGGAAAGGTACTCCGAGCACTGTTTCTGAGCTATATATGCTATGGTGTCTTCTGAACAATATGCCCTACAACTAGGATTGTTCCATGATTGTCCATCTTCACTACCCATCCACCCATACCACTTCTTCTTCTTATTGAATTGGTCATGTAGTCATGTATATTTTCCTTTTCCTAGACTACACTCATATCTAGTTCCAACCACTATCCTTGAAGCACCACTTGATCGATTTTTACTACTTAAAGGGGTGCAAGTTCATCTGTTTGGGTACCAATGGAGTCTATTACTTGCTTTTCAAAGACTCTCAAGTGGTCCTTGAGCTTCCCCACCATGCTAGATTTGCAGCCTGCAACCTAGGTTTTGACTTGATAGATCTGCCAGTGCATGTTGCGGAATTGCTTCTGGAGGATCCCCATACTAACGACGTCCCTGAGCCCATGGCCCATAGGAGTGTCTCCTTGTAGGCACATGGTGATGAGACTGGACCACTACCTCCACCTTCACAATACTACACAAGGAGACGCCGAGGCAATGAGGAAGGCCCTAAGGAGCCTTATGGCTTCTATGAGGTCCGCCACCAGTTGGAGGAGATTCAAAACAAGTAGCAGTGTCAAGGACTTCATCTCAACCACATGTATCTGAGGCAGCACTCCCATGAGTCATGTCATGTACATTAGGGCCACTACAATGCCAGCAGACCTCAATATGATGAGTATGGGCCCCATCAGGCCTACCCTGATCCTAGATCCCCTTATTGGGGAAACTGCTACTACAACCCTCCATGGTCTTCACATTTTCCTCAACCTCAATCATTCTCTTACCTCCATCTCCTATTTATGTTTTTCTCAGGACGAGCAAAAGTCTATGTCTGGGGTGGGGGTGGGTGGTACAATTATATTCCACTCCCCTATCTTTTTCACTAATTTTTGTCTTCCTTTTTTATGTTTTTGCATGTTTTTGCTTTAATTTATGGACTATATCTAATCGATCATCATTTTCTATTTTATTTAGTTGTAAATCCATTATATAGTCAGCCATTGAGTAGTCATCTATCATTGTACCCCCTTTTTTGAATTTAGTGAAACTTTATGCAAAATCCATTACAAATTGCCATGTCTGAAACTAGTATGTAACCTAGGACCCTTAATGACATCACTCCTTGGAATAGTTGGCAATTCATAAGGAATTGATCAGAACCAAGCATAATTTTCCTTATTTTTAGACAAATAGATTATCTTGTTATAAAACTCGTCTGATGTGAATTATAGGAATATTCTAACTTGAGCAATGTCACTGTCTGAAAAATAAATAATGTCGAATGTTGAAAGCACAATAACATCTCTTCTATCCCTCTATTTTTCTTCTAAAAAAAGAGAAGTAAAGAATCACCACCAGACAAAAATCAAGTCTGGGGTGACACACTTCCCAAAAAATAAAAATTCCATATCCCACACAGGGGCATACCCTAAAAAAGATGTCAAAGTGCACAAGAAAAAAATTTGTGACCAATTTAGCCATAACTTTGCAAAAATCCAAATCCCGAGTCGAATAGAGGAGGGATCAAAAACATTTTTATCTTCCATTCTTGTTTTCACCTTTCCTTCATCCTATTCTTGTGCAATACATACAAGAAATTAAAATTGAGTGTGTCAAAGTGAGAGATTGAGGAAGCCTATTTTTCTACAAACTCTCATTTAAAAAGCAAGATTTGATATTTGTTCTTGATAGGGAATATAGAATTTTATGCTATGTAGTTCTAGGAGATTGGCTCACTTGGCCAACAAATCTATATGTAAGGAATTTAGTGATGTTACAAAGGTGAGGATGACATTTTGGGAGTACAAATTGGAATTTATTTGTAATTTAATTTGCTTAGAACGAGAAAAGATTCAAATCTAGGGTATTTTTATGGATGCATATTCATCCATCTTGTTGTATATTTTTCTTAGTCATTTTTATTAGATTTCTATCTTTTTCATTAATTGGAATAAATTTCAATTTTACCCATTTCCTTATTTATTTATTCAAACACTTATCCATTTTCTCAAATTTTGTAGGGATTTTCTCTAAAAGTTCATTCCGACCCTCTAAGTCAGTGAGATGAATATCTCATTGATCCCTAACGGTAAGCTCACACCCCTGAAGACCCTCATTGAAGAGCCAAACAACCACCTTGCCCTTGGCTCAATCAACTAACTCATCATGCCAAATGGTCGTATCACCTTATCGATACGGTCATCTCATGGAACCAAACGAGCACCCAAATGAAGCCAGATGGCTATATGACTTGACCTGGCCTCGTATCAGAAAGAAAGTGATGTCACTTGGTTAGGGTTCCAACCCTTTAGATTCATGCACGTCAGCGCAAGACAGTCACCTCAGTCTACTAAAATGCTCATATCATGGTTTGCTTTGAGAGCAAGAAATTATAGAAATGGTGCCGCCAACCACTCGATTAGGGTTCAGCCGCTGCCCCTAAGATGAGCCACGTCACGATCAAGATGGATGTCTCACATATCCCTTGTGACCATCTGGGACATTGCTTCAAGGCAAAATATTCATCTAGACGGGCACCGTCACAAACCTTCTTAGGGTTTCCATCTGAAACTCCTAGGCTCGCGCCCAATTAGCGCCAGACGACCGTTTTGGGATGCACGAACATGGCAATTCAGCAGCCACCACTTATTTGTTTTCTTTTCCCCCTTAGGGTTTCCACCCCTCCTTCCTCTATTAAAGGTGGGGGGGACTCCACTAAGAAAAGGGTCTCAATTTTTGTACACAATTAATAGTGAAACTCTGATATTTTTCTTTCTAGTGTAATATTACATCCAAAGAAATAAAGTTGGTTCTTTTTTTCTACATATGGATCTCTCTTTCTATTATTCTTCTTCTTGCATTTTCATCTTGGAGTGGGAGACAGAGCAACTAAGCCTTTAATTTCCACCTCCTTGGACTCTTCAGAGATTCCAGAATTGTAGTCTACGGGTTCCTTTCTTTCTCTCCTAGTTTCTCCCATCCTCAGTGTGACTAGATAGTAGTTTTCTTATCAAGACGAGGAGAGTAGCCCCTCAACCATGTGTTAATTAGACTGGGTTTTTACACAACTACTTTAGACGAATGATTTTTAGTTTAGAAATTGTTGATTTAAATGAGTAATTAATTGCTTTACTATCACTTGTTAATCATAGCAGATGCGACTGTGGAACCCGGGAAATAGAACACCTAAATCGTCTTTATGAGGATTTGGATGAAACCCTAGAAAATTCCTCTTTAGGATGAACAACAAGGATACATGAACACCAGGACCAATGGGTACATGTGTAGTTCCTCTATTATGTTTTATTTACAAATAAATTGCATACCTACTTTTATCTTATTTGTGGTGTATCGCTTGATCCTATTATCATAAGGACTAAGGTGGTGAAACCCCTAATCCTCAATGCCTAACTTCCTGATTTTTTTTTTGAGAAACCGATACCTCTTATTCATTAATTTCCTCTACTCCGCTATTACAATGCAATCTATCAAATTCAAACATAGCCATTAGTTCAGTTGGGCATACTAACAAGCTCCTATCCCGATCAGGAACCTTCAGAAACCACTTAGCTAGCTTATCAGCAAGCTTATTGCATGTTCTTTTTATTTTCTGAATCTTTATGTTCTGACTTGTTTTTATTTGCAGCAGAGTCCCAGCCACCAAGTTCTTAAACTTCGGGGGGATCGCAGCAGTTCCGTTCATATATTCAACTGCTAACTGGGAATCTGACATGATCTCCACGCATGGCCACCTCCTCATCACACAGACGTCCACAGCTTTTGCAATGGCCAACAACTCTCCTTCTAGAGGGTCAGTACCAATATGTTTCCCTGTACCTCCCTCGATCCACTGTCCATTTTCATCCCTAACAATGAAGCTCGTGCTTTGTGTGGATTTTCCGATCCTTTGTGCCAGGTCCACACAGATTTGATGCACTCCCCTCCGTGGAGCTTTCCACCTGTCAGTAGTAAGGCTATGCTCATTGCTGCTCATACCAGAAATCCCATTCGAGGTAGTGTTAAATACATTCATCCACGCCTGAACCTCCATGACCACTCGGGTGAAATCCCTGGTCGAATGTCTGAAAATGATCTCATTCCTCGCTTTCCACACCTGCCAAGAGGTGATGGCGAACCGCTGACGCCACCTCGCCTGCAACATATTCTCCCAGAACCAGTTGGTTCCATTCTGCGACAGGTGCCTGTACTTCTGGAACCCTGGTGTGGTGTCCCAAATTTGTCTAGTTTTGGGGCAGAGCTGGATGGTATGCAGCAAATCCTCCTCTTCTCCATTGCATAAATGACATATCTTGTCATCCGACAATCCCCGCCGGTATCTCTCGGCATTAGTCAGCAAGCGATTGTGTCCAGCCAGCCACAAGAAAAACTTGACTCTTGGAGGCACCGGGGTGCTCCAGATAAGATCCCAAGGGTAGGACACTTCTACCTCCTGTAAGTAATTATCCTTATAGAACATCGCCGTAGTAGGTCTCCCTCCTTGTGCCGTGTCCCAGTAGAAAACATCCGGATGAGGTTCCGGTAATGGTGATCGCATACCTCTTAAGCGATTCATAGAATCAGCATTGAAATAGGACTCCACATATTGCCAATCCCAACCTCCATCAAGGTTTATCATGTCTGCTACCTTCAGGTGTTCGAGTTCTGGCGGGATCAAAGTACCCGTCCTGGGAATTGGACAAACTCCTCCTCGCAGCCACCTATCTCTCCAAACATTCGTCTTCCTTCCGTCCCCAATCGCAATAGCCATATGATTTCTTATATACTCTCGGTTTCCAAGAATACTTCTCCACACCATAGAGCCGGACTGTCTGATACGAGTTCCCTTCGTGTATTTCACCTGCATGAGGGACTTCCACACCAGAACCGCGTCTGACTCGAAGCTCCAGGCCTGCTTCCTCATAAGAGCTATGTTAATTCTCCTAGCACATCTGATACCCAGACCTCCATGCTCCTTAGGCTTGAGAATGGTCTTCCAAGCTACGAGATGAGTCTTCCTCCTATTGTCTGTACACCCCCACACAAAGTTCCTGGTTATCTGATTAAGTCTGTCCGTGATAGAGGTAGGTAGCTGCACAGCTTGCATCAAATGGGTGGCCGTATTTGTCAGGGCCACATTCACCAACGTGACTCGTCCAGCCATAGACAGCCTCTTATTGCTCCACGCATTCACCTTATTCTGAAATGAAGCAACCAGGTCAAGGTATAGATGTTTCGAATTTCTATTGTGAATTACTGGGATACCGAGGTTCTTCCCTAAATCATCCGTCTGTCGGATACCCAATCTTCTGCTAATCCCCCTAGAAATCACCGGTGTAGTATTCTTCGAGAAAAAGACCATGGATTTCTCCAGAGCAACTTCCTGTCCAGAGATTTGTCCGAATTCCTCCAGAACTCTCTGCACCACCCCTGCTTGTCGAGCCTCCGCCTCCGCAAACAGAACTAGGTCATCTGCAAAACACAGGTGAGTAAATTGTACCTTGTGTCTCATGAAACTCGCTGGTTTCCATGCTCCGAGATTGACCTCCCGTTCAATTGCCTGACTCAGACGGTCCATGCATAACACAAAGATGTAGGGTGATAACGGATCTCCCTGCTTGACGCCGCGAGATGGTTTAATAGGAGGGATAGTTTCTCCATTCCAGACAATGGTAGATTCACCTGTAGTGAGTATTTGCATGATGAAATTAATCAGATTGGTAGGGATAGCCGTACGCCTGAGGGTATCTTCTATGAACTTCCAGCTAATCCGATCATAGGCTTTAGAGAGATCAATCTTTACTCCCATGCTTTGTTTTCTCGAATGGACCTTCTCCATGGAATGTATGATTTCCTGTAACAGGATTGTATTATCATGTATCTTCCTCCCAGGGATGAAACTAAGTTGCATCGGAGATATCCACCCATCAAGAAAAGGTTTGATTCTATTGACAATGATCTTAGACATCAATTTAATGCAGACATTGTTCAACGAAATTGGACGAAGATGTGAACACTATTAGGATGTTTTAACTTTGGAATAAGAACGACTGTAGAGTCTGTAGAGCCAGTAGCTAGAGGCATGCCCGAGAAAGCTTCCTTTACTTCCCTTACCAGACCCTTCTCCAGAACTGACCAGTAGAGTCTGTAGAGCCAGTAGCCTAACTTCCTGATTTCAAATCATTCTTAAATGCTTATTTTCAATTTATATTTTAATTTCAGTACTTTAATTTGTTTAGATAATCTTGTGTGCTAACAGTTTTCTTCCTTTAATCTCTTGTCTTAGAATAATCTTTTTCTTCCTTTGCATTAGTGTAATCTTTTATTCTTCTTGCACTTTACTTTCTTGCATTAGTTTAATCAAACCCCTCAAATTGGATTTTATTTTTTGTCAAACTTCTAAAAATACCAAAAAGAAATAATTTTAAAAATCAATCGAGATTAAAAGAAAATGAATTTTAAAAATAGTGTCATGTGGGATCGACCCTTCTATACTAGTTTTAACTGGAAAGTAAAAAAAGATTAAACTCTAGGATAATTATTTTAGTGAATTGGTGTGCTCTTCGATGTGTATCAGCGCACCACTCTAGACCCACTGGTCCAGTCTTCAACACATTCTTTGCTACCTCAAGAGTGCTCTAGGTTGAGGATTGTTCTACAAATATCCCAAGTCCAAGGTAATATCTATCTCTAGATATGCAGATGCAGATTGGGAAGGTGACTTTAAAGGTCGTCAACCCACTTTTAGTTATTGTGTCATGATTGACACTCACGCTATTTCCTAGAGGAGTAAAAGATAGGCTATGGTATCTTACTCTGGCATCAGGCAGAATATCAAGTTGTGGATCATAATGTTATTATCTATAGTGGGTCTGATCCATTTTGACTGAGTTTGGAATCCCTTTACAAACTCCTACTACTTTTTAAGATGAAGTGTTGACTCCTGGTCGCTCGTCTCCTAGGGTTTCTCTAGGCGACGACGCATCCAGGCCTTCTCGCCACTGAGGCGTCGTCTCTCTTGCGTTTTACAAGGCTTCTCCGCACTATGGCGGATGAACTTGTGGAAAGGTACGCAGCACTAAGGGTTCAAGAGGAAGAGGAGAACGATGTCCTTGATCTCCAAGGGGCGTCAGAGGGGGAGGGAAGCGAGCACATAGCCCTAGCGCTGGTCGGACGGCTGACGACGGATAGGCCATACAATTTTCCAGCGTTCAAAAGAACGATGACCAATGCTTGGGCGCTGAGGAAGGACGTTAGCTTCAGGAAGATTTCCAGCAATCTCTTTGTGATCTAGTTTCTCCATTGGAAGGATAAGGAGAAGGTCGTTGCGGAAGGTCCATGGAATTTCGACAACCATCTTCTCGTCGTCAGGTATATCAATCCAGAGGACACACCGTCGGAGATGGTTCTCAATCTTTACCTATTTTGGATCAGGTTGTACAACATGCCTCTAGGCTACAGATCGGAGGAATCAATTAGGGTGGTTTCTAGAAAGATCGGTAGGGTCGTCGCCATTGATAGGCGTGACCTCGGATGGGGGGCGTCGTGCAGGGCGCGCGTCAAAATCGACATCACAAAGCCTATCTGACAGTTGCAAAAGATAAGGGACAAGAGCGGCAAGGTTGTTCCAATTGAGATTAGATATGAACGGCTTCTAGCTTTTTGCTATCTTTGTGGTGTCATGGGCCACCTTGAGAAGGACTATAGAGAGGAGGAAGAGGGGGTGGAGGAAGGTGCGACGCCTAGGCATTGGGGGCCTTGGATCAAAGCGTCGCCGACGAAGCGGTGGATTGTTCCGATCAGGGAGGAACTCATGGGCAGAGAGGGAGTGTCTAAAGAATTGAGGTTTATCTCCAAACCGATCGCTACACGCACCACGTCGGGGGAGCAGCAATGCCACACTGACGCAAGTAGATGGCATCCTGATGCTGACGGGCATCCGGGGAGGGAGGAGTGTTGGCTAAATGGACATCTATAAATCCCTTTGTTTTGATTATGACAAACATTTCATTCTTATTAATTTAACGTGCTACTTGAGTGTGCAGGATGACAAAGCAACAAGGGAAAATCTACAAGCTTACATATTTATAATTTCATGCAATGTAATCACTGTTGTAAAAACTTGTACAAAAATATAATGTACAAGTACTTAGAATTGCATGTAAATCAAGCGTTAGATTCTCCCTAGCTAAACACCACAGTTAGACAAGTCATCCCATTCAAATAGGATTATTTATGCACACTTACACACATAATTAGTGCCTAAATTGAAACCTTGAAACAGGATCAATCTCGGTCGACAAACTCCTCGACCGAGACACTCTCGGTCGACAATCTTCTCGACCGAGAAAGATCTAAAGTAGCCGTTAGACACAACAGACAAGTTAGTTGGCAGTTGAAGAAAGACGTTGCAAATCACTTGTTCCAGAGAGCCTGTCGTTCGACAAAAGTTCGACCGAGTAGGTGTCTCGGTCGACCATTTGTCGACCGAGATGGTCTCTGACAGCAACTGCAGAATTAATTAATTAGCCGTTGTTAAAGCAACAACTTTGTACCTAACGGCTAGTTAAGCACTTAGAAACCCCTAGAAGTTGTCTAGAATGTCCTTAAGCTTCCTTAGGCCATTCCTATAAATAGGACAAGCCATAGGACACCTAAACTCACTAGTTTTACACTTGTTACACTTGAGAAATACTTGAGCATACTTGAGCAATCTGTTGCAAGCAAATTGAGCACTGTGATCATTGGCCTACTTTCTCCTTAGCTCAAATTCGTATCCTATAGGCTAGAATCTCCTACCCACAGCAATCACAAGTTCACACATTTGGTTAGGAGATCTATACGCTGGATCTAGGCATATCAAGCCTTGGGCTTTAAAGGATAAGTTGTAATTTCCTTTTTCTTTCTTATTCCCTATTACTGTTTGTACTCTCCTTGCTACTCCTAGGTTGGAGGCTGCGGATTGGAGAGGGTGAAGATCTTCTTGGCAAAGAAGGAGACTTTGAGCTACTTCAGAAGGCTGGTTCAATGGGAGGTTACTTCTAGAGAGGAAGGCTACTTCAAGGGGGAGCTTGGAGTTACTTCAAGAAGGCTACCTCAGGGTTGGTGCACCTACTTCAAGTGAAGGCTGTTCAAAGGGTGTGGTTGAAAGTATTGTATTTTGTATAAATCCTCGAGAGGTAATAAAATAAATACTTTCAAATCCCGGTTGGGTAAGCAACCGGGTAGTGGACTGACAACTATAGTATTTGCTATAGTTGGAACCACTCTAAATGCCTGTCTCCTTCTTCTAATCTCAATTTTGGTTGTTTGAGTTAAATAATTATTAAAATCACTATAAAACTCTATTCACCCCCCCTCTAGTAGTTTTCAGTTGGTATCAGAGCGAGGCTTCAAGGAACCCTAACAAGGTCTTAAAGAAATGGGTGATGGAGTGCTCAACAACCTCAACATTGAAGGGACACTTGTTGCTAGGCCTCCAGCGTTCGATGGAACAAACTACCAATATTGGAAGAGAAGGATGCAATTCTACTTCCAAGGAATCAACTGGGATCTATGGAGAATGGTGTCTACTCCATATATGCTCCCTCAAAATGAATTTGCGGAATGGGATGCAAACACGATAAAGCTGGCCCAAATGAATGCAAAAGCTGTAAGTATCTTATATTGTTCTATTTCGGTAGGAGAATTTAATAGAATATCAAATTGTGATACAGCTTATGATATTTGGCATAGACTGTCCATAACCTATGAGGGTACAGTCCAAGTCAAAAATTCCAAAATTAGCTTGCTTAAAACGAAGCTTGAACATTTTCGTATGGATCCTAATGAATCTATTAGTGAAATGTTTTCAAAATTCTCTACCATTGTTAATGGTTTAACTGCCCTAGGAAAACCTGTCCTTGAGGAAGATCAGGTATCAAAAATCCTTCGATCACTTCCTCCAAAATAGAAGCCAAAGGTGACAGCCATTGAAGAAGCAAACGACCTCACTCGACTCAAAATGGAGCAACTCATCGGAAATTTAGAAGCTCATGAGGCAGATCTAGAAGAGGAAGAAAGAAGAGAACGTGAACGTCAAAGTGGGAAGAAGAAGGATGTGGCTCTCAAAGCTTCAAAAGTCGTCACACAAGAAAGTGAGGAGTCAAGTGAAGAAGAAGGAGAAGAAGCCTTGATCGTCAACGGTAAGAAATACAAAAGGTTTAAATCTAACAAAATTTCTAGTTCTTCTACCCCTCCCAGATGCTTTGAATGTGGGAAGAAAGGGCATTTCAAAAATGAATGTCCCAAAGCAAAGAAGGGAAAGAAAAGCTCACACAAGAAGAAAGGAGAAAAAGCCTATAAAGCTGCATGGGATGAGTCAAGTGAGAGTGAAAGCGGAGAAGAGGTGGAATGTCTAATGGCAAGAGAAGAAAATGAAGACTCTCAAGAGGTAAGCCTAATTGATCTTCCTAAAGAAGAGTTAGTTACTAATTTACAAGAAACTCATGATAAATATATTGATGCCAAGAAGAAACTAAAGAAGGCTATAAAATCGAATGATGAGCTCATTGCCAAATTAGATAAACTTTCTTCTGAAAAGAACAACACTGATTTTGAGAATTTATCTTTAAAAACATCTTTAGATGATTGTACTAGAAAGCTACTCACTTTAGAAACAAATGTTGATCTTCTTTCTAAAGAAAAGACTGAATTATTAGCTAAACTATAAGATTTTCAAACTCAGCCTATTTTGTGTAACCATTCGGACTATGATAATCTTGTAAAGGAAAAGGACTCATTGTTTTCTGATTTAGATCAAGCAAGAAAAGATCTACACAAGAAAATAAATGATATTGCTATGTTGCAAAGAGAACTTTATGAGTTAAGAAGAAAAGATATACTTGATAACATACTAAGAGTTGGCACTGTTTTCAATGGAAGAAAAGGTTTGGGATATGCTCCAAAGAAAAATCAACCCAAAAGAACTCAAACTAGGTTTGTACCTAAGAACACAATGGCTAGAAAGAGAAATGAAGTTGATTCTATTACTTGCCATTTCTGCTTACGTCTTGGACACTATTCCTTTTCATGCCCCTACAAGACTAAGGAGTCCGACTTAGTTTGGATCCCAAAACCCCAAACTTAGTAGAGTGGAATGTAGTTGAGATATGACCAAATGCTTTATTTTGCTATTTATATTGTCTTATCTCAACTAAAAGGTGTCATGCATATTGTTATCATTTTTCTGCATTGTTGTTCTGAAACAGAAACCTTGTCGGTCGAAGTATTGTCGACCGAGCTTTGGATCGGTCGAAGTATTGTCGACCGACTGGATGTCTTTAACAAATCAAAATTTACAGCACCTATTTCGGTCGAAAATTGGTCAACCGAGCAAATTTCTGCGTTTCTTTGCTTGTAATACAGTAACCTTCTCGATCGACAAATTTTCGACCGAGACAGATATCGGTCGAACAATTGTCGACCGACTGGTTTTCTGTATCAGAACTTTTATACAAGTATGTACTTAAAAAGTTTCTAACCATATCGGACCATCACATGGGTACCAAAATCTACATTTTAATGCAGGAATGGGTAGTTGACAGTGGATGCTCCAAACATATGACCGGGAACAAGGATGCATTTTAAACTTTTGAAGAAAAGAAAAGTGGAACGGTCACCTTTGGAGACAATGGTAAAGGCAAAATCGTTGGAATAGGTAATGTTGGAACAAACCTCGAAATTAAGAATGTTCTACTTGTTGATGGTTTGCATCATAATTTGATAAGTGTAAGTCAATTATGTGATAGTGGTTATGATGTGCTATTTAACAAAACCTGCTGCAAGTTATTGATAGAAAACACTACAAATGTTGTTTATGAAGGAAATAGAGTTGGAAATCTTTATATTCTTAAACCTAACTCTATGAAATCAGTAGTAGGAAAATGCTTGCTTGCAAATGAAAATACCTTACAACTATGGCATAAAAAGCTGGGACATGCTAGTTCACATGTTATTAAAAAGTTAGTGAAATATGATCTTGTTCGTGGATTACCTACTTTGTCTTTTGATCAAGTGGAAAACTATGAACCATGCACAATGGGAAACCAACCTAAAACATCTTTCAAATCAAAACATGTACTTAGCACCAGTAGATCATTAGAATTAATTCATATGGATTTATTTGGACCAATGAGGACACAATCAATCGGTGGTAAGAGATATTGTTTTGTTATTGTTGATGATTATAGTAGATATACATGGGTACATTTTATTGCAACTAAAGATGATACTATTCATGTTTTTATGCAATTTTGTTCCAAGATTGAAAATCTCTTACAAAATAAAATATGTACTATTAGAAGTGATCATGGTGGGGAATTTGAAAATCATACATTTGAAGAGTTTTGTACATCTCAAGGATACACTCATAATTTTTCTGCTCCACGCACCCCACAGAAAAATGGTATAGTTGAAAGGAAAAATCGATCACTACAAGAAATGGCTAGAACTATGATGCTTGAACATAACACACCCAAAACCTTTTGGGCTGAAGCTGTAAACACTGCATGCTATGTGCTAAATAGAGTAACTTTTCACTCCCATTTAAAGAAAACCCCATATGAACTAATACATTCTAAGAAACCTAGAGTTGACTATTTTCATACCTTTGGCTCCACATGTTATATCTTAAATACCCAAGACGATAGAGATAAGTTTGACTCAAAATAACACAAAGCATTCTTTTTGGGATATTCCACTTCTAGCAAAGCTTTTAGAGTATATAACACTATATCTAGAAAAGTTGAGGAATCTATTCATGTTTCTTTTCATGAAGAATCCCCATCTGAAAATCTAGAAATCATAGATCTCACTAATCAATTAGAAAATTTAAACATACCAAACGATAGTGAGAAAGGTGCTACAAATAATCACCAAACTGAACCACAACCTACACCTAGACTTATTAAAGATCATCCTCAAGAATTAATTATTGGAGATCCTAATGATAAAGTCAAAACTCGTTCTTCCTTTAAAGATGTTTCAAACATGGCTTTTGTTTCTATCATTGAACCTAAAAAGATATCTGAAGCTCTTAAAGATGACTATTGGATAATAGCCATGCAAGAAGAATTAAATCAATTCACTAAAAATGATGTGTGGGATTTAGTTCCTAAACCACAAGATAAAACCATAATAGGAACTAAATGGGTTTTTAGGAACAAGCTAAATGAGTCAGGAGAAGTAATACGGAATAAAGCTCGGTTAGTAGCACAAGGATATAATCAACAAGAAGGAATAGATTTTGATGAAACATATGCACCCGTAGCTAGACTTGAAGCCATTAGAATGTTACTAGCTATTGCTGCCCATAAAAACATCAAACTCTATCAAATGGATGTCAAAAGTGCTTTTCTAAATGGCATCATTCAAGAAGAAGTTTATGTTGCCCAACCACCTGGTTTTGAAATTCCAGAAAAAGGTGACTATGTTTATAAACTTAAGAAAGCACTTTATGGTTTAAAACAAGCACCTAGAAATTGGTATGAAAGGCTCAAAACATATCTTTTTGATAATGGTTTTTCTATTGGAAATTCAGATTCTACTTTATTTTTCAAAACATATACATCTGATTTCCTAGTTGTGCAAATATATGTTGATGACATTATTTTTGGAGCTTCCAATGATTCATTGTGCACATAATTTAGTGATATTATGCAAAAAGAATTTGAAATGAGCCTCATGGGTGAACTAACTTTCTTTCTTGGTTTTCAAATTAAGCAAACATCTGCCGGAATATTCATAAGCCAAGAAAAATATACTAAAGAACTCTTAAAACGTTTTGGGATGGATCAATGCAAACATGCTACTACTCCTATGGCTACTTCTGTCAAAATTGATAAGGATGAAAATGGGGAACCTATTGATGATTCCTTATATAGAGCCATGATTGGTAGTTTGCTTTACTTAACGGCTTCTAGACCGGACATTATGTTTTCTGTTGGTCTTTGTGCTCGATTTCAATCACAACCTATGCATTCTCATTTTCTAGCAGTTAAACGAATTCTTCGTTACCTAGCCGGTACTACTTGCTTTGGTTTATGGTATCCCAAAGGACAATCTTTGGATTTCAAAGCTTATACTGATGCGGATTATGCTGGTTGTCGACTTGATCGCAAGAGTACTAGTGGTGGCTGTTTCTTATTAGGGAGAGCTTTAGTATCTTGGTTTAGCAAGAAACAAAATACGGTTGCCCTATCTACAACTGAAGCTGAATATATGGCAGCTGGGTCTTGTTGTGCTCAAGTGCTTTATATGCAACAAGTGTTAAGCGATTATGGTTTTAATCTTTCATCTACGCCTATTTTTTGTGAAAACACAAGCGCCATAAACTTAGCACACAATCCTATTTTACACAGCCGAGCTAAACATATTGAAATCCGTCATCATTTTTTAAGGGATCACATCTCCAAAAATCATGTTTCCCTTTATCATGTTGATACGGAAGATCAATTGGCTGATATTTTTACAAAACCGCTTCCACTAGATCAATTTAACAACATTAGGAAGCAATTGCTTATCACTCCTTTGGAGGATGTTTTCTTTGCTTTGTGCTACTTAAACACAAGCTCTTGGTTTTTAAATGGACATCTTTTTCATTCGATTTGATGGGATATCTAATTAAGGGGAAGTTTTTATTCTTAACGGTTATCTTTTTGAAATGACAAAGGGGGAGAGATAAATATAAAACTAAAATTTAGTAATTATGTAAAACTCAATTAATGAGTTTCATAAATAAACTCTTGGCTTTACATTGAAAGTTGCTATATTCCCAAATGATCTGGATTTCATGTTCCATAATTCATGGGGAATAATAAGCACACATTTTATACACAAGAGAAAAAGCTACAAAAGGTAATCTAAAGGTATGAAACTCATATGTTTTATATTTCCTTTATTTATATTTTGGAAATGTTTGTCATCTTCAAAAAGGGGGATATTGTTGGCTAAATGGACATCTATAAATCCCTTTGTTTTGATTATGACAAACATTTCATTCTTATTAATCTAACGTGCTACTTGAGTGTGCAGGATGACAAAGCAACAAGGGAAAATCTACAAGCTTACATATTTATAATTTCATGCAATGTAATCACTGTTGTAAAAACTTGTACAAAAATATAATGTACAAGTACTTAGAATTGCATGTAAATCAAGCGTTAGATTCTCCCTAGCTAAACACCACAGTTAGACAAGTCATCCCATTCAAATAGGATTATTTATGCACACTTACACACATAATTAGTGCCTAAATTGAAACCTTGAAACAGGATCAATCTCGGTCGACAAACTCCTCGACCGAGACACTCTCGGTCGACAATCTTCTCGACCGAGAAAGATCCAAAGTAGCCGTTAGACACAACAGACAAGTTAGTTAGCAGTTGAAGAAAGACGTTGCAAATCACTTGTTCCAGAGAGCCTGTCGGTTGACAAAAGTTCGACCGAGTAGGTGTCTCGGTCGACCATTTGTCGACCGAGATGGTCTCTGACAGCAACTGCAGAATTAATTAATTAGCCGTTGTTAAAGCAACAACTTTGTACCTAACGGCTAGTTAAGCACTTAGAAACCCCTAGAAGTTGTCTAGAATGTCCTTAAGCTTCCTTAGGCCATTCCTATAAATAGGACAAGCCATAGGACACCTAAACTCACTAGTTTTACACTTGTTACACTTGAGAAATACTTGAGCATACTTGAGCAATCTGTTGCAAGCAAATTGAGCACTGTGATCATTGGCCTACTTTCTCCTTAGCTCAAATTCGTGTCCTATAGGCTAGAATCTCCTACCCACAGCAATCACAAGTTCACACATTTGGGTAGGAGATCTATACGCTTGATCTAGGCATATCAAGCCTTGGGCTTTAAAGGATAAGTTGTAATTTCCTTTTTCTTTCTTATTCCCTATTACTGTTTGTACTCTCCTTGCTACTCCTAGGTTGGAGGCTGCGGATTGGAGAGGGTGAAGATCTTCTTGGCAAAGAAGGAGACTTTGAGCTACTTCAGAAGGCTGGTGCAACGGGAGGTTACTTCTAGAGAGGAAGGCTACTTCAAGGGGGAGCTTGGAGTTACTTCAAGAAGGCTACCTCAGGGTTGGTGCACCTACTTCAAGTGAAGGCTGTTCAAAGGGTGTGGTTGAAAGTATTGTATTTTGTATAAATCCTCGAGAGGTAATAAAATAAATACTTTCAAATCCTGGTTGGGTAAGCAACCGGGTAGTGGACTGACAACTATGATATTTGCTATAGTTGGAACCACTCTAAACACCTGTCTCCTTCTTCTAATCTCAATTTTGGTTGTTTGAGTTAAATAATTATTAAAATCACTATAAAACTCTATTCACCCCCCTCTAGTAGTTTTCAAGGAGGCGTCGAATGATTCAGTGGAGATGGTGGACCTAGACGAGGTATTCGTCAAGCGGGCAGACGCTGTAATGGCATCGACATGGGTGTTTGGCAAGCGTTTTGACACTGCAACGGCATCGACAGTGGCGTTTGGCAACCATGTTGACGCTGCAATGGGGCCGACGGCTACTGACCTTGAGCAGCGGACGAGGGGCGCTGTTATGGCATCGACGGATGTTGTTCAGGGTGCTGGGCGCCAAGCTATAGAGGGGGTAAGGGCGCCGCTGGGTGTGATGTTAACGTCACCGATGGAGACGCAACGGGCGACGGAGAGCCAAACAACGAGCCGACACAGCGCTACGGGACTGATGATAGATAACAATGCTCAAACGTCCAGTGGGGGCGTCGACATCAATGTGCAAGGTTCGGCGGTGTCATCCAACGGTGCAGGCCAGGTGTTAGGTGTGTCTTCCAACATGGCGGCTCACATGTTAGGGGACAAAAACACTCAGGCATCCACAGAGGACGTCGACATAGGGGTGGCACAACTTCTCCAGGATAACATCGAGGCTAATGACGTTACAGGGGGTGTTGGGGAAGGAGGGGCATGGGAAGAAGGGGTGAGGATGCTTGCTATGAGGTCGATGCACCATAGTAGGAAGGGTGGGGTGGGAAAGAATAAGGGAAGAAGTTGATGGTTTACAAGGCTTGGGTCGCGGCAGGTGGGTGGGGAGTGATAGGGCATCACAGCGAGTTCTGGAAGGGGGAAAGAGGAGGAGAGGGGGTACGGAAGGTATGGAGGGGATTGAGGAAGGCGAGATGGGTTTGGTCAGAAAACGAGTGCGGGTGGTGGTGCATTGTGAAACAAATCACACAACAATAGCGGGTGCTGGCGAGGTCTAGGCCCATGAAGAGCCATGAAAATCTAATGATGGAACGTCCAGGGTCTGGGCAGCCCTAGGATGGTTGACTCTCTTAGGAGGCGGTGTTGGAGAGAGATGCCCGACATAGTCTTTGTGATGGAGACTATGTGTAGAGGGAGGGACCAAGAGGAGGTTAGAAGGAGATGTGGGTACAATGCAGGGTTTGGAGTGGACAGCAGGGGGAGAGCTGGATGTTTGGGTGTGTGGTGGAGAGGGGAGGATGTGTCGGTGAAGTCTTTTTCAGACCATCATATCAGTGCGGTGGTGGGAAGGGAGGACAGCCAGGATTGCTTTTACTTTGTGGGGATTTATGGTTGGGCAGCAACTCATGAGCGTCACAACACTTGGAGGCTGATGGAGGACCTTTATGCACAGACGACTTTGCCTATTGTCTTCGGCGGGGACTTCAATAAGATACTTTTTCAATCTGAGAAGCAAGGAGGTCAACCTAGGCATGAATGTCAGATGCGGAACTTCAGAGAGGCAATGGAGAGATGTCAGCTCGCTGATTTGGGATCCACCGGAAATAAATTTACGTGGAAGAGGGGACAACAGGTAGACACGATGATTTTGGAAAGACTTGACAGGTTTCTGGCGGACAGGAAATGGTGTGATTTTTATAATATCAGAAAGGTCAAAAACTTCCCTATTCTTAACTCGGATCATGGGTAGATTCTCTTATGGACAGAGCACAGGAATAATGACGGTGGGTAGGTGGAGAAGCGGTTCTGATTTGAAACCTTCTGGTTATCTTCACCGGAATGCAAAGATGTCGTCACTTGGGCTTGAGACAACAGCTATGATTTGGGCCTTAAAGGAAAGACAGACTGTTGTGTGGAAAAGCTTGTTGGATGGGCGACAGATAAATTTGGTAACATAAGAAGGAGAATTCAGCAGCTCGAGAAGAGACTTGGTCATGCCCAAGATAAGCCACCATCTCATGACATGTTGCAAGAATGTGAATCTTTAGGGAGAGAACTTCAGGATTTACAGAGGCTGGAAGAGAGCTATTGGTTGGCTAGAGCTAGGACCAATGAGATGAGAGACGGAGACAGGAACACAAAATACTTTCATCATAAAGCTAGCCAAAGAAAGAGATGCAACACCATAGAAGGTCTCTTTAAGGAGGATGGGAGTTCGCATACGAAGGAGGATTCCATTGCTGAAATTATTTTTTATTATTTTAATTCCCTCTTTTTCAGCTCAAACCCTCACGGGATGGAGGAATTTCTTGATGGCATGCCTAGGGTGATTGATGAATCTTCATTTTCAGATCTGGAAAAGGTTCCCACCGAGACAGAAGTTTGGAAAGCTCTTCAACAAATGCATCCGAACAAAGCTCCCGACCCGGATGGGATGAAGGATATTTTCTACCAAAAATTTTGGGAGGTGATTAAAAGTAGTTTGATGGATTTTATTTCTAAATGGTGGAGAGGGGAGATTGGCGTGGCTGACATTAATGACACTGATATAGTTCTCATTCCTACGACAAATAGTCTTGTCCGCTTGTCTGAATATAGACCTATCAGCTTGTGCAATGTTTCATATAAGATTATTACTAAGGTCTTGGAAAATTGAATCAAACCGCTGATGAATGGGATTATTTCGGAGAATCAAAGTGCTTTCATAGAAGGGAGGATGATCACTGACAATGCCTTGGTGGCATATGAGCTGTTTAATACCACGAAACACCGCAAGAAAGGAAGAGAGGGGCTTATGGCGCTTAAGCTGGACATGAGCAAGGCATACGACAGAGTCGAGTGGGTTTTTCTGGAGGGGGTTATGGAGAGAATGGGGCTGCCGCCTATTTGGAGAAGGAAGGTTATGGAGTGTGTTACAAGTGTATCCCACAAGTTCATCGTCAATGGAAATAGGAGAGGGTCTGCAAAACTATCCCGAGGACTTCACCAAGGTGATCCTATATCCCCTTACCTTTTTATTTTTTGCGCTGAAGCACTTTCTTTTTCTCTATCCAAAGCTGCACAGGTCAACAAAATACATGGGACAAGAATATGTAGAAGGGAACCACGGGTCACTCACCTTCTTTTCACAGATGATAGCATTGTTTTTACAAGGGCTACCTCAGAAGAATGCTCCGCTTTAGCTGAAATTTTCAGCCAATATGAGAGGGCATCCGGGCAGAAACTCAATTATGAGAAGACGGAGGTTTCCTTTAGTACAAACGTCTTTAGTGAGAGAAGGGAGTTCATTAAAAATCTGCTGTAGGTGAGGGAGGTGGACATGCATGACAAGTATCTAGGCCTTCCCACGGTGGTAGGTAGGTCCAAGAAGTAGGTGTTTGCGGCTATAAAGGACAGAGTGTGGAAAACATTACAGGGGTGGAAGGAGCAATTGTTGTCCAGACCAGGGAAGGAGGTGTTGATCAAAGCAGTTATCCAAGCAATTCCTACGTATCTCATGCGCATCTTCAAACTTCCGGAGGGAATTATTGATGATATCCATTCTATGATGGCACGGTTCTGGTGGGGATCTAAGGAGGGGGAAAGGAAAATTCACTGGATGAGCTGGGATAGATTGTGCAAGCCCAAGGAGAGTGGGGGCATGGGGTTTAGGGACCTGAAAGCTTTCAACCAAGCACTCCTCGCTAAACAAGGGTGTAGGTTGGCAGTCAATGGAGAGTCTCTTGCCGCTTGGGTACTCAAGGTGAAATATTACAACACATCTTCTATTCTACATGTCTAGTTAGGGGGGAATCCCAGCTATACATGGAGGAGTATTTGGGGGGTGCTGCAAGTAGTTAAGAGTGGCTTCAGGTGGAGGGTGGGGGATGGAAAAAATATTCATATCTACAAGGAAAGATGGATTCCACACTTGGGGGGGGGGGCACAACGGACAGATACTTGATTCATGGTCCAGTGGATTACAGATGGGTGAGCGATTTGATGGTTGGAGGACCTAAGAGGTGGAATAGAGAGGTGGTGGAGACTTGTTTTCCTACACATATAGCCCGGAGAGTTCTTAACATTCCACTATCACAGCGGATTGATGAGGACACACTATATTGGGATAAGGAAGGCAATGGGAGGTTTACTGTTAGGAGAGCTTATGTCTTTATTCGGACATGAGAGGATTTAGTTGACGGCTTGGATATTGGTTTGTGGAAGAGGGTTTGGAAGCAAGGTTGGCCACCTAAACTGAGGCAATTCATATGGAGAGCTCTCAGGAATATACTTCCCACTAAGTCAGAACTGCAAAGGAAGCATGTGACACCGGATGACAGCTGTCATCGCTGCGGACAGCGGGAGGATTCTTCTCATGCACTGCTACACTATGACGTAGCCAGACAGGTATGGGCGGCCGGTGTGTTTGATTGGGGCAGACGGCTGGGCAATCACGACGTGGCATCCTTTGTTAGGAGTCTTTTACAGGAGGAGGACAGCAGGCAAAAAGATGAGGGCGCTACTCTTATGTGGGTCTCATGGACAGCGAGGAATAAAATTCTTTTTGAGGATCATCCCCCCATATACCGGGTCTTGTGTCTTCTTACCTCAACCCAGTTGCTGACCATGCACGCTATCATGGGGTTGTGGGTAGAGTTGCCTTTTCTTCCACATCTCCACGTCAGGTTTCATGGTTTTGCCCACCACATGGCTGCGTTAAGATCAAGACAGATGCATCAGTCATTATAGCGGAAGAGAACAGATGTGCGGAAGTCATTCGGGACGTTAGCGATCAGCTTTGTTGGAGCTTCCAATGCCGGTTAGAACAGCCTTACTCGGTGCTTAGTGCGGAGGGTTTGGCTGTCCTACACGGTATGCGACTGGCTCTTAGGGAAGGGTACACAGATGTTGTGGTTGAAACAGACTGCCTGCTACTAGTGGAAGCGGTCAAGAAGGGATACGGCGGACGCGGTTATGAAGACTATATTTCTCAGGATATTGTTGATCTTTCTTGTAGTTTCTTTTCTTTTAATTTGTGTTTTGTTAAATGGCAAGGCAATAGAGTAGCTCATGCCTTATCCGCTGCTGCCTGTTATTTTGTTAATCCTCACATTGTTGGTGAGGACTTTGAGGATCGGATCCTTGTACTTGCTGCAAACGATTTGATTACTTAATAAAATGACGGGCGCCCTTCCTCAAAAAATAAAACTCCTACTACTTTATACTATGACAACCAGTGAACTATACACATAGCTAATAATTTAGTCTTCCACAAGAACACAAAACACATTGAATTTGACTACAATTTTGTGCAAAACTTAGTCAAAGCCAAACAAATCATCACTCTTCACATGATGACAAGTGATCAAGTTGTGTATATCCTTATCAAACCTCTTCCTCCTTCATTATTCAAATATATTGGTGTCAAGTGGGGACTTCACGATGTTTATTCTCCAACTTGAGGGGGCATGCTGATATATTTGATATAGTTGTGCCTGCTCTTTTCCTTCTCTTGTATCAAACTTGAGTGGGGCTCCTATAACCCACTTAAGTGGCCTCACTACTATACATAGGAGGCTATGTACTCTCCTTTAAATCACTAAATGGACACTCCATTCCAGAATTCACATAAATGATCTCCTTATAAATAAATAAAAAATAAAGTATTGATTCCTCCCTCTCTATGGGATGTACACTAAAGTACTACATTTACATTATACACTCATGGTATATTGATCTTGTCTAGTACATTTTAGACTAATATATTTATTGGTTAAGATCTACAATCTTATTCTCGCAACAATTTCAGCACCATTGTTGGAAAAAATGAAACATAGGAAAATCCAAATCATGGCAGATGAGGAATGCCCTATACTATAGCTACATATTTTAGTAGATACATATTTTTTTATTGTATGTTTGTTTCTATCTCGTAAAATATATACGCATATGGCAATCTCCACTTTTTTGCATTTATGCTACCTCTTAAATTCAAAGCTCCTAGAGAAAAGGAACCAACTTGCACCTAGATCCTAAGTTCTAGAATGCAATATGCTAGATTATAGTTGAGAAGAAGAAGGTTATATCCTAGATTATGGTAGAGAGATAAATATGTGACTATATCATCCCAACCATTGACCACATCACAACAAGGGTTACAATTGAGGACAAGAAATTCAGGATAAATACATTGCCATGCATATGACACAATGAAACCAATTTGTTGACATGACCAATGCAATCTCAAATGAGAATACAACACATCATCAATCTATGTGATGCTTATAACAATAAACATTATTTGTCTACATCTATTCTAGTCCATATATTTTACTTTTATCTAACACAATGTTATCAATACACCAACATCCCCATAAATAGTATAAGGACATGAGAGGAGCTCATTAAGGTATTCTATATAAAATATTTCCCGCTAAGCCTTGTCGCTTATCTGAGTAGGTAAATAACAAATTCAAACCAAACGGGGAGAAATTCCCTACATGAATCTTGGCAGAGACTCAAGGAGATGTAAAGGGAATTTTTGTATCATGTCTTAGAGGCATGTCTAGTTTTTGGAAGTTCTCTAACGAGATGCTATAATATGTGAAGAAATCTCTTCATTTTTTCAGTTGACGATGGATTACTAAGAAAAAATCTTCAAGAGTGTATGAATATATAGGGTGAACTGGCTGGAAACAACCCCAATTGGCTATGAGAGAGGAAATTAGTTGCTAATGGATATTGATGCAATATTCAATTTTTTACCTAATGATTTCATGAAAAACTAGGATCTTTATCATATGGCCCTAAGAATAAAACTTAAATTAATACTTCAATGTGATCCTACTATGCTATTCATAAGTTTTGAAGCTTTAATGGTAAAACAAAGAACAACCAATGACCAAGTCACTCAAGTACATGCCAAATATGAGATAATCTTAGAGAACTTTTCATGTTATAGCTCATACTCTTTTGGGTCAAATGTCCCAAACTACTTCACACATTTAACACATTCAATTGCATCTTTTTGAAATGAAAAAAAAACAATCAAGAAGAGGAATAGAAGGCCATTACTATGAGAAGTGGAATGAAACTCCTTGAGGTGATGGTTAACAAAGGAAAGGAGCCTCAGTTATAATCTAGGACCATGCCAACTCAAGAAGGTGAGAAATATTATCCTATATACATTTACACTTTTCAAGACATGAACTAAGTAATTAATTCCTCTCTTACTCATTGAGAAATTGAATGCAAAGTTCAATGATATCCTAAAGAAGCTTCATATAAACCTTCCTTCATGGACCCAAACTCCTAGATACCCACTGTAACGTCCTAGGATTTGAGGCCTTGGATAAGATGATCTTAAAAGGAATAATTGACTACTCACTAAGGTGCACCTCCTTTTCTGGGAGCCCATCACTAAAGAACTCCATAGTTAAGCGAGCTCAGCTTGGAGTAGTACTAGGATGGGTGACCAGTCGGGAAGTTGATCCTGGCTTGCACGTGAGTGAGTTTAAAGCATGCAGTTAAGGCTAGTAGTGGTCTGTGGGGCCAGTCGTCATTTCTGAAACTCTACTAGATTCTTGGGCAGTGGGTCCGGGCGTTACAAATGGTATCAAAGCCATAACCCCTCCAGTAGGTGGGGCCCACATGGTCATGTGGCATGCCAATCTTAAGTCGTGCGGTCCAGGCATGTAGGAAAGGGCTATCCATGGTTGACGTAGCCACCCTTGCGCTGGAATTTTGTGATCGGGATTTGATGTCTATGGGCCATTGTGGGTCTGCATTGAAATGGGGTTAGATTATGAGGCCATATAGTTGAGACTTGACGGGGACGTCAAGAGTCTAAGTGGGGGAGATTGTAACGTCCTGGGATTTGAGGCCTTGGATAAAATGATCTTAAAAGGAATGATTGGACTATCCATATCACCAAGATGCACCTCCTTTTCCGAGATCCCATCACTAAAGAACTCCACAGTTAAGCGTGCTCAACTTGGAGTAGTACTAGGATGGTTGACCAGCAAAGAAGTTGATCCTGGCTTGCACGTCAGTGAGTTCAAAGCATGTAGTTAAGGCTAGTGGTGGTCTGTGGGGCTAGTTGTCATTCCTGAAACTCTACTAGAGCCTTGGGCAGTGGGTTCAGGCATTACACCCACATACTCATAGTTCCTTAAAAACATGTTCATAATGAAGTACATGACATTTGGCTAAAAGGTGGTCAAACTCGCATACACCATTGGTGACATAGTGCAAGCTAAGATACCTAAGAAGCTACAATATCCATGTTCATTTGGTCTATCATGCCACATTGAAGATTCAACATGCCTATTTGGACTTCTAAAACTCAATGGTAGCATAAGAGTCATGCTTCTATCATTATTAAAAATTAAACTCCTCATGTTAAATGAAGCCAATGGGGATGATGATACAACAAGAAGAACTCACTATGGCCACCCCCCATGGGAACTATTGAATATGTAGCAGTCCTAATAGGAAACTTTCACATCACTTGAATTTTTTCATGATGGAGATAAAGAAGTAACATAAATTCCTAAGAATTAGATCAAGACATGATGTGATATCTTATTGAAGTGGAAATTGAGATCACTATTCTTCATATTGTCAATGAACATTTGAAATTCAAGTAGAGATACCCTCTTACTAAAGAAACCTACTTTTATAGCCATGAAAACACTACTTCATTCCCATTGCACCAAACTTGAGGTTTTTCCCTTCATCTTTAGTTTAGGTTTACTTATGCAACTTAAGTTTTAGGATGGGGAGAAGGTAGTAAATTATCAACCATTTTGTATTACATGTTTCTATATCCTTTACTTAATTGTTTGATTATTTTCAATGTTTGCAATTTCACATATAGATTGCATATTATGACTATCATCATACACCACTATCTTGAATTGAGCTAGATATGATATTGACTTGTAGATTTTCATGTTCCCGTTAAATGAAAGAAAATACATTATTATTTTGATTATTACATTATGTAAACTAACTAAATCTTTTTTCTTATATTAGATGGACCCCTATATTTATCTTCTCAAGATATTCAAAAGACAACTCCTAGGGACTAGAGAAAGGAAATGATTGATTCTAATTTTCATACTAATTGTTTCTAGAACTATGACACCTAAATTTAATGAATTTTCACTTGGTACTATGGCCTACTTAGTGCATGCATTTATTACTATTACATGGATCATGCTTGACAAATGATGAGGGAAGATCTAAAGTAGTTGTTTAAATAATAAACAATAATATGTTTTTACTGAATCGTCTATGGTTCATCATTGGGAAATAAATATTTGTACCTTGTATTTGAAGGAGGTGCATTCACTACTTCAACCTAATTCAGTTCGGATGTAGGGGTAGATCATTTTTTGGTGGACCCCTCATTTGAGGAATTCTAGAATTTTGAGTGAGAGACATAAAAATCATGTTTGATTTCAAGGTAAACTTAAAATTCAATTCAATGTAGATCAATCTTTATTTCTTATTGGTTAGTTATGATTTGGTGAATATTTACATTATTATGTGTCTTGTATTTTAGGTTTTTATTGTAAAATATTGAAATCATACCTCATAATCTTAGAAACCCTAATTTCCTGGTTTAAATGCATTTAGGCCAAGTTTAGGAGAAAACACCACAATCATGGTGTATGTTATACCTTTATAGATATTGATAGGATGATAATAAAAGTGCTTCTTAGATGAGTAGTAATAATGGATAAATAATAATTGGAAATTTTTCATACAAAACCCTAACTCATTTGATGTAAATAATTGTTGCACGTCAACTAGTTATAACACAAAGAAATCTTAGAATATAGTATGAAGACTAACATATTAAATAGTTTTATCACTAGTCTATATACATGTATATCAATGTATTAGCATCACATAATCCATATTATATAACAAACCCAACTAACAAGTTTAACAATAACAAGACTAAACCTATGTTCATCTATGAGCATGATGAAAAATATAATATTAGGCAAAAAAGGAAGAAACAATATTTAAAATATTAAATGACTCCAAAAATGAAATTGAGTAACTAATGAGAATAGTTGTAAAAAATGACAGAGTAGAATTTTTAATCAGAATTAGAGTGATGTAGAAATGTATTCAAATTCCACTATCCCAACAATATATCTAATTAAAATAATGGTTTTAACTTTTGAAAATAAGTTGAACACTTCCATATCAATAACAATGATGGGAAATATATAATTTAAATATGAATAAATAATATAAATTTTAGTTTTCTTATCTTAATTGAATCGTATAATATGGAAGAGATCAGAAGAAAATTTGAGTAAAATATTGATAATAATTGAACATGAGTTTTATGGAAAATGTTATTTGGGAATGTAAATCCAAAACAAATCAATTCCCAAATTATTTGAGAAATTGATTAATTTCAATAATATATATGGAAAAGTAGCAGAAACATCAAATTTATTTAATCATATAGGTGATCCCAAAAGATGAAGCTAACTAAGAAATCAGATTCTACATGCAAGAATTGTCCTAGGTGTCAAATTTCATATTATTTAAACCCTGTTTGAGCCCTAAATTGAATTATGAGAAGGATGACTATGGAAGTATGACTAATTTCATCAAGATCTCCATGTATAGATGATGATAATTGGTATATAGAGTTGAAGTAGAAAGATTACGTACTACATATGTGGATTGGTGATATAACTTGTGTCTCATGTATACACTAAAATTGGTGTCAACCTTGTAATCCCCTCTCAGACCTCATTCTTTATAGTATGGTATCAGCACCAAGGCAGTCAATTATCTAACTTGTTCGTTTTTAATCTCCTCATAACTTCCTTATATGACCCTTCCCCTATGTGAAAACTCTAGATGAAATGTTTATCCTATAATATTCCTATGCGAGGATGGAAGAAGACACATAATCTTTTCAAGTACCCTTTAAGATTTTGAGTAGTCAAATATGTTGTGATTCGACCCTATGTGCATAAACAAGTTGATGTGGGACTAGAAATACATGAATCCTTGTGTTTTTATTAGATATGCTTAGGGAAGAACAAAGTGATGAGGAAGATAAAGTAGTAAGATACAAATATATTAATACAGAAAATTGTAAACTGGTTTTTGCTATCGATTTTTATCCATATTTTGGTTGACAAAAATTAATTTTGATTATACTACTATATGTGCAAAGAAATTTTCTAGATTTTGATGATATGTTAAAGCAAGTCATGATGAAGGAGATTATGTAGCAATTAGAAAAAGGAGTGCAGGACTAGTTACAAAAAATTCTAAAATTGTAGTTTTGAGAATGAAGAAATGACTAGGAACACGTTATTTGTACTAAAGGTTTTGTTGAACTATGCCCTTTACCCCATTAGGTGGTCGAGGATCATACTAGGTGACCGACTAGATGTTTAGTATGAACTCTAGGGTTGTTTTTTTTGTTAGAAACCTAGAAACAACATCGCTTACACCTCATTAGATAATATCATCTAGCTGGTTAAAATGACATTTATACATCCGAACCACACCTAGTAATCATGACTAATAATGTAGATATATATAACACCAATACCTTTAGATTTTTTTCAATTTAACTTATTAGGATGAACATTTTTAAGGAGTGGAGAGTGTTGGTTGATAGTGAAATGATGATTAGATTTATAGGATGAAATCCATTAAGGGGTGGAGTGTTGTAATATATCAAAATACAACATCATAACCCTATAAATCCCAATTTCCTAATTTTTAATGCTTCTCGACCTAGTTCGGGAGAAAACCCCCATACTTGATGTAAATTATATGAGTAGTTCTTATATGAGAAATGATAAATGATAAATAATAATTCACTTTTGCATATAAAACCCTAACTCACTTGATGTAAATCATTATCATACCTAAGTTGATAAAGATATAAGGTGTAGAATATTCATTAAAGAATAATACATGAATGTATGCCATCATTAGTATTGATATATATATATATATATATATATATATATATATATATATATATATGAGTTCCTCACAACCCTCACTATCATAACTAATCCAGTTACATGGTTTTAACACAACAAGATTGAACTTATCCACACCACCTATGAGCATGATGCAAAATATATAAATAGGCATATAGGGAAGATTATGATGAAGTAATCATTTTATAAAATATTATATGTCGTTCCTTTAATAAAATAATTCACAAATATATATGAATGGTTCTAACCCATATCAATTAGTCTGACTTAAGATGGCTTTAATGATATCAATAACAATTTGAACGTTTCGGTGTTGATAAGAATAATGTAAAATGCAATATTATTAATAAGTAGGAATAATGTATATTACTGGATTATTATTTTTACCTTAATTGAATTAAAATATATCTAAAGGAATAAGAAGGAAACTTGATTAGAATGATATTAATAATTGAAGATGATTTTACAAAAAATGTTACTTTGAAAGATAAACCCAAAAGAAATAAATCCCCAATTTGGGAAATTATTAATGAGTAATATATCTAAAAATAATACCATTAAACTCAAATATTCTAATATGGATGATCCCTAAATAAGAAACTAACTGCAAAATTGGATGATACATGTTCATATCAGTTGAACCTTATCTGATCCTTAAGTTTTGTTATAAAAAGGACCGTGTATGGGAAACTAAGTTGACAATGACATGCACATGTGGATCATAGGGATATAGAGTTTAAGTAGAAGGATTACCATCTGCACCCCAAGATTAGTGATATAGCTTGTTCCTCATGTATTCACCCATGTGTGCGTCAATCTTTTAATCTTATAGAAATGTATAATTAGAAATGTTTTCTTCCACTACTATAAATGTGTTTTGAACTTACTAACTTGAATATATTTGATCATGTTCCTATGAAAAAAATTATGTTGGTTTTTGGAATTGGTATTATCCTATATATTCAATTGAGTAAGATATGGATTCCCTCTCGAGTCTCACTCCTAAATCAACAAAATATGTCATTGTAAGCTCATGTGCAATGAAAGAAATGTAATCATTTGTGAGTATCTCGTTAAATTTATTTTAGTTTTGAGGTTTATGTCAATTGAGAAATTGAAAGGAGAAAGGTGCTTCTAGAATGTACTCTTGGTTATATAAATGATCCAGTTGAATTTTATGTGAATTCCTATGTTTCATTACTCAATTTTCTTATAGAGCTAATTCCATGATGATGGTGTTTTGAAATTTCTTGAGGGCAAGGAAGAAGAAATGTCTAAATAGATTTATGTATCTCCCAATTGGCTACTTTACATAGTTAACTTCCTTGATTTTTTCATAAATTATGATGCACATTTTCTATATATCATATTAGTATTTAATTTTTCTGTAGTTCATGCATACTATCCTTATTTCCTATGATTTCATTGTCCAATGATAAAAAAAATTATAAAATAGCTAAAAAAATGCTTTGATCTACATATACACCACTTCATATTCCTAACACCTCCAAAAATGATGACTAAAAGTTTGGAAATCATCACATATGCCAAAAAGATGATAGAATACCAAGAATCATGAGTGTGTCAATTAGTTGACTAAATGATCAATGAATCAGATAGATAAAGGAAAATGAAGACAAGAACATCAAAAAGTCCAACTGGTTCATCGAGCACAACTAAGGACTCAATAAATAGGTTTTAACTCCAATCGATCAAGAAGAAGGCATGTAGACATTCTTTGTTTCCTGACTTATTGATTGTTCCCTCTAGATGGAAAAAATGTGATTAGGTTTTTTTTCAAACACCCTTAATATGAACCTTAATAATCTAAAAATTGCAAATACATGCCCACAATTATGAGGGAGCAAACCTAGCCTTGTGAAAGGAATTGGAAGTGCTTCAGAGGAGAAATTTACTGTAGGCAAGCTATCAATAGAAGGAGCATATCTGAGTAGGTTTTACACTCCACTAGCCAAAATTGAAGGAATTAAGAGTTACCTCCCTCTCTAAAACATAGTTTCTTATATATTGTTCTTTTTATCATCTTTTTATTCTACATGTTCTTCATTGTAATTATGTCTAAGGGAAACAAGATCATCTAGTTAGGATGAGGTGTAGTCCCAAAGAAAAGATTTCATGTTTTTCTTAACTCTTCATGTAGTGACTTCATAAGTTGAATATATCTCATTTTACTTGTTTCAATGATTGTCTGGATAAATGGAAATCACATATTAACAGTAATAACCTAAATTTCAACTTGAGAGAGTGAGTTGGTTGAAATCAAGAAATAGAAAGTTCTCTCATATATGAAATTATAAAGAGAATCATGCATAGAATTGCTTTCTTAGTTTATTATTTGAAGTTAAAATATCATAATGATTTATCCTTCTATAAAGTAATATATGTTTCTTATGTACCTAAAAGAAGAGTTAGAAAATATCGAAGCAATTCTCAATAAGTTAGTATTCAAGGTTTGTGTAGAGTTAGCTACGAGAATTGCAAGTTTTTTGGTGGTGAAACCCTATTCCTAAGTATCTCTATGATTGATTTAATTTAAAAAGTAAATTAATTTGTTGATTCAAATTGATTTCATCACTTTAATAATTCATTTTAGAAGAACCTTAATAATGAAACAACTATTTAATATGACTTTCTTGCTCTTTCTGGGACCAACCCTCAGTTACTACATTGACAACATACTATTTCATGAGATCTAGGTTGCATAAAACATTTTAGGTAAATATTTTGATTGATAAGGATACACAAAACTCAATATTATCACTCAATACATGATGTTCATACTCTAAATAAAGCTTCTTCAGTCATATTGCCATTATGTAGAGTATCATTTGTTGTAGAATTAACTCATTGATGCAAGGGTTTTGAGTCACTTTTATAGGCTAGTTTTACGCTCGTTTTATGTGCTTATTGGTCATATTTGTGGTTAATATCGCATGATTCAATTCATTTAGCCTATTATCCTTTCCCACATCAAATTCATCTTGTTTTACATTGTTTTGCATAAATTATCATATTTCTCACATTTGATTTGTGTTCCTCTCTTTATTTCAGGAAATTTGCATTCATGGACCCGTCGATACCCTCGATGGTCCGTCAATAGCATCGATAGAGAAACAATAGCAAAGTCGGAGAGGAAGCAGATAGTTTGATACCATCGAGCCAATGTCGATGGTCTCGAAAGTGCAACAGTTTGCCAAAAGTCACCCCATCGATACGATCGACGGGGACGGTTGATGGTATCGAGATGCCATCAGGTGCCTTCCAGAAATTGAAGAAAGCATCGGTACCCTAAGGTGTTGATACCATCGACACCCCGTCGATGGTATCGATGCCGTCGGATCAGGAAAATATCCAGCATGAATCCAATCAGACGGCTGAGTTCTTTTGGCGGACGAAAGTGGTACCTATACCTAGGAAAAGATGGCCCAAAGTCGTCATTCACATTTGATTGCATTGAACAAGTCCCGAAGGAGGAGAGAGAGAAGAAGGGAGCCGAGAGCTACGCCACAGGAGATTCTAGAGATGTAGATAGAGTTTTTCACCACCGGAAGTAGGGCTGAGCATCGGTCCAAAACCGGACCGGACCGGACCGTGGACCTGGTTTCAACAAATATATGGACCGCAGACCGGACCGTTTCGAGGTAGGACCAGATCGAGACCGGACCGTTTTGTGCTAGGACCGGACCGAACCAGACCATTTGGACCATAATCAGTCTTTTTTACATGTTTTACAACTTATTTAAATGTACAAAGTTGATAATCTTAGTCACTTCTAACATTTATATAACTTTAGTATCAAACATTTATACTAGTAGTGCTTATATATGTACTTATTTGTAGTTATTATAGAATACATCTTCAAATATACATGAATTTTGTATAAAATTCAGTCTACGGTCCGGACCAGACCGAAGACCGAACTCATCGAAATTCCTGGACCGCGGACCGGACCGACTCAAAATGGACCAGACCGGACCGAACCAAATTGAGCAGTCTGGTCCAGTTTTGCGATTTGGACCATTATTTTCTCACCCCTAACCGGAAGGTTGCAGAACGCTCATCCTGTGCTGAGGATCACCCGGTTCTTCTCCGTTCAGGGGTTACACCATCTCCATCCACGTTTTCTCCATGTTTTCTCCTTCCTTCATGGTGTTTTGCATTGAGGTGAACATGCAGGGCTAATCCTCTTTGCCTCTAGGACTGGGAGTAGCCCAGGAAATCATTGTATGACTCTTTTTATATAGTTTATCATAATTTGTCCCTCAAATCTGTGGTATGATATCGTTTTCTCCATTGCTATCGTTGTGCTTGATCACCATAATGGTAATTTAATAACTTTAATTGATTTTGACAAAGAATTAACAGTCAAAAAGAGGTGGTAATCACAATAACTAATAAATCCTATGGAAAAGGCGTTGTACGGTTAATGGTGGGAACCCAGAGACATGTTTTTCATGCACCTAGTCTAGGGCATAGGTTACTACTGGCATGGAACCAACCTAGATTAAGGTAGTGAATTGTATCGCGGAAGAGAGTAATTCAGGCTACATGCCACTATCCGGAAAGGGAGATGAGTTGTGATAATTGTGAAAGAATTAGAACAATGAGAACCCACAGTGAAACCGCAATCCTAGAGAATTCTTTTGAATTGATTAAACCAACTATTTAATCGATTGTTTTGCTTTCTTTTGTTTTTATTTTTCTTTTTCAAAACAACATCCAAACTTTTATAATCGCTTTAGCTGATTGCGGGTAGTTAGTAGTAGTCTATCAATAATTACATTTCCCTGTGTTCGAATCGGGCCTGACAAGGCCGATATTACATTGACGTGTACACTTGCGTTATACGCACGGTAAAGTCATGTCAAGTTTTTGGCGTCGTTGTTTGGGAAACGATAATTTTTGGCACTACGAGTGCTACAAGCGGCCACTCTAGGCCACTTTTAATAATTTTAATAATTGAGAGTAAATTGTCAGTCTTTCAAATTCTTTATTCATCTAGCACTGTACTTAATCAATTTTTCACATTTCAGGTACTAGTGCATGATGAAGACGCGTAGTACGGACTATGCACAGTCGACACCTAAGATTCCACCTTCGAGATCGGGTGACGAGGAGGAGCATATCCAAAATCAACCCGAAGACTTACACACAAATTTTGAACCTTAAGTGATGGCTGAGGAACAGACAATATGGGAGAAGATCAAGGTTTCTTCCTCATTTGTGTCTAAGGGGCCAATCAAAAAGCATGCAATCAACATTCCTACATACAAGATTGATCCATCACTAATAAACTTGGTCAAGTCTAATGCATTTCATGGGCTGAACAATGAAGATCCAGTGGCCTACATCAGCAAATTTGTTGAAAACTGTGATATGATAAAGATTGATAGGTTCCTGCAAGAAGCACTCTACTTAAAGCTTTTTCCCAATTCTCTAGAGGGAAATGCACATGAATGGCCGGACAATCTCGAGGACTAGCGTGTCGAGACCTAGGACCAGATGGTAGAGGTCTTCGAGAGAGATTCTTCTTGCTCGAGAAGATGAATGACCTCATGAGAAAGATCTATAACTTCAGTCAAAAGGTCGGAGAAACTTATTCAGAGACATGGGAGTACTTTCAGATCATGCTAAGGAAGTGCCCTCATCATGGGTTGGACAAGGACAAGAAAGTTAAAATTTTCTACTTTGCTCTTAATGAGCATGATAGAAGCAACTTAGATTCAACGGGCTCGGGCTTCTTCTTGAACAACACAGGTACAAGGTGTTGGGAGATCTTGAAGAACATGGTCGAGAAGCAGTCGTGGGGTAATAGAGATGCACCAGAACAAAATAGAGTTACAGGGGAATCAAAGGCAATTAAAGAGATAAATGAGAAGATGGACCTGATAGGAAAGAGATTTCTAGCAAAAAAGGATGAAGGATCTGATGATGAGGCACATGTCAAATTCATGCGCCAACAATAAGGGTACAGGAATAATGATTACTCTTGGAGGAAGGATAAGAAGTTCTCATGGAAGGATCCCAATAACTTTATATAGGATCTAGATGCCAGACCACAACCTACTACAGAGGAGAAGAGTAATGAGTTGATCAATAAAATTGTGAAACAAAACCAAGAACTCATGAGCACTTTCAGCAAGCAGCTCCAAACTCAAGGGGAATTTATGAATCAGTTTGGGCAGATGCTACAAAGCCACAAAGCACAAATGAGGACACTTGAGACATCTTTAGCACAGATGGCAGCGGAGATTGTGAGTCTAAAGAAGCCCACAATGCAAGGTTTCCCGGGGAATATTGATGTTCCCGGAAAGAACCATCAAGCTAAGTCCATTCTACTGAGGAGTGGAAAGACACTTTTAAACTCCAAGGCCAATGAACCGAGCACACCACAACAAGAAGACATAGGTGAGGTTGTAGAGGATGTCGTAGTTATACAGACAGTGGAGGATGATGCAGAGAAGGCCACAGAAGAGCCCATTGCAGATAAAGAGGCTGAGAAGAGGACACCTTATGTGCCACCACATCAGAGGGCACAGACCATCCCAGTTCCTTATCCAAATAGTCTGAAGGCAAAGAAAGTTGATGCATAGTTCAAAAAGTTCCTGGATAGTTTTAGGAAACTTTTGGTCAATATTCCCTTACTAGAGGCTATTGAGTAGATACCCTCCTATGGTAAGTTCTTGAAGGATATAATTACCAAGAAGAGGAATATTCCGGACACTGAGGTGGTAGTGCTTAAGGAACATGTTAGTTCCTTTATTCTGGGAAAATTTCCACCAAAGAGACAAGATCCAGGTTGTTTCAATATTTCATGCTATATTGGGAAATTGAAATTTGGTGAAGCAATGTGTGATTCCGGGGCAAGTATCAACTTGATGCCTCTATATACATTCAAAAAGCTTGGTCTTAAAGAATCTCGACAAAGCAACATGACAATTCAACTTGCATACATTTTTGTGGTACGTCCGTATGGTATTTGTGAGGATGTCTTAGTCAAAGTTGACAGGCTCGTGTTTCTAGCTGATTTTGTTGTCATGGAGATGCAAGCTGAGCAAGGGAATTAGATGCTCTTAGGAAGACCTTTCCAAGCCACTGTTGATATGATATTGGAGATGGTTAGAGGTCAGTTGACAATGGGTATAGTTGATGATAGATTTGAGATATTCATGCCGCCAAATTCAAAGCAGTCACAAGCGAATGAGTAATGTCACAAAGTGAAGCACTTTGATCATAACATCTCTCTTTACTTAGGGAAGTCATTTCTTGATATGGCTCACGTCATGACGAAGGTAGATAAGGGAACAATTGCTGTGGACAACATGGAACAAACAAAAGTGGTTTCTCTTGTTAAAGTTGTGGGTTATCCCAATGACGAAGAAGAGGAAGTCTCACCGTCTACTAAGGATGAAGCTATAGCAGTCTCCATTCTTGACTCATACCCACAATTACCTCTTCAAGCTTGTTTGTTTAACATAATGGATGAGCTAAGGATGACTGCATATGAGAACTCGAGGATCTACAAGGAGCTGACAAAGCAAATACACGATCGCCACATTCATTTGTGAGGGTTCAAGAAGGGTGAGAGTGTCCTATTGTTCAATTTGAGCTTGAAGTTGCATCCTGGGAAATTGAAATCCTAATGGAGTGGACCTTTTGTTATAGAGGAGGTGTGACCCCATGGTGCTATCATGGTGAGAGATGGTGAAAGAACATTCTTAGTGAATGGTCAACGGTTGAAGCACTATTATGGGGAACACTACACAAGGAAAGTGCATGAGATCAAATTCATGGAACTAAATGAGGAATGAGGAGCATGCATGCGTTTAGCCAAGACGTTAAATGAGGCGCTTGTTGGGAGGCAACCCAACCTTGGTAGTGTACATGTTTGTTTCTTTAAATTTTTTGCATTCCTAGGTAGTTATCAGTAATTTAGCACTTAGTCTCTAAAAATGATACCCTGATGTGTTTGTTGAGTGTGTAGACTGGGGAACGGTTGATACCATCGACATTTGGGTCGATGGTATCGAATTTGGAATAACAGACAATTGTACCGAAATTTCATTCCGTCGATACCATTGATGACCTCGTCGATGGTATCGAAACTGGAACATGTCAAAAAAGTATCGGGCGTCGATTGTATTGACTCGTCGTTGATGGTTGCGAGTTTTCTGGAGATATTCAGACGGATTTTCTCAGTGATTTCAATACCATAGACACACTAGTCAATGGTATCGACATGTCTCAAGCAAAATTGAATTTGGTCAGACTTCACGGGGATCAAAGGAACATACAGGTGTCGATACTATCGACACATGGGTTGATAGTATCAACAACACGTCAGTGATCCGAGGTCTTCATCGCATGGTCCACAATGCCAATATATGGACTGTGTCGATGGTATCGACACCCTGTCACTACCATCGACACGAGGCCGATCTGAGTCCCCACATCGAGCTGTCAACAGTCGTCGATTGTAGTGAGGGGCGGATTCCAACAGTCATCGATACCATCGATGGGACTGTTGATGGTATCGACGCACTTATAGAAGGCATGGTCATCCCTTATAAAAAGGAAGGCAAATTTTCATTTTAATCACACAATCTCATTGCCTACCCTCCACATCTGAGGCTTAGCATCCCTGAGTTCCCAAGAGCAACCAAGATCACCGTTGACAATCGTCTCCGAGCATCTTTTATGGCTTTGCGGATCTCAATCTTCTCTGAGTGCCCTGATCGTCTTCTCCGAGCTCCATTCTCTTTTCTTTTCCTCACTCGTTGACGTGCAGACATGGTGAGATTGGGAGTGTCATCATCTAGGGATGCACCACCTGCAATACCCGCCCCACAATAAGGATTAGTCTCTCGGCCGAGGCTAGTCCACCCATCAACAGAGATAAAGAAGGTTTATGAAGAGTTATGGAAGTGGTTGATTGAGCCAACTCAATATGGAGACCGGCAGTTGATCCGGGATCTGGGTTTTGAGGACAATATCACCTATGTTCTTCAGGGACAACGGTGAAAGTCCCCATGCTCTGCCATGACCATGAGGAAGGGCATCCATTCTTCAGCGGATGGCCTACCTACAAGGAAATTGTAATCGAGTTCCTAGCGTCACTTGATATATGTGTAGTTCCCAATGAACTACTACCGTCACGCACATCATGGAAGGAGGGGTGTGTGTCTTTCCACCTCCACAATAGGGACTACAATCTTACCCTCTATGAGTTCAATAGGATATATGGGTGGTTCCATGGTGATTTGCATCAGCCACCACATAATGTTGATTATGAAACAATGTATGCAAAGATGGTCACCATACCCGAGGGGTATTTTATCAGTTGGCACCACACTACTATAGCTGATTTTGAGCATCCTTTTGTCTGGATTCTTCACTGGATAATTTCCATGTCATTCTTTGTAAGGTCCAAGTTGTCTCAGAGCAAGTTCTAGAAGACAGATCTCTTCTTCCTCTATTGTCTACTAGAGAGGACACTGATCAATTTTGGAGATTTCCTTCTCACGCACATGATGGCAGTAAAAAATAATGTTTCTCACTAGGCTCCAATCTACTTTGGTGGCTTTATTACTCATCTTGCCATGCACTTGGGCTTGATCTTTTTGGGATCGACAAGATAGAGAGTCGAAACATGCTCAACCTCTCTCACTTTGTTAACTCCAGCCTCCTTGAAGTCCGACATGGCATCGCGTATTCCACATGTCATGTGCAAGGTGTGTTTCAAAGGACGCAGTTTCCCGACCCTATTTTCAACATCAGACTAGGCCAAAGCTACAGGTGGCCGATCATTGATGTTGATGATGATGAGGAAGAAGAAGCTCATGAGTCGGAGACTCCAGAGGGTGACGATGATGAAGAAGGGGAGGAGGAAGCCACTATTACTCTTTGACATTGAGTTGCTTTGAGAAAGTGTCCACGAAACTATGGAGCATTCTCTTCTTCCCAGCCACTTCCACCACAACCCTCCCACGATGGAGATGACCCCTATTCTATGCAGGGGATGTATACCATGCTCCAGTCGATCTAGGAGTCCCAACAGACAATGCTAGAGTCACATCAGACAACTCTTGTAGGGATCCAGGATACGTAGAATATGCTTTCTGAAAATCAGTAGGCGATCATCGAGAATGAGCGTCATCTCTTTTCCAACCAATAGTAGGTCTATGATAGGTTGGGGAGGATAGAGCAGTAACAGTAGCCTTTCTATGATCATTACTGGAGCAGAGACTACTTTGGGGGATATCCACAACCACCACCCATGCCCCCCTATGATCCCACCTTTCAGGGCAGTATCCAGAGTGGAACCCCCATACCCACCAGTACCCACCGCACCCACCACCTCACCAGTAGCTGGATATCACTGTTCAACCTTCTGAGTTTGTTCTTGACTATGAGGCCATATTGAAATTCAAACGTGGGGGGAGCTAGAACAGTTTCTATCTTAGTTTTATTTTATTTTATTTTCTTTTGTTTGAGCATTTTTCTTAGATTTTTGCAATTTTTCTTCTAGTTTTGTAATTTATTTTATTTATGGCTTTCTAGGACCCACTTTCTATCTAGTGTAATCTGTGGGTGTCTAATGTTAGTGTGTCATATCAATGTTTTTCATATGGGGGCTGATGTGTGAATTGTTTGAAATTGAGCACATAACTTATGAAAAAAATTGGGTAGGTCAACTTTAAAACATATGATCATAACTGTATACCCTTGTGGTTCAAGAAATGAGGACAGATATGGATGTTGAGATTGAACTAACCAAATGGTAATGGGACTTTAATTTGAAGTGAGAAAGAGAAACCTCTTAGTTACCATGTGCACATGTCAGTAAGGAGAGACATATAATCTTTTCCAGTGGTTCTGTCATTTAGTCTTGTGATCTATCCACCTCATTTCATTTGTGCTCCACCAAAAAGAACTGGGAGCACATTACAATTTTTCATCTATTGATTGCATGTCATTTAGATAGGATTGCATTATAGCTAAATTTTGCATAAAAAATGGAGAATAAATTTTTTTGTAGATCAGTTATGCATGCACACATTCTAGAGTGCATGCCATTGTAGTTGCATAATTACTTTCATGTAGTTGCACTTTGCATATTTTTTAGCATATAGGAAATTATGTGCCTTATTTCTTTTGAAAAATAAGAAAAATGGGTAACTTGTTCCATACTCTCTGAATAGTAGATTGTAATGCATCAATTGTAGTAGTTATGTGAAAATAAGCCCGAGAAAAAAATTTATGTTTTGTAAATATTTCCATAGTCAATTGAAAATTTGGGGCTGGAAAAAGAATTGAAAAAAAACATAAATAGAAATCAGAGGGAGAAAGGAACTTGTTTCACCTGTATATTAGGAAGAATAAGCACATGATATAGTTTTGTAGACATTCTATCTCACATTTAGAGGAATAGTAGAGCATGCATCATTCCACCTAAAATGTCGGCATTAGGTCATTTTCATATGTGTATGCATCATTTAGGTCATTTTTGTTGTTTCTGTATGTTAAAATGTATTGTGCTTTCTGTTCTTTCACAGTCACCCATTCCATCCACCCATTTCTCAAAACGGTAGGCCACCCATGATTATCTCCTCATTATTGTATATCAGGAGATCTACTTCCATTGTAGATGGTAGTTAGGATTTGAGCAACGTAGATAGGAGATCACAAGATGCACCACACATGAACCGGAGGAATTTATTATATTATCTACTTTATTTGATTGTGTTCATTGATTATGGGGTGGACATCTCTCATGGATGATCATTGCCACCATTAGGGTAGTTATCATTCTGTGGTTAGTGAGAGCCGGTATGTGCCTTGCAGGTGGGAATCATACTGTGATGCCTTTTTTGTGATTATGTTCTTTAGTTGACCCTCACAATTTTATTCTATATTGCTCGAGGATGAGCAAAGTTCAAGCTTGGGGGATTTTGATGCAGGGGTTTTGAGTGATTTTTATACGCTAGTTTTATGCTCATTTCATGTGCTTATTGGTCATATTTATGGTTAATATCGCATGATTCAATTCATTTATCCTATTGTCCTTGCCTGCATGAAATTCATCTTGTTTTACATTATTTTGCATAAACTATCATATTTCTCATATTTGATTTGTGTTCCTCTCTTTATTTCAGGAAATTTTCATTCTTGGACCTGTCGATAGCATCGACGATCCGTCGATAGCATCGACAGAGCAACAGTAGCAAAGCGGGAGAGGAAGTAGATGGTTCTATACCATCGACCCAATGTTGATGGTCTCAAAAGTACAAAAGTGTGCCATAAGTCACCCCGTCGATACCATCGATGAGGATGGTCAATGGTATCGAGATGTCATCAGGCGGCTTCTAAAAATTGAAGAAAGCATAGTACCATAAGGTGTCGATACCATCGACACCCCGTCAATGGTATCGACACCGTCGGATTAGGAAAATATCCAGCACAACTCTAATCAGACGGATGAGTTCTTTTGGTGGCCGGAAGTGGTACCTATACCTAGGAAAAGACGGCCCAATGTCGTCATTCACGTTCAATTGCATTGCACAAGTTCCGAAGGAGGAGAGAGCGAAGAAGGGAGTTGGGAGCTACTCCTCAGGAGATTCCAGAGACACAGACAGATTTTTTCACTTCCGAAAGGCTGCAAAACGCTCATCTCGTGTCGAGGATCACTCAGTTCTTCTCCATTTAGGGGTTACACCATCTCCATCCACATTTTCTCCATGTTTTCTCCTTCCTTTATGGTGTTTTGCATTGAGATGAACATGCAGGGCTAATCCCCTTTGTCTCTAGGACCGGGAGTAGCCCGAGCAATCGTTGTATGACTCTTTTTATATAGTTTATCATAATTTGTCCCTCAAATCTGTGGTATGATATCATTTTCTCCATTGCTATCATTGTGCTTGATCACCATAATGGTAATCTAATACCTTTAATTTCTTTTGACAAAGAATTAACGGTTGAAAAGAGGCGGTAATCACAATAAATAATAAACCCTTTAGAAAAGGTGATGTACGATTAATGGTGGGAACCCAAAGACATGTTTTTCATGCACCTAGTCTAGGGCATAGGTTACTACTGGTGTGGAACCGACCTAGATTAAGGTACTGAATTTTATCACAGAAGCGAGCAATTTGGGTTACAAGCCAATATCCAGAAAGGGAGATGAGTTGTGATAATTGTGAAAGAATTAGTACAATGAGAACCTATGGTGAAACCGCAATCCTAGAGAATTATTTTAAATTGATTAAACCAACCATTTAATAGATTGTTTTGTTTTAGTTTGTTTTTATTTTTCTTTTTCAAAACAACTTCCAAACTTTTATAATCAGTTTAGCTAATCGCAAGTAGTTAGTAGTAGTCTACTGATAATTACATTTCCCTATGTTCGATCGGGCCTCACAAGGCCTATATTACATTGATGCGTACACTTGTGTTATACGCACGGTAAAGTCGTGTCAAGTTTTTGGCGTCGTTGTCGGGGAAATGACAATTTTCAGCACTATGAGTGCTACAAGCGGCCACTCTAGGCCACTTTTAATCATTTTAATAATTTAGAGTAAATTGTCTATCTTTCAAATTCTTTATTCATCTAGCATTGTACTTAATCAATTTTTCACATTTTAGGTACTAGTGCATGGTGAAGACGTGTAGTATGGACTACGCACAGTCGACACTTGAGATTTTGCCTTCAGGATTGGGTGACAAGGAGGAGCATATCCACAATCAACCCAAAGACTTAGACACAGATTCTGAACCTAAAGTGATGGATAAGGAACAGAAAATATGGGAGATCAAGGCTTCTTCCACATCTGTGTCTAAGAGGCCGATCAAAAAGCGGATGATCAACATTCCTACATATAAGATTGATCCAGCACTGATAAATCTGATCAAGTCTAATGCATTCCATGGGCTGAACAATGAAGATCTAGTGGCCCACATCAGCACATTTGTGGAAAATTGTGATATGATAAAGATTGACAGGTTCCCGCAAGAAGCACTCTACTTAAAGCTTTTTCCCAGTTCTCTAGCGGGAAATGCATGTGAATCGCTGCACAATATTGATGATGAGCACGTCGAGACCTGGGACCATATGGTAGAGGTCTTCTTCAAGAGATTCTTCCCTCCCGAGAAGACAAATGACCTCATGAGAAAGATCTATAACTTCATCCAAAAGGCTTTAGGAGTATTGTTATTAGCAATTCGTTACAATTTTATAATTCTATTATTATTATGAGGGGTCACATTTTCCTATTGTACATATTTTATTCTATCTGTAAGTGTGCTTAATTTGAAGGCTTTTAACAATGAAAAGTCTTTAATAATTGTCTAATCCATCTTGCTACATTGGATGTAGTACTTGAGGGATGATTTGGATTGCCAACATCTGAGTAAATGATCTCTAATGCACGACCACATAAAATTGTACTCGGTATATAATATAGTAATTCTCATATATTTTTAGAGTTCTTGTATGTATTAAACCAAACTCTTTAAATATCCACCATCACAATAAGGGTTTACATAAAAATATATCAACTAAGAACAAGATGTAACTGGATAGATCTTCCAGTGTAGCTGTGTAGGGGAAGGGGGGGCTTTCAAGAAACATCTCAAATTGTGCTTCCATTTTTGGAGCAAGCCTAGAGATTGATGCACACTTCTTTGATCCCTCTCATAACCATCATATAGAAGTTTCACTTCCTATAAATGAACCATTCATCATCCTTGGCAATAAAATCAATAATTTCCCTATTGGATTGCTATATATACAAAATAACTCATGTGGTAGGCATATCTAAAGCCCATTGGTCACTAGATATTAATGGGTACAGCCAGACCAAATCCATTTCATCATTAAATCTTTATGAGCTCCTCTACTAGTCCATATCAACATGAATTCTAAGATAAACCCAATATTGTTATTTTTGTTACAAATAATTTTATTTTAATATTCCCTTCATCATACTCACTTGCCATCACCGAAGTATTCTTAACCACCAACTACTACTCTATTACTTTGAAAAGATTGGCAGCCCAAGTTTTCTACATCTCATGCATTATCCTTAGGGAATGACCACATGCAACATGAGGAAGTTTTTCATGCATTACCATTGGATAACCTAAGTTCCAATTGTTTTGCACATGCTTATGCCTTACGCATTAGCCTCTTGTCCAATTGCACAATGGTTACTACTAAGAGGATGCACTTTGTGACCACAATGCTAATGGCATCTACTATAATTATTTATTGATTTTAAAAAAAGATGTAGCATACATGTATCATAAAAAAAATCAGCATACCAAAAGAAAACGGCAATTAATCATGATTGTCTACTTATATTGGAGAACATCATGATCTAACACCATGGTGGTTGCCCATAGCATCAAGTTTACCATCCACCCATCAATGTTGGTGTAATTGTTTGATGATATTAACCCTCTAATGGGATATTGTGCAAACTCGATGACAAGATAAGTGGAAAATGGGTATTCGTTTAATCATTTTAGAAATATGTCATGTTGGCAAGACTTATTCTTAGATACATGGAAGTTATGGAGTTGATAACAAAACCCACTGCAATAGAGCTTATGATAGATTCTTCAACTAACTTTTTTCCAGAACCACTAAGGATTCTAAAATATAGTTTCAATATAAAACATTGTTTCAACTTTGGAAGTTAGTATGATGGTCCTAGTGTGGAATTCTATATAGTGCATCCCATCAAAGTATTCCTTCTCACCTAATTTTCTAGTTTGAAACTATCCTTGGAAAGGACTTGGAGAACAAATTTTCCTTATTACACTCTCAAAAAGTTCTTTACTTATCTGTCCCCATGATAGATAATATGGAAATTCTTTACATGGGAGCAATGCATACCATAGCCCTATAATTTTTCTTACTAGGAATGTAGTATTATTTTCCACTTTCTCTAAACCAATGACCTCTTCATATCTTGTGTCATTGTCTTGATTTTGCTGTCATTCAAAGTTGGTAGATAATGAATTATTAACGGTTATTCCCAACCCTTCTAATTGAAATGCATCACATATGTAGTTCCGATTTATTCTCATTGTTAAATACCTAATTTGAACATTCTACCTTAACTATCATGAGGTCCATAACAATTTAAGAGTGACAGACTTCACTAAAAAACCTAATTGTGTCTTTACAATTTTTACATATATAGATAGTTCAACAAAAAACAAAATTCCATAACTCAATTCATATGAATTCTTAGGCATCCCAATGCTTTATTTGGTTATTTTTTTAAAAGTTTTGCCATGCTATTTATTAACCACCAGCATCAGAAATAACAAGGTTTAGAATCAGTGTGGGAATGTACCCGGGTACTGAAACATAGTGGGAGTTACTCTCCAGAACCGATTTGGCAATGGAGTGGGCAACCACATTACATGATCTACGTGCAAAAAGAACAGATGCAGTAGAAAAGGACTTGGTTATGTCTAGGATGTCATCAACTATTTGACCTAGATGGTATGTTCTCACCAGTCCCTTAGTCAGCAATGAGAGGAGGATCAATGAGTCTGTCTCAAAGATGATGTTAGGAAATCCTTTCTCCTTCGCCTTCTTCATGCAGGAGAGGAGGGCCAACGCTTCCCCCAATTCCACATCTCCAGTGAATGACTTCTATTCTGCAAAGATCTCTACCATACTGTTGTTTGAGTCATGTAGAAACTACCTATACCAAGCAAACCCTGCCTTCTCATAGCCACGTCGGTGTTCAATTTCATCTTACCATCATATGGGGATTACCACCGATCAACATGGGCATGTTCATCCCTATCAGTGATAGAGGCTCACGATGTGTTCAACACCTTGTAATCACTGATAATACTTGAAAAGTGTCCCACCATGATTCCTCAGTCTAGTTCTTCGTGTTTAAATATGAAGTCATTCCTCCATGCCTAGGAGCCCCATAGAACAACTAAAGTAGTATCCATCTCATCATTATTCAGTCTTCCCAGTAGAGCAAGCAACCAAACTGGTACTAATGGTGAGTCTGAACTTTGATGTGCTCCCACATATGAAAGTGAGACCAAACCCTCTTCACTTCCCTGCACTCAAAGAGCATATACACGATGGTTACATTTTCCCCCTTACAGATCAGACACATTCCATTAGTGGTGCAGTGCCTACCATATAGCCTACCCAAGGTAGATCAACTTCCTATGCATGCTCTCCAGATAAAGTGAGATAGCTTCAGTGTCAATCCCAATTTCCATATCCATCCCCAAGTCCTCTCACTCTGAGTAGCCTGGCTCACAACAAACTATGGCTTACTGAGGTGGCTAAGCCAGTATGCAAACTTGGTGGTGAAAGTCGCACATCCTTCAAGCCACCACAACAGGATATCGTGTGGTTGGTGGTGGTTGAGAGGTGTATTCAAAATTTTGTGTCTCACATCAAGTGGAAAGTTTGAAAACATAAGTTCCATGTTCCATTCGGTTTGCCCTTCTAGAAGTAATTCACAAACCCATCTTAGTATACAGTCCTACTGCTGGTTGGGAAAATATTTACTTAAGATCTCCCAGTCGTTGTATATCCATATGTCCGACGAAATGTCAATATCACTTCCATCTCCTACACATCATTTCAGGCCTTCCAACACAATGGGCTTACCTCCCCGTATGCTCTTCCATGTATAACTGAGGTTGTGTCCATGTGTAGCTTGCAAAATGGAAGTTATAGGGAAGTACCAAGCTTTGAGAACCTTGTAAGCAAGGGAATCAGTGTTAGAAAGATGCCTCCAAACTTGTTTGGCTGATAGTGCCTAGTTGAAAGCATGAAAATCTCTAAAACTCATACCACCCTCTTTCTTTTCTTTACATAAGTTGGCCCAACATTGCTACAAAAGTTTCCTCTCTGAATCTTTAGCTCCCCACCAGAATCTAGCAATTCAAATTTGGATCTCATGTAGGACTGTGCTAGGAAGTTGGAAAATACTCATAATATAGGCACTATAGCTTGATAAATAGATTTAATTAGAACTTGTCTACTAGGTTTTGAGAGAAACTTCTCATTCCAACCTTGTAATTGTTCCCAAATCCTCTCCTTCACAAAGTTGAAATCTTGTTATTTGGACCTCCCAATAGCCATTGATAGTCCCAAGTATTTAGCATGCATGTGAACTTCATGTAGATTGAGAATTTCCTACAGTAATCCTTTGGTGTCCTACAACACCCCTTTATCCAAAGCAACCTTAGTGTTTTCAAAGTTAATTTTATAGACCGATGCTTGTTCATACTGGCCAATTAAATTAGTAATTGTCAAGAATTTATTCTGAGTTGCTCTTTAAAAAAATGATATCACCTGCAAAAAAAATGTGAGAAATGTACGTGGCTTGTCTATATACACTTAGCTCGTGCACTAAACTGTTATCAACATCATGAATAATCGAAGTAGAGAAGGCTTCATCACATAAAATGAAAAAGGTAAGGAGAGAGAGGGTCACCCTATCACAGGTCGTTGGAAGGCTTGATCTTCGCATATAGGTATCCATTGACAGAGAAGGAGTGGCTAACCAATGACACACACTTGAAACTTTTTTCCTCCAAAGAGTTGAGAACCACAACTTCTCTTGCACAAAATCTAGAAGCCTCCTTTTGACTCTGTCATAGGCCTTTCGCATATCCAACTTGATAGCCATACTACCTTTTTTGTTCCTCCCTTCCAATTTTATCTTGTGAAAGAGCTCATACGCATAAGAGCATTTTCAGTAGTCATCCTCCCCAGTATGAAGGTGCCCTAATTCTTATAAATTATGTCATCCATCATGGCTTTCAGCATGTTAGCTAGTACCATAGTGACAATTTTGTAGAGCACATTGCACATGCTAATATGATGGTATATGGACAAGTTTTTTAGAGTTTCAACATTTAGAATCAAAACCACCAGTGTGGAATTTACATCCACAATGTTGTGAGTCCCTTTCAACCACTCCTTGATGTAGTTAGAAACATCCTTCCCTACAATATGCAAAAAAAATGGAAGAAAATTCCTTTCATCACGTCTGGTCCAGGTGCCTTATTTGGATGCATTTGTTTAAGAGCAGTGAAAATGTCTTCATTTGTAATAACTTTCTCTAGCATTTGATTCCTTTTACATTCTATTTTCATCTTTAGGCCAATTGTAGCAATCTCAAAACCTGAGGGGTCCCCTATAGTGAATAGTTTATAAAAGAAGTCAAGAATCACATAATTGATTTTTCCCTCCTTTGTATGCCATACTCCATTGATGTCCTTTAATCCTTCAATGTGGTTTCTCTTCCTCCTTTGGGATTCTTTCTGATAGAAATACTTGGTGTTCTAATCACCTCCTCTCATCTAATTGACATGTTCTTTGGCACACCAATATTCATATTACAGCATGTGCCAGTACTCAAGTTACGTGGAAATCTCCCTACACCTCTCAAGAACGGCATTGCTTGGCTTCTTCCTTTGTTCCTCCCACAAGAGGTCTTCCATTTCCTTAAATTTCTTCTTTATACTACTGAAGTTTTCCCAACCCCATTTCTCTAGCTTCTTACCACACCCCTCCAATTTGGTATGTAAATGTTCCCACTACGCCCCTTCCCAAAAATTTGCTATCAAAACCCCACATGAATTTTTTTGCAATCCACCAAGGTTCAAAGTGGAAGAATATTTCTCTTCTTCTAGTTTGGATTTCCCTTTTATCAAAGGAAACAATAATAGCAGAGTGATCAAATTTATACATCAGAAGGTATCGACAGTATGTGAACAAGTTTCTCCAATCAAAGGTAGAAAGGGCCCTATCAAGTCTCTGTCTAATAAGAGTGTCAACAGTAAGGCCACGTTCCCAGGTGTAGGGGCTGCTTGAGAATCCCAAGTCTAGAAGGGCACAATCATCAATGGAGTCTCTAAAATCTTTCATCCATCTATCCCCATTTTGTGGACTGCCCATTTTCTCATCATTAGAAATAATTTCATTAAAGTCACCAAAGAAAATAACAAGAAGATCAGACTTTTCTTTCATCTCTATCATCAGGTCCCACATCATGCTTTTCTGATGTTGTTCTGACTAGCCATAAATTCCTATGACTCTCCATGGGTGATCATTCATTGTCTCTTACACAACAGCCTCCACATGTTGTTGGGAGAACGTGACAACCTCCACATAAACATCCCTCCACCAAAAACCCAGACCACATGCTCTCCCCACACTGGACAGACACACATTGTTACCAAAACCACACTTTCATCATACCACTTCTAGATGAGTCTCCTATACCTTGGTTTCTGAGAGGAAAACCAAAGATGGGTGCTCTCTCTAGTACCAGCTCTAGAGAGCATTCAAACTTCTGGGTTTGCCCATCCCCTGGTAGTTCCAGCTCAAGATTTTCATTATTGTTCGTGAGGTAGGTCACCACCATACCCCGCTACTGGAGATGTTATGCATCTCGATGAAGCCATTGCTGTACAGTTGGACTATCTTTTTGGATTTAGTCGGGTTAAAGTGTAGCACTCCTCATCATTTATATCCATCTACCAACATGGCATGGATCTTTTCCCTCGACAACATACTGAATCGTCTTCTATTTCTTTCGGTTTCTCACCATTGATCAAAAGTTTCCTACTCACAAATAGAGGATGTCTTAGAATGCTAACTGTGGTCAAGGAACTTGTTGTATTCACCGTGCTTTGTCGGTTAGATGACTTTTTCTTCTGGCCCCTAGTATGTGGGCTCGGGCCACCACACCCAGGATCAAACCGAAGGTGTTCCTTGATATTTGGCATACAAGCATTTCTAGTATGAATAACTGGGGAATTATTCTGATTGGCTTCCAGAGACTTAAAGATATCCCCTACTGCCACACTTTTCTTATTGGTAATGTCATGACACAACATCACCTTATCTGCCACTGATACACATTCGACATTACCTACCTCAAGAGTCTTCTGATCCACCACCCCTGCCTTCTGTACTTTTGTTCCTATAGTTAAATGGAGGTCCACCACTATAGATGCACTGGGATCTCTTGAATTGTTATCTTTGTTATGCCTCTTGATCGCAGATGATATATTGACCACCTTTGACAGCATCTCTGGTTCCTTGGACATAGTAACTTCTTGCATGACCTTACTCTGGTCAATGTTGGTTTTTATCAAAATCATCTGATCCAAGCCTTTCATAGCATGTGATACTAGCTTGGGACTTTGTGGTTCATCTTCCCTAGTGATGCTATTCATCATGCTTTGGTCATGATTGGGTTGTTCTCTACATAGAGACCCCATTGTAATGCTTTTAAACCAAGCTCTAGACTCACAATCCCCATTTGGCCTCATGTAGAAAGATAGGGACTTTTTGGTTGATCCTTCGTTGAACAGTTCCTCCGATGTAGATAGGCAAGGTTTCCTTGGAGAGGTTTCTTTCCATGCTCCCCAAGCACGTTCCTTTTCTTCTCCTTCGTCTTCCTGGGGGCAGTCTTTGTCGATGTACCCTAGCATTCTACAAAATAATAGAAATTTGGTAATCATTCATACTTTAGTTCTAGCACCACAAGGTTTCCTTTCTTATCACGTATCCTTTGTGTTCTCTTTAGTGGCATGGATATGTCAAGACCTACTCCTATCGTGGTGTCATTTCTCATCTAATATCACCTTTGTCAATTGTGATGACTCTGCCTATCTTGTTGACGATTGTCCAGACTGACACCTCCAATTTGTGGTTGAGCATTAAGCTGCAGACTCTGATCTAAAAAAAGACTCTTTGTGAATAGCATTCTATGTGGTTGACTTGATTCTTCAATCTCCATAGTAATAAGGAGCATATTATCTAAGTTCCACAGACCCCCTTTAAGGACCTTGTGTTTGTCCTTCCAGTAGAAGAATTGAATGATAAACGTTGTGGCGTCTACATGCTTGAAAAGGACGTTGTTCAACAATGCTAAGGTTTGGGTAAGCGTTCTCTTCATCGCCCATAAGTTGAAGGGTTGGTCAGTGAGCAACCTTGCCTCCAGGGCTAGGGTTATATGTGATTCCTAATCTTCATCATTTTCCTCCCCTAAGTCAACCACATCATCTTCCTCTTTGTCTAATCCCAATCGTGCGGAATTGTTATTCAACTCTTCAACCATTGCCTTGAGACTGTGATGACAGAGATTGAGAAGCTTGCCTTAAACCTACAATAGAGAGGGTAACCACTTGGGAGATGGAGAAGAGCCACATGGGAGAGAGATTAAGGGCTTTCACAGCTGCCCACCAACCGCCAGTGCGATTAGGGTTCTGTGCGGGAAAGAGGTCTACTTGATCATTTCATTGTTGATAACTCCACATAAGATGAAGTTTCGAATTTGTAAGTTCAAGAATATTTTCTTATACTCTGTGACTTAGATTTTAACCTCACATGCATTCTATATATCACATATTAATCGATGACATGTGTCCCAATTACCTATGCTCACAATCTCCAATATTTTAATCCACATATTGGTATTATTTATAGTTTATGAGATAGATATTTACTTGAAGGGTGCTCTTGCAACCAATATCTACCTTAGAGTTTGGTTGACACCAATCCTAAACATTTCATGGTGGACCAATTTTGATTCCACCTTTTTAGTCACTTAATATATTCTATTACCGATTCAGTAATGACAACCTATGTAATTTCCTTGAGGTGATGTGGTTCTGAAGTAGAGGACAATCTATATCCCAAGGAATAAGCAAGATATTTTTTTTCAATTGTCACTAGTCTAGCAATGTAATACAATGCTTTAGTGGTGGAATGAAAACATGGAAATAGAATTTTCAATATATAGTGAATTCAATTTTATTATGTAATCATGGAAATAAAAGTTTCAAGATATAGTGAATTAAATTTTATCATGTGTAACAATAAAACTTTCCTAGCGAATAAAATTTTATCACGTATCACCTATATTGGATTCTCCATAGTTAAGCTATTCTTGTTATTTTATAGTGCAACGTAATCCAATAATTAGATATTATCTAAAAATGAATATAACCAATAATTTTAACTCAAATAGATATAAGTATAATAACATTTCTAATCATTTAAAGAATGTGTTTTTTTATTATGAAATGTTTTGAATATTTCAAATATGTATACTTCTACATCAAATAACAGACAAACAATATTTTTTTCAAGTTGTAGGGATGTCAAGAATCAGAGTGACCACTATGTTTTGTTGAAATAAAATACAAAAACCTTACATATGATTCATGAAAAGTTATATAATATGAAAGGACAGGTTTACATGTCATGTGATCTATCTATGACTAAGAAGTGATCAGCATCCCAAATTACCAAGTCAAAACAAGTTCTTCACATTTTTTGCATTCTATGAAAAGGGAAATAAAAAATATTTTATTGTAGATAGATGATCACTCTTATTACGAAGGATCTTCGAAGGGAATTCATGTGACAACTCATGGCGAATTTCCATTTGTGGACTCACCCTTTGGGCTAGAAAACCCTTGGATAGAGGAATATACATGTAAGAACTAAAACCTTACCAATGATCACACTAACTCATTTTAAAACATAGAAGAAATTTTCTTATTAAATCCAGATGTTCATCTTACTTTTTAAATTTTAACATCAATATTTAAAATGTTAATAATAATAATAATAATTTGTTTGAGTTTCAAGAAAGAAAAACTATCTAGGTACATATTCTACATCATCACTCATTATAGGTAAACATATCACTCAAGAGCATTTTTTAAATATAATTTGTTTGATGGATTGTGTTATGTAGAATTAACCTCACAAAACTCTCCAAATGCACCCTAAATAAATGGCATGCAATAATGTATCCCTATCAACAAAAGCTCCATCTTTCTATGACAAGCTACCTCAGGGAGTGTATGCTACCTCATCACATCTACAAATGATTTGATAACTTTTATCAAATATGTGAAGTGACTGAACAAGATGCAAAAAATGCATCTTTAATTTTATGTTAAGAAAAAGTAACAAAAAAAGAATTACATTCTAAGTTAAATAGTCAAACAAATCATCTTAAATATATTTAATATGTACTTTGTCAATAGTTCACGTTAATGATATAAACAAACATATATAAGAAATACCAACTAAAGAACTTAAACAATTATATCTATATTGTACAATTATATTGAATTTGACCTAAAATTGCTTGGTTTACACATGAACAAGTAGATGTCACCGTGTCTTATTTTTATGTCAACAACTCACACGTATGGTGTTAGGGTATATCTTTCTACCCTCAAATAACAGCAACATACCATGGACCATACCAGAGCCTGAATGGGCTAGTGACAATAAGAATAGGATTCTCTAGGAACATGTCCTCACCAAGATAGTTTAAAAGTATAAATAAGGATATAACGTAATAGAGACTAGTTATTTCCATCTCCACTAATCATCTAAATAGAAAAAATATCACATTTTATTTAGTATAACTATCACAATGATGCATTTCCAAAGGTCAATTCATTTTTTATAACGAAATACATTATAGAATTTAGGGTCAGGTATACTTAAAGAGGAATATCTATGAATTTTAGTCTATCCTTCAAGGTTTATAGAACACTCCATAAAACATATAGTTCATATGATTGCAAGACATTATCATTCAGTATATCAAATCAATAGTTCATCTATTTATCCAAACATTCCATTTTATTATCACAAACATTCTTGTTAAATCAAATGAAAAACATGCACATACAGTCAATACCTACCATTTAAAGGGAAAGCATTAAGCAATCACATTAATTATGGTTTTCTACATATTTCATCAATTCTTACTAACTACATCAATGATAAAATATAATTAAGTTATAAAATTAATTGTAGAACACATCTATTTAGTATTTCTCATTCATACCAATGATTGTAAATTTAAAGAACTTGCCTAAGATAACAATTTTGTTCTCTTTCCAATTTTTACCTCGATTTAAACATATAAAAAAGAAAAATAAAAACATTGTTTAGTATCAGTAGTAGTTGAGTATCTATATGCATTGAGTTACAATTAATTAAAATAGAATTTTGAAATATTTTATATGTTTCATGAAGTATTGTTGAGTTGGTATAAAATAATCAATTACATTGCAAACAGAAAATTGAGGGTTAAGAAACAATTCCATGTTTTAAATTGAACAAAATTCACTCACATGAAATTAAATCACCTCAAATTTGAGTTGCGTCAGATGAACTCCCTAAAATCTAGCCACATACTTGATTTCTAGGATTTATGAGTACCAACTAGTCAAAACAACAGAATGAATGAAAAAAATGAGGTGGAATAGGGTTTCTTGAATCCAAACTAGCTAAATTATTCCATGTTATCTAAACATGAAGAACTAGACGTAATGATTAAAATTAACCAATAACCTACCATAAGTTTTAAAGAATATTAAAAGATCACTTGTTTTATCCATAGTTTTAATTCCCAAATAACCCTAATTTTATTTATCCATGGTACATTTTGACCTCCATGAGTATATCTAGTTATACTAAGATGTAAAAACTTTTTTGGGTATATTTATATCATATAGATGCATAGTAAAAAAGCTATATTATCCTCTTTTTTAATAATGCTTCGACTCACTACCCAAGACTCTAGTAGAGTCTCAGGAATGATGACTGGACACATAGATCACCAATGGACTTAACTACATGCTCTATCCTCACTCAAGAACAAGTTGGGATCAACTTCTCAACTGGTCACCTATCCTAGTACTAATCCAAGTTGAGCATGCTTCACTTTGGAGTTCTTAGTGATAGTATCCCCAAAAAGGAGGTGCACTTTGGTGATATGGGTAGTCTGATACTCCCTTTTAATATCATTTTATCTAAGGCCTCAAATCTGACAATGTAATACTCTCCCCCACTTATACTCTTGACATCCTCGTCAAGGCTAAACTATATGACCTCATAACTTTCTCCATTTCAGTGTAGAGCCAAATGACCCATGTACACCCAACTTGCAATGATGACTACTAGTGCAAGGGTGGCTCCATGAACTTGGATAGACCTTTCCAACATGCTTGGACACTACTAGGTTAAGGGTGGATCCATCAACTCAGATAACCCTTTCCAACATACCTAGACCAAACGACTCAAAGACTGACATGCCATAGGCTCATGTGGGCCCCACCTACTGGAGGGATTTTTGCTCTGGTACCATTTGTAAATTCACCCTAGATTGTAGTAGGATTTCATGAATGATGACTGGGCCCATATAAAACCATTGATTTTAACTACGCACTTTGTCCTCACTCACGCATAAGCCGAGATCAACTTCTTGACTGGTCATCCATCCTAGTACTATTTCAAGCTGAGAACGTGTAACTTTGGGGTTCATAATGATGGGCTCTCTGAAAAGGAGATGCACTTTGGTGATATGGGTAGTCCAATCTTTCCATTTAATATCATTTTATATGAGGCGACAAATCTTAGGATGTTACATTTTTAGTTTCCAACTTGGGTCTTAACATGTTTGTCAAACTACCATTTGTTGTGGGATAGTATCAATATACCCCAAATTGATGTTTACTAGTACGTTCGTGAGATCTTTAAAAGCTTGATTGACCTCAAAGTATCCACAATGCACATGTTGGTCAACTTCTTATAAAATGGATAGTCTAGAATCCTTTAACATGTTTCTCTACATGTCATTAATATGTCCAACTTGTGACATCAACTTATTCATAATTCAACAACTATTTTTGCACGAATTCCTCAGATGATGTCATTAGCATGTTCATTTATCTATTAGTAGAATGCATGAATTGTCTGGCAAAGTATGGCATATGTCAATACATAATTCAAAACAAATCCTAACAAACTTACATTCCTCCTAAAAATATGTACAATCCATTTTAACTATAAATATAGTCTGAACTAGTATGACATGCATAAGTTAACATTTATTCCATCACATGCCAATATAAAGAGAAATTTGTTCCTTCAACCTAGACCCCTAATCTAGGAAACTATAATAATATATCAACCTTACCAAACCATATATTAAATCATGTGTACTTAAACATATCAATACTTACCATTAAAACTAATTTACAAGATCAAGACAATCAAGGATACTATTTTATAAACCACTCATTTATGTAACTAGATTTTAGAAGGTAAATGATTAATACATGTAAATAGGTTTAAGAAGGTAAATAAAGTATGGGTCCTTATGACCTCCCCTACTTTTAGAGTTTCATATTGAAACTTTAAAAGAGGTTAGGGGTTCATCAGCACTTATCATATTCAAGAATACTTCACCTACTTATATCGTGATGTCTGTAGAATATCTTCATCATTGGTACTTGGATTCTTAAATTATATAATTTCTTGTCATTAATCTACTTAAGTGAATATTCACATGTCACATTGTTTAGCAATTATATGTAAGATGACACTTGCCCTTGTTAAAATTGAACTTTCTAGGGATTAATACATGGAATAAATTATGTAGATTCTTTAAAAAATACAAGCCAATAAGAATGTACTCAATACAAAATTGTAAGTTCATGCGTAACTAGAGATTAGTTGTCCCTTTTCTCAAACATCAAGTACCTTTCCAGGGATATTTTTTCAACAAAACCAAATCTAACACTTATAAGTGTAAGTAAAATACTTCTGACAAGAGTGTACCTAAGAAGCCTCACCGTATTGGTTAGCCTCCATATTTTTGAAGCTAAGATAATGATAGCAAGCTCAAGATAATGGGTAGGCCATCTCTCCTCACTCTTGATAATAGAATATAAGCATGGGTAACTCCTATGCTATTCCTTATCAAAACACTACCAAGTCTTCTTCTAGAAGGTAGCATTTCACACTATTCAAAAGGGTTCAAATATTGTCTATTATCAAGTTTTTTTAAGTGGGAAGTATTCTCAAATTGGTCTTATCATATAAATTCTACATCTATCCTTGTTAATGAAATCAAGAGCATGGAAATGGAATTAACTACTTTAATGAACCTCTTATAGTATCTTGATAACCTCAGAGAAAACCATAAGTGAACGGAAATTGAGGTTTCTCCCAATTGTATACATATTCCCTTTTCTTGGGATCTAAAAAATTACACGAGAAATAGTCTCTAGATAAATATCTCCACTTGAATAACCATTACTAAAATTTTGTATGGAATGATATAAATCTTATGTTATCTAAACATATATGTATAGTTGCAAATTGTAATATTTCTCATTTTTCCCTAATAAGTTGGATAAGATGGAATAGCACTTACTAATTCAATAGTGGATTAAATGAGGAATGGAGAAATTCCCTACTTTTTAGATCCATATAGTTTTTTGTGTGTTAATTATACTTACATAACCAATAACACATAATTGAGGTATTTAGTCATGAGTTTTGTCTTGAATACATCAACCTTTATCTAGATTTGATGTTACACATCAGATATCAATATTACAAAAGATAGTTTCTCTTAAGTGGTCAAAGGTAACATTCAACATCAATAAAGGAATTTTTTTCTTTCTATCGATCTTATTTAATTATATGTAACTAATGCAAAACCTAATAGTTGGACAGTCTTTCTTCACAAAATGGACTGGACCTCCATGTTTGATGCATTTGGATGTATAAATCCATTTAAGCAGCACTAATCTCTTCTTCAACTTTTTTAGCTCGAGCTGGGACATACATCATGATTCTTGATATATAGATTGAGTAACTAGAGATTGATTCATTATAAAAAACTCTTACAAGATGCATGTTGGAAAATATATCAAAAAAAATGTTTGCATATTCCTTTAAAAGCAGAACTCTAGAAAAATTAGCATTTTAAACCTTCATAATATCATGAGCAAGAAAATATTTGCAAACATAATAGAAATATGGCATGTAGATAACACATATTACCTATAATAGACACTAGGTCGATCTTATCTTTATAAGGTTCACCAAAACCATAGGAATCATTGATTTATCTATATTGATTTCCTAAAGATAGGAGGAGTTCTGAGGTATTTATTGTTGTACTTGGTTATATAAATAAATTAAGGTCCGTGGTTACCCAATTTAAAAATATTTCATTCTACCTTAATTATCTAGATAGCTTTTGGGAGTCATTCCCAACCTATCATATAAGAGTGTTGACTCCATTGAGTTGTACTTTTAACCTACACTCCCAAACCATAGGTCTTCCCACATTTATGATGTCCTTCTGACATATTGGGCAATCAACTCGCCACTCAAATGACAAGTAAGTGCACAAGTGTATTCTTGTCTCTTAGTGAATTCAATCTATATTTCAAAAGTTGGTATGTAATTTTAGATTGATACTCACATGTGCATTGGACCACATCAACTAACTTGAGTTTATGTGAACCTACATGGTGATCAATCCTTTTTCTACTTGATTACCATTTAGTATTTACATATAAAATCTTTCCAAATGCTTCAAAACCTAATCCAGATAGAACACACTCAAAGTAAAATATAGTTATGAATATTTTATGTGTCTTCATAATCTATTAATGCACTTATACAATTAGTTGGGATATATTTTTTTCATTTATTACTTGAAATCTCTTATTTGGGTGTCAGAAGTTTTTTCCAACATAAAGTGCAATTTTCCTTACTCTATTTTCTAAAATAATGCATGAGGTATTGAAGAGATTTCTTTGTTGATCATTTCAATAAGGTTTGAAAAGTTTAATTACTTATATGATTAATTGAAGATTGAATAGTTAAATTCTAGGGTTTATTAATAAATATAAATGGGATAGCACAAAATTTCCACATTAAAATGTTATTTCCTTGAAACTTATATGTGAAATAGAATTTTTATGAATTTTTTCTTTACATGTCTTATTGTTATGTTTAAATACAACTATCCTCACTTCTCAATTTTGATCTTTATAATTGGTTTATCCTATTTATAAATTATTTTTTGTGGGTATTTACTAATATTTTAGGTTTTTTTATCCTCACCATTTATTATCGACTAGCTGGTTCATAAATCTTTAATATTCCATATTGCAAATATTTAATATTTATCATAATGACCACCCATTCTATCAGATAAATACAACACTAACATAGAAATGGTTATACTAGTATGACCATTACATAATGCATTAATTAATGCTAGTATCTTTTGTTATTACTTAGCTTTTAGATGTCTATGTAACTTCACTAAATGTTTATTTACCTGATTTTTCTAATTTTTTTCCATAATTATAGTTGCATTTAGAGCATGGAACATTTGGTGTTTTAATATATTGACATTTCATAAAATGAAACAAAAAATCCTTCTTTCTTCAGTAAATTAGTTTATTTATTGCACAATTCCTTTTATGTTTTGTTGGTCGTATCATTCATTTGTTCTTTCAACTTTATTATTTAAAAGAAACTTACTTAAGATGTGGAAAGAGCACCATTGTACAAAAGTTCAATTTTTTGTAGATGTTAGTACTCCTTACATTATTAATTGAAATTAGTATGAATACTTGAGTGCAATTTCATACATAATCTAATTAGAATTAGTGATACACTAGAACTTGTATTTCTCTAGGGATTCCCCACTGAGATAAATTTTCATTTAAAAGATTGTGTTTCTTGGAAAGGGAATTTTTTTAAAGCAATTATTGTTTTAGTAGGTGTTTAATTTAGATTGATTTAATCAAGTTCTTTGATATTTATGAAAGTTAGAGTTCTAACAAATTCCTAATATAGTTTAAAATGTACCTAAGTGTATCTTTTAGTGATACAAAAATAATATTACATGAATCCTAAAAGAAAAATTAATTCATTATTTATTCCATTTTCAGTGTATCTTATTACCATCAAACAAAATATTAAATAGTTTTTCAATATTAAGTTTTTTTAATAAGTTTAGAAAACCAATTGATTATACTAAAGTTTTGTTTGTATGTTCCAGGATGGACTCTTCAAGGAATGGCTTTATCGCAAGACATTGGGACCATTATGTCATTTTCACATCTCACACCTAAAGTCCATTTTCTTAAAAGTTTGAAAGAGCATGTGATTAAAATAGTTAGTTATGGTAAACATAAGATCAACATAAATAGGGAATGTAGATAGTCGAATATGAATTATATAAAGTCCCGTCTTTGAAAAATACCTACCATTTACATTTTTATCATCATATGATATTCTAAGATGGTTTACTATGCACTCTTCAACATTTGAACTTCATTGATCTTGTTGTAGAAGAAACTACAGTTTATACATGCAAAGTGAGTGATTCTAACAATCAGGGTTTTACATTTATTAAGCTTTACTTTTTTAGAAAAAACACATGTTAGTATTCCTAATTACATCTTTTATTCTATTTATTTCATGTACTATATCTATGTTTACATGTCATTCAACAATCATTGTATCCCTTAAACGTTCATCAAACCATTTTCAATATGTCATATATTAATATACTTACATATAGTTAAAACTAATATTCATAAAAATTGAGAACTATATCATCTAATATTTTTGTTTTACTCATGTTTTTATATTTAATGAATGTCTTAATTTTTGTGGATTTCTCCTTAAAACATTTCCTAATGATAACATAATTATATGATTTTCTTGATTATTATTTGTTTCTTACAATTATGTATGTCATGTGGATAAGTTACATACATGCACATGTGATGTTCCTAGAGCCCCTTTAATATCTCCTCTTTGAATCATATATGATGAGTTTTTTAATTTCTCTTGATATCATTGGGGTGCATTGTCAAAGTAAAATTTATATTGCAATCATTTAGGATTAGAAGTTCCCATATCTGGTTAGAAGTTCCCAGTTCCATCATTCTTTTTCAAAGATATTTATAAGATTACATTAAAGGACAAAAAATTGTTTGTTTTTTATTCATATGTACATAACTCACCATGTATCATGAATAAATTATCTTGTTCACTCATTGTTCTATCTGTGATTTAATCATTATCCATAATATGTACTCATCTTTCTTTGTCCATTTTCTTGACTTTTTTCATTGAATGTTTTATAAATCATATCTATAGATTTTTTATCACCTTTTATCATCTTTTATATTTATTTAGTCTTGTGTGTATGATGTTTTTTCAAAACATTAAGATCAAATTCATTATCCAAACAATTAAATATTTCTGTATAGGTCTTAAATATTTTTTTTACTCATATTACTTCATCTTTACATGCCATCATTAGGAAAATTTCTTTGTCTCATTTAGACATTTATGCTAGGATATTATTATGTAATATTATATAATTAAACCTGGTTTTATGGTCTTCATATGGACCAATAAAAATTTATCGCATACAAGGGTTTTCACAAGTCCATTAGAAAACAAGATTTTTACAAATTTACTTTTGATTCATAATTAATTTATTTAAAGGATGTTGCAACCAAAAGGTTGTAAACCAATATGAATGTTTGTTCACCAAAAATATTATACACCCTCTATTTTAGTGGTTATTAACAAATTATAATGATAAAACATAAAAAACCAGGATCCATAAAAAATCTATCAAAAAATATTATTTGCATTGGAGTTCATCTAATTATTAATAAATTAAGAAGATTTATTTGTTTATTACCATAACATGAATGCACTAGAATAAAATCAAATTATTAAACTCAACAGTAAGTGAATACAACACTCCATCAAGTTGAAGATTGTCATCTACGTATATCTTAATATTCCAACCCATGAGAAAATTGTTTATACAATAAATGGATTATTTGGCCCGGCTAAGAAAAAGGTAGTTTACTGAAATATGGTTGATGTTTATAGATATTACAACATGATAACATATAAACACAAATAACCAACATTGAATTGGACTCATATTAGTAGACACACTAGAGTGACAATTTTCACCACCAATACCAAATTTTGCCTTTCTCTCTCCATGATCAATAATTCATGTTGATTTTTTCTAGACAATTCATCTATACTAATCATGTCAAATGCATACATCACACTGATATGTCATGATTCCTGAGATCTAGTATTTTTTGCCCCACTAGCCATGTCATCACCTCAAGAACCTAGTATAAACCCTATGATATTTGAAATCACTCTCAAACTATCATGGTGTTGTACAACCAAACCCTCAAGTTAGATGAAGGATTGACATATAACTTGGTAAAAGAAAGAGAATTTATAATTCATAATGTCTATGCAATGTCTACATGCAAAGAAATAAGAGAAAAATGAGTAGTAGGGATACTCCCCACACCCTAGCAATGGAATATACTCATTGACCATATATAGGTTAAGAACAAAAGCATGAGGAGAGGGAGGTGATCAATGGACAATTATGTTGTATAATAAGATTTGTCATGTGTGAATCAATATAGAGAAACACACTATGTCGATGAATATTCTATCTCTAGCATGTCTATCGAGGCATTTTTTTTCAACTCTAGTTAAAAGATAGCTAGCATGTGTTAGGTTTGAAAAAATGTCAAGGGACATTTTTATATGACATACGATAAGAACACTATTTAGTCCCACTACTTCTATACAAGCTATGAAAATAACAAATTTGTCGCTCTATACTAGTCGGTGAACTAGAATATTCTAGAAAGAACTAGTAACTCATAAGATTTTCTAGATAGTGAGCTAGTTTCTCTTGAATTGCTCATGTTCAGGTGGTGTTTGTTATCTCATATGCTAGATAACATAACCAGGAATTATTGTATAAGTCTATTGAGGTTATTGGTTTATTAACCCATATGCTAGGTGATCTATCCTATCATCTAGCTTATCTTGATGCTTATTTTTGAACTAATGAATAATCAACAAATGGGCTAGGTGATTTAGTTGGTCTTATAACTTTTTCTAGAGACATTGTTGCTACTATTTGATATTAATGTGTGTTCTAAATTCTGAATATATACTCATTATGCAAGGGATATTTTGGGGGACCTAGCAGTGCATCTGAGGAAAGTTGGATACTTCAAATTCCCTACACTTCATCCTTTTGATCCCTATAACCCAAAACATGGGATTATACTCGATTTCATCAAAACATAATTTAAAACATAAGTTAATTGAAATTTTAACTAGTGCAAAGATATGTGAAATTTATGAATGTTGTGAAATTAAATATTATGATAGAATGTCATAAAACAACCCTTGAGTAAATAAACTCTGAACACTCCTCAAACGAATTTTCTCAATAAACCATCGTATGTGTCATATCTCATTTAAAATTTTTAAATAACACTTCACGATGCTAGATCCCTAGACAATTCCAAAAGTGTATACATGCCTAGGTGTTCGAAAGAACAACATACATGTAAAATTTTGAAGTGCACATAGTCAAATTCTAGGGTATAGAAATAGCATAAAGGAAGGATGAATCTTAAGTTTCTATCTAAACTTCATATCAATCATGTTTTCCTTGGAGAATTTATTCCTTGCACTTGCTTGTTGTGTGATTTCACATATTTTTCTTTTTATTTATTTTGACAATACTCCACTTATAAATCAATGAGTATAGAAGTAAAAAGTAGAGGAGTGGAATTATTCCAACACGACCTTAGATTTTGCAAGTTTCTAACTATATTTTTGGGGGATGGAAGATGTGGAAGAAGTGTGGAAGAGGAAGATGATCAATGTATGATATTTGTTCTAAAGGATTTATGCATAAGGTTATCCCTTGACTTCATTAGAGTATAAAGTAATATTCTTGGTGGATATGGATAGATCCCAAGATATTTGACACATAGTAGGTCATTGGAATCTGAATTTGATTGCTATCCATCCCACCAAAACCTATCATCATTTCCTCAAGAATTTGAGAGACTGAAATCATGGGCATTCCAGATAATGGGTTCTGGTGAATGTCATTATTCTAATCTTCAGAAATTATTGGTTGTTTTGAATAATTTCATGTTTTATAAGTATTATTATCACAAAGTTTTTCTCATATTAATAAATGATAAAGACTGTAGTGTAAATGAGATGTAGTCAAGAACTGACTAGATAATAACGTTTAAGGGAAAAACAACTAAACAATCAAAATTTGAAGAAAAAAAATCTAAAAATGTGACTAATTATATGTTATCGATAGCATGCAATTATACAACAAAAGTTAAATTATGAAGTAAGATATAAGGTGTGGATGGGTGAGAAATCTACTACTGACCCTCCACTTCAAGCTTACAAACTTGTTTATCCTTGACAATACTTGGGATGGGGGAGAACAAAAATTATGTATGGTTTGTCCCAATGGCCTCTTTAATTTTGGAAGTCAAATAAAGTAGTTGATGCAATTCAGATCTACATATGGTGGTGGTAGTGCAACATATTAAGTGCCATGTGTTTACCATTGCCACCCATAATCAGTTTAGGTGTTGGATATTGTGGCTATTAATGATCTTATGGTGGTTGGTTTACATTGTAACACATTGGATGTGAATCCTACTATTGATGCTCATAGGTCATATAATTCATTAGGTTCATTATGTTTCTCTATCTCAGCAACACTCTTTCTATGCAACCATGTGATCCCTCAATGTTGACTAGATAAGAATCTAGCACAATAAAGCTGAAGGATGAAGATGAAGTATGGGCCTATGGAGAGGGTGGCTATACAGTAAGAAGAATGTGCAGCTTGGTTTGGCAGGTAGAAAGTGGTGGCCTTGTATCATGGTTGGATATCTCCATCTAGTGCCTCAAATTATACCCACTAGAATGGGTGCTAATTTTTGAAGTAATTTAGGTGTTCTTCTAGGACATCAACATCATATACTCAATTATATGAAGAAAACTATGCACGGTCATGCATTTTTAACATCACTAGGATATTTGAAAATAAGAAAGAAAAATATAGGATACTTTCTCTTCCTAGTGGATTTTGCATCACGTAGGTGGAACAAATTAATAGAAGTGGACCATTCCATATTTTTATAGAGAACGAATCATATAAAGCATGTGGTGCTACCTCCACAAATAAATGGTGAGTGGAAGTGTTCTTGATGGCATGACCAATACACCTGATGATTATTTTTCCCTTATTTATGTTCTTATTTTTCATGATGAATCATATGCAATAGAGTGTAGGGAAATATGGTGGTTCATGAGACACAAAAAATTATGTAGAGAGAGAGTCAGAATTTGATGTCAACAACTATGTAATGGAAAAGATTGTTGTAAGGTTATACATGATCCTAGAACAAGTCCACTGACAATACTCCTATTTTAGTGTGTACCTTTCTTCAAGTTGTACTCAGACAATGTCTGTGTGGGTCACCTGACATTAACTATCAATAGATGTAAAGTTTTTTACCATCTGAATTTGTAGAAAACTTTAAGAACTGGAATATGCAGAGAGAGAGTCGGAATTTGAAGGGTCAAAAGAAGGCAATCAATAATTTTCTCTATTTCCTATTGAGGAAGGAAATTAATTTTTTGACCAAGACATACATCAATCACCTTTTCTACTTTCTTCTCCTCCCCTTTCAGAGTTTCCACCCTTCCTTTTCTTACAAAAGGAGGGAGGGCTTCACTAAGAAAGGCATCCCAGATTTTGTCATTGTATCTTTTAGTTAAACTATGTCATTTCCTATCAAAGTTGTAATATTTCATTCTACATTAAAAGTTTATTCTTTTATATCTAGTTTCTAGATCTTATTTTCTTCATCTTGTTCTTTTTTTAGAGCAGGGAACTAAGAGAGTGAGGCATTTCAGTGTCACCAGCAAAGATCTCTTCGAAGATTTTGTCTCTTTTGGTCTATGACTTTTTACCTTACTTCCCCATTTTCTCCATCTATTAGCATCACTAGAGAGTAGTTTTTTTACCAAGACAAGGGGAGTTTCTCCTTAGCCATGTGATGATTGGATAGAAGTTTTTTCCTGACTTTTAGATAAATTGTTTTGGATTTGGAAATTGACGATTCTAACAGAGTGATATCTCATTTTCACCATTTTTTAAACTTTACAGATGCGTTTGTGGAACCCAAGATTTAGAATAACCAAATCAATTACATGGGGATCTGGATGAGACCTCTGAAAAATTCATGTTAGGATGATTGAACTAGGATCTGTGAATGCCAGGACCAATGGGTTCACGGGGAGTTCATCTATTGTGAATCATTTACGAATGTTTTGCATGCCTTCCTTTATCTTTTTTATCATGCAATTTTTTTAATTTGTTTCACATCCTCTAGGGTGATGAAATCCCTTAGCTTCAATATTTCTTTAGTTTGATTATTTAAACTTTATTTTAACATCTTTATTTTTGTTTTAGTTTTAAGAAACACTCAAATTAGAATTTATATTCTTGTTCTCATAATCAGATTTTAAACTCAACCATCTTCTATTTGTCATCTCTGTGGATCAATACCTATCTATAATCTATTGACTTGGTGCTTGCATCAAGTTCACAACTTATTTAGAAGGTTAAACTCGATGACTTGTCTAGTGATTGTTGCGTGTACAACGACGTGCATCAATTTGGCGCTGATGTCGGTGACAACACGTGTTATTTTTTAGATCTAGTTGTGTGTATACCTTGTATAATCTTATTCATATATCCTAACTTGTATACTTTATAGAATTCATCTATAATTTAGTTCCATAATTTCTTGCTTAGATTTTGTAATTTATTTTTACCTACCGAGCACATTTCCAGTAGTGTATCTCATCTTTCTGCCAAGTTTCCATTCTGACAGTACTGCATTCTGGTTTATTTTTGTAATTTTCATTTGTTTCATAATTTATTAGTTTTATAATTTTTAGTCATCTTTGAAATTTTTGACTAACCTCTTATCTTTTTTTACATCTTTCCATAATTTTTAGTTTCTTCTCATTTTGTTCTTTCAAAAAAAAAATCTTTTTCAAAAATAGGATGGTGGATACAATATAGTTTGTAATATCAATCGAATGGTTATTACAACCATGCATCGTCGAACTGTTCTAATTTTCCCCTCATTATGGTAAAACCTTCTATAATCTCGAGTCTCTTCATCCTGGTGGGTATGATGTAAATCTTAACCAACAATTTTCTGAGAGAAAATATAGGGAACCTTGCTATCAATATTCTAATGGGGGATATGATCAACAAAATTGTGGAGGATATGACCCACAGAACTTTGTAGAAAATGGACCTATTTGTTTTACCCAATATAATCGTCAACAAGAAGAGAAACTTAAGTCCCTAGCAAAGATGGCAGTAGAAGGACAAGAAAAACAAGAATCCCACCAAGTCTTGTTAACTGCTCTGCTAGAAGCCCAGTCCCAAAACCTAGATTATCCAAATATGTCCCCCATGTTTCCGTGACACCTTGTAATGCTAAATCTTCCTGCCATGATGGATGTAAGGGAAATTATAATCCACCATCTTTTGAAGATTATTATGAGGAGCAATACCATCCTAATCAACATGAGGGGTACTATGACTAAGAATACTATGGGGAGTGTGGAAAGGATGGCCAAAATTTTGGGGTGTATGAATCTAATTGTGAAACCCAATTTAATCCTAAACAAGAAGAGAGACTTAATGCCCTAGAGAAGATGGCAACAGAAGGACAACCAAAACTAGAAACCATCCAAGCCCTGTTGGCCACTTTACTAGAAGCCCAATCACAGAAACCCCCCGAGAAATTAGAACAATCCAATATGGTTCTTCCCAATGATGACGATGATGATCTTATTTTTATGTCATATATGTCGGATCCTGAAGAAATAGCACAGACCATTGGGTCATATTTCTTGTACGATGAGTATGTTGGTATTCCTACCCTTCCATTGGAGGCTTTATTACTTGAGTATGAAAAGTCAAAGTAGGAAATTCATTCCAAAGATCCAACAAATCCTCCCATCCTTAACATAAATCCAAATATTATCATTGACCATTCCACTTGTGCTAGCCCTTTTCTGGATAATGAGTCGCCTCCCATAAATGACAACATGATTTCCACATGTTGTCATAGAAATTTTCCATTCCACGCAAGGCTGATCTAGAAGGGGAGATATCACCCTACGAAGAAGTCCATGCACCCCCTTCTGTGGTTTACAAGGAAGACGTCCTCATTCCTTTTGAACCCTTGGGGATTCCTTGCATAAAAAAAATAGATGCATATGCTATATCAACAATGAAACTTAGCAAACCTAGTGTTGATGGCATTATTTTTTTGGAGAAACAAAATACTTTTATAAATTATTTGAAATTTTTCTTTGCTATCACATCATCATCAATTCTCCTGCATGCATGCTTTTATGATGGTGGAAAACGTCAGTTAGATCCTCCACCCAACTTTGCACATCTTGCTCTATCGATGTTACAAGTCGGGTACCTGCCAACCACCCCCAATCCACATCCATATTCATCACTTCCTTTGCTATCTAAGGAATGTATGTGGATATTACTAGAGGAAATGTGAGGTGAAAGAAAATATGAACACCCCACTGAGCTTCCATGACTACCCTATCATAGGGTACACTATGAAATTCCCCTGATGAAAGTCCCAACCCTCATACACATCTCCTTTAGTTGTACATTTTTTGAGCTACTAGGGTCACATGGACATCCTCTTCCTCCCTCATCTTAGATTTAAGTTTTGCTTGGGACACTCAAAATTCTAAGTTCGGGGTGGATGTGGGTGGTATGTACTCGTTCCACCCACGCTACTTTAAATATTTACAAATTTTCATTATGCTAAAAAGATTATTTTTAATTTTTTAAAAAATTTCAAAAAAAAAGCTTTTTTTATTGGTCCTTACCAAGTATGCCAAGTTGAATAAACATCTATCATTTTACCCATTTTCAATTTAGTAAATCCTTTACAAAATTTATTATCAATTATCATGTCTGAAAACATCGTGTCACCTAGGACCCCTATTAATATCACTCCTTGGAATAGTTGGCAAGTCATAAGGAATCAATCAAAATCAAGCATAATTTTTTCCTATATATAAACAATGGATTATCTTGTTATAAAACTTTTATTACGTGAATTACATGAACATTCTAACTTGATCAATGACACTCTCTGGAATATCTACTATTTTACATACTAAGCACCAAATTTTTCCGTCCTCAGTATTCACTAACAACATCAAACTCTTATATTGTGTGTCATATTATAAGTTCCATATCGTTTCCATTGTCTATATTCCCTAGCGAAGTCAGACTCTCCCAAATGAAGTCAGACTCTCCTTTTCACTTCGTGCTCTATGTCTGGCTCCCCTCTTTTTCCATAAAAAAATTGAGTTCCTCTCAGTCGTCCTCACACCCTAATAACACTGGACAGATCTCGTGATCGTTCCCTTCTACTCTATAGCAAAGTAGGGTACTTAGAACAGTTAGAAGCATCATCAAATTTATGGACCAAGACTTAACTTTCTGGTCATCAAGTATTACCTAAAAAGGTTTTGGCGGTGCTTGAGAATGTTCTTAACCCATGATTGTTCCATTACAGACTGTGATGGGCATTGGCCCAATATCCTCCATGTGTTTGCTTTTCTGCAAGATGGTGGTAGCAGTTTTATCAATAACCAAAGAACCTGAAGAAAGGCTGACAAGGAGGTTGTGCTAAATCAGGTGGGTACATAACATGACTTATTCAACATACAATACATGGTATTAAATAAAACTTAATGATTGTAAGTCTTCTAAAATCATCTACCATCAATAAATAGTCCTTTACGACTTTTAATTAATTTTTCTCAGCAACATATCTTTGGGCAGTATATAATGAATAATTTCATTTGGAATAACCATGTTAATGAACCATTAGTTTATAGATAGATTATGCCTTCCTTTGTTTCTTTGAACATCTTAGAATAGGATATTTGTCTAGGAAACTATGAGTACCACCATGATACCAAGTGGTCATCCTACAAGATCTTTCTCTTTCTCTTTTATCCAGAATGGACCAAGCATCATTAGAGCCAACAATGAACGTTATCCATTGTTATCCACCTTTGATCATGTTTTTGTATACATTGAGAATGAATTTGACAACTGTTAGAAGCCACTGTAGGGAAATGTTCAGGCTTGCCCCATGTGGACATGTCCTGATCAAAGTTGCAAGGGCTATGATTACATGTGCACACTGATGTGGAATATTATCACACTAACAAACTCACTCAGGGTTGAAATCCCCGAGCTTTTACCAAAACCTTGTGCAATAATACCACCCAAAAATGGACGGGTCTTATCGCAGTATAGTTAAGGATCGAATCCCAAGAGACAACATTTTTATGAATCGTCGTTAGTCGAATCTGGCTCAAGTAAGACTAATATTTAGAACCAAGGGTTGATTTGGGGTTAATTAAACTAATTGCAAGAAAGTAAAGAGAAGAATTAAAGTTGGATCTAGATTAATGAGATGGAATTTCCGGGATGGTCTCATGTTTCACCACAACTACACATGCAATCACATCCAAACATCAAACATCCAGGCAAGATATAACTATCCAAATAGAATTGCTGCAAAACCCCCCATATGGGCGTTAGGTTTGCGTAAGCATCACCTTTGGCATCAGATGTCTCATCACCATCCGGTTCATATACTTACGGATATGAAGATACAAAATCCAACTGAAGTTGTGGGCCCCCTATACAGGCGTCTGGCACATAAAAGCGTCATCGTAGGCTAGATGGCTCATCCCCTCATAGATCATACACTTACAACCTCAAGAAATCCTATCATATTTCTCATCAAGGAGTCAACCGTGCTAATCGAAAAGCAAGCACGTGATTAATATACAAGCAAACATTGATGATTAATAAAGAAGATACAAAACCCAACTAAGGTTGTGGCCCTCCCTGAGGGATGTTTAGGCCACAGAAGCATCACCGTAGGCTAGATGGTTCATCCCCTCACAGATCATACACTTATGACCTCAAGGAATCCCATTATATTTCTAGTTTGGGAGTCAAACTCATTAATTGACATTCTACCCTATGTATAGAAGTTCTCATAACATAGGGAAAAACATGATGAATGCAAGCAGGTAACCAATCTACAAACATCAACGACTACCAACGAAATGAAAAGTTATATACATTGCCATGGAATGTTTAACAAAAGAACATGTTTTCATGGGCAACATGGCTAGTCCCCGCACCCTAGCAAAAGAGAAATACTTGCTCATGATGTGAGGGATAAGAAGAATAAGAGAGAGAGAGGATTCTGCCATGAGCATGATGCATAGGGTGGACACATCTCAGTGAAGATGATGCGGTCTTGTATGTCGTGTCAGAGCAGATCTAGATGAGAAACGAGGGATGCCAAGTTAGACCTGGCCATCTTTCTCACTCCTCCTTCCTTCTCTTCTCGATCTCCTCAATCATTGCAGGAGCTGCAAGTGAAGTGATACTGGTGTGGATGATGTATTTGGATCGAATCCTGTGTTCGGGCAGTGTGGCGGCGTCCCGGATATGATGCCTAAAATGAGGACATTGTTGGTCCTATTTATAGGCTCAGATGGGGTCTGGGCATTTTGGGCCCTGTTTATAGGATCAGATGACCAAACAGTCTTGTCTTAGTTTTCCTCCAAATGGTTTGGCTTTGATCGATTTGGTACGTCTAACCGGTCTTGGGGTTTTTGCCTTCATACGGTCTCGCAGACTGATCAAATGACCAAATGATCTTGAGGTTCTCACTCATATGGTCTTGCTTCTAATCTCAAATGGTCTTGGATATATGTCCATACAATTTTACTTCTAATGGTGCTACTTTTCCTCCAAACAGTCTGTAAGACCGATCACTAGCCAACCAGTCTTGGAAGTCCGGCGCCGCCCATACGATTTGAATGGTCTTGCGTGATCGGTCCTCATGCCTAATCAGTTTTGGGATAACGATCTCTGCCTTCGTGGTTTGCTGCCTCAGTCATCATCGCTTCACAGTCTGCATAGGACCTACTCTTCACAGTCTCCTTACCCTATCGGTCTCTGCTCCACCGGTTTAGATCTCCATTCTCTTCTCATCCACATGATCCCAGTGTTCCAAACGGTTTGGCGGTCTCTACTGACCTAATGGTCTTGTAGAACATTTGCAATTGATCAGTCTTAGAGACTGTTTGCGCGATGGCGGCTAGTAGGTCCAGGCACGGGATCACTGGGCGCTGGGCGCTGGGCGTTGAAGGTGATCACTGCCACAGGTGAAGGAGAAGTGATGCCCGCGTCAGGCTTAGGGTTGCAGGTTGAGTAGGTAGCAGTGTGATCGGGTGGCGATGGTGAACGATGATGTCAAGGAGGCGGCGACGCAGGTGCTATGAAGCATTTGTAGGTGGTGTAGGAGTTAGGGTTATGTCGGGAGGAAGAAGGAGAAGGGAGGCAGGAGGTGGGGTCCTCCATATGGTATTGAATAGATTGCCCAATCGGTCTTGAAGACCTATGTGTATCAAATGGTGTTGGAGAAGAGGGATGGCCAAACGTTCTTGAGGGGAAAGCAAGAATGGTTTGGAGGAAAAATGATGGCCCAAGACTATTTGGGCAGATCATTTGATTGAATGGATGGGGACCGTTGATCAGCGATCTGATGGTGAAGAAATGCTCACAGTCTGAGACCAAATGGATGAATGGCTAAGACTGATTGGTCGAAACCGAATGGATGAAACTATATGGTCAATATTGTATGGATGAAACCATATGGTTAAGACCATATGGATGAAACGGTGGATGAGTGAGGGTAGATCAAAGGTTTCGAAAGGTGGGTCCCACTCAAAAGGGTTTGATTTGGATGATGGTTGATGGAGATAAAGATGGAGTGAAGCAAGGGGTAGTGATGATTATGTTGAAGGTGGATTAGGGTTGAATGGAGGAGGGTGCCAGCTGATTGTTCAACCACATCATGACCCGCATAAATTCAACATAAACTCAGTTAATAATTCTGGTAATTGAACCAATTAAGCAATTTTGTATATTGTGATATTTAGTGAATGAAATCAGATGAATTGAATCAGAATGAGCTCAAGATGGCGACTGAATAATATGATGAATATGCATTCAAAAAAACACCCTGAACTTAAATGTTGCTCATCCTCGAGTAACACAAAATCTGAAACAGTTGCCAAATGAATACTTTCAACTCGTGTGATTGCCTCATCTTCACATCATGATTGTTTTCTTTTTGCTCAGTATGACTAAGTATCTCACCCTGTTGGGACCACTGAACACATCTTACCATATCTTTGTTCCTGAGTTTGTTTTCCAACATCACTTCCTCCTCACTTTTTCCAACAACAAGCATGTCAAAGAGTTTGTAAGAGTCCACAGATACCTACAGAACAACAAGTGTGCACCTGATCTGAAACTGGTGTTTTTTAGGATAGTGGAGGCATTCATTGTTCTGTTAGGTAGAAAAGGGAGCGAAGGGTGGTATGGAAGGAAGAAATAAATCACTCCTCTATTCGACTCGAGATTTTTTTAATATATAATTTGCAATTTCATTTATTGCATTTTTTTTAGTGTGAATCTCTCCTCTATTCGAATCGAGATTGCATTTATTTGTGTGCACTTTTAGCATCTTTTCTTAGTGGTACGCCCCTATTAATTTGTGAGGGGTATGGAAGAAGCAGATATAGAGGGAAGTGGTGTGCTATCCCAAACTTTGGTTTTCGCACTATTTTGGCTATTTTTGTTTCTTTTTTATGAATGGAGGGGTACGAAGGTGATAGAAGAAGTGTAGAAGAGATTTTAGATCAGAATGTAACTTGATTTACAATTCAGTGCACGGGGTCATTCTCTTTATCGTACTCTGCTCAAATAATGACTTGATGAGGATCCAGTGGGGATTCCATGTTATTGTTCCACTAGTCAGTTTGGAAGCATGAGGTGTTTGATCCCTATCAATTCGACAGACGCTTGCCATTTTTGCAGAAGGATCATGATGTTAGGATTCATAAGCTCCATGAGATGATTTTGATCAAAAGGCTAGTCTCAAAAAGTGGTCCTTTTGAGAATTTTCTTCAAATAAGGAGGGTATAAAGATTCAAAATGCATAGAGATTGAAACGAAAAAGTCAAAATGAAAAGTGAAAATTTTGGTCAAAAATGCAATGATGAAATCTTAAGTCTGAATTAGATGGGTGAAGGTGCAAAGTAAAGTACGTACCACCCACCCTCCACCCCGAACTTAGAATTTTTCTCGTCCCGAGCAAACTCTAACTCTGAGATGGAGGGGAAAATTCATGCTGGTTAGACCACCAGATGTGATTGTGTTCCAATCAACGTGCATCCTCCATCTGAATGTCTCAAAAATGAAGATAAATCAGAACTCAAGATAGCATCTCGTGATGCAATTTTTATTTGGTGCAAAATTTTCTAAAAAGTAAAAACAAAATTAAGAAAAAAATCAAAATTAAAACTAAATATGAATGTATTGATCAGGTTGCCTCCCGACAAGCGCCTTTGTTTTATGTCGATGGCTCAACTTCATTTCATCAACTTTTATGGTGGATATGTTGGATTGGTGAGATCCAGCATTGCTTTAGAGCCTGTGTTAGTAGAGGTGAAATATATCTTCAATCGTTGACCATTTTCCACAAATTCACCTGAATTTTCACTCCATAAAGAGAAAGCACCATGTGGGTAGATGCTCTTGACAATGTAAGGTCAACACCAGTGAGAACAGAGTTTTCCTAGGAATAACCTCAATCTAGAATTGAACAGAAGAACTTGGTCTCTGACTTGAATGTCCTTTCTTTTCAGATGACCATCATGCCAAAGCTTTATGCATTCTTTATAGATTTGTGCATTCTCATAAGCTGTCATCCGAAGTTCTTCCAGCTCTTGGAGTTGTAGAATCATGGCCTCACCCGCTTTCTTCATATCAAAATTTAATTGTTTTATTTCCCACCATGCTTTGTGTTCGAGTTCAACAGGCAAGTGGCAAGACTTTCCATATATTAATTGAAATGGTGTAGTTCTAAGGGGAGTCTTAAAAGCGGTTCGGTAGGCCCACAATGCGTCATTGATTTTCAGTGACCAATCTTTTTTATTTTGGCCTACTGACTTTTCCAAAATAGCCTTGAGTTGTCGGTTAGAAACCTCTACATGTCCACTTTTTTGTGGATGGTAGGGCGAGGCCAGCTTGTGTGTTACCCCGTATTTCTTCAGTAATTCATCAAAGCTTCTTTCTAGGAAATGAGAACCTCCGTCAGAAATCACAGATCGTGGCACTCCAAAATGGGGGAAAATAATTTCTTTGAACATCTTGATGACAGGTTTGGAATCGCTAGTAACGGTTGGTATGGCTTCAACCCATTTTGAGATGTAATCAACCGTGACTAGGATGTAATAAATTCCATGAGAAGATGGGAATGGACCCATGTAGTCCACACCCCAAACATCAAAAATTTCAACTTCTTGCCATAGATTTAGTGGCATTTCATCTCTCTTCATAATGTTACCTGTTCTTTTACATTTGTCGCATGATAGAACAAATTTGTAGGAGTCTTTGGATATAGTTGGCCAAAAGAAACCACATTGCAAGACTTTTATAGCAGTTTTCTTAGCACTCACATGGCCTCCAACTGGGCCTGAGTGACATTGCTCTAAAATGAGTTGGGCTTCTTCCTCAACGATATAATGTCTATAAAGACCATCAGCACAGAGCTTGAAGAGGTACGAATCATCCCAGTGATACTTCTTCACATTATGCATGAATTTCTTCAGTGCATTTCTGGTGCATTCAGGGTGGATGAAACCAGCAGCGAGGTAGTTCACATAGTCTGAGTACCAAGGGGTAGCTTCTGACATTTTCATCAATTGGTCATTCAAAAGAGAATCATTAATCGGTATCCTCTCAGTATCCAGAGTGTGGATACGACTGAGGTGGTCTGCCACAACATTATTTGTACCATTTTTATCTTTTATCTCCAGATCAAATTCTTGTAGTAGGAGAATCCATCTTATCAACCAGGGTTTTGCATCTTACTTCTCTAGGTGGTAAAGGATAGTTGCATGATCTTTGTAGACAATCACTGTTGAACCTATGAGGTAGGATCTGAATTTGTCAAAGGCATACCCGACTGCAAGAAGTTCTTTCTCGGTAGTTGCATAATTCCTTTGAGCTTCATCGTGGGTTTTCGATAAATAGTAGATAACGCAATGTTTCTTCTCTATACACTTCCCTAGAACAACACCCACAGTGTAATAACTAGCATCACACATAATTCAAATGGATGATCCCAATCAGGAGCTCTAATGATGGGTGTTGTTGCAAGGGCTTGTTTCAAGTTATTGAAACTCTTCACACATTCTTCGTCAAAATGGAACTCAGAGTCCTTTAACATTAAGTTCGTCATCGGCTTGGTTATCTTAGAGAAATCCTTTATAAACTGTCTATAAAATCCTACCTGACCTAGGAACACGCGAACCTCTCTTACATTCGTTAGAATAGCGAGTTTGGAAATAACTTTGATTTTCACTCTGTCTACTTCAATTCCTCTACTACTGACTCTATGACCAAGGACAATCCCTTCTTTCACCATAAAATGACACTTCTCCTAATTCAACACAAGATGTGCTTCTTCACACCATTTGAGGATAAGCGAGAGGTGCTTCAAGCATGATTCGTATGAATCTCCATATACAGAAAAATCATCCATAAAAATTTCCATGATACTTTCGGTGAGACCAGCGAATATTGCTCCCATGCAACGCTGGAAGGTTGTAGGCGCATTGCATAGTCTGAATGGCATCCTTCTAAAGGCATATGTTCCAAATGGTCAAGTAAAGGTCATTTTCTCTTGGTCATCTGGATGTATAGGAATTTGATAGAATCCAGAGTAACCATCAAGATAACAAAATTATTCTTGGTGAGCCAATCTTTCTAAGACTTGATCAAGAAAAAGCATCGGAAAATGATCCTTTCGTGTCACTTTGTTCAACTTCCTATAATCAATACACATCCTCCACCTGGTGACTGTTCGAGTGGGAATGAGTTCATTGTCTTCATTTTGTATTACAGTTGTTCCACCCTTTTTTGAGACAACATGTGTGGGGCTTACCCATGGTGAATCGGAGATTGGATAGATATCGGAGATTGGATAGATAATACATGTCTTGAGCAACTTTATAACTTCAAGGTGGAAAACTTATTTCATATTTGGATTAAGTTTCCTTTGGTGTTCAATGGTTGGCTTGTGATCTTCCATCATAGGGATTTTGTGCATGCACAGTGCTTGACTGACCCCAGTGAGATCACTCATCTTATACCCTATTACTTTCTTTCTTTCTTTTAATTTCATCAAGAGTTTATCTTCTTGTTCCACTGTTAGATCTGAATTTATAATGACTGGGCAGACCTTTAGTTCATCTAAAAACACATATTTCAATCCTTCAGGTAAGGGATTCATTTCAGGATCTTGTGGTTTTTCACATGAGTCTTCAGTAATATCCACAGCTTTGAGTACCTCAAATTTATCTTCAAGATCTTCCTTGGCAGTGTTGAGTTGGAGATCACAATCTTTTATTTGTTCATCAATGGAATCATCAACAGATGGGGTTGTTAGAGCCACTTCTAAAGGATCGTCTTGTTCATAATCCTATTGCATAAGTAGTGTCATTTGCTCTATGCACTCAATCAAGTAGACTTTTTCTTGCATACTTGGTCTTCCCATACTTTCAAAAACTTTGAATTTGAGAGTTTCTTTACCTAATCTGAGAAGCAGGGTTCATGCTTCAACATCAATTAGGGATCTTGAAGTGGAGAGGAATGGACGTCCAAAGATGAGAGGGTATCTAGTGTCTTCTTTTATATCCATGATGAAAAAGTCACACGGGACATAGGAATCTTTCCCTACCTTGACAGGTACATCCTCAATAATTCCTAAGGGTAGAGTTACAATGTTATCTTCAAGTAGTATGGTCATACTGGTTGGGAGTAGTTCAACAAACCCTAGCCTTTTGCAGAGGCTAAGTGGCATGATGGAAATGCTAGCACCAAGATCCACCAATCCCTTCTTACATGAAGAATCACCGATATGGCAAGAGATTCCAAAAGAACCCAGATCTTTCTGTTTCTTTGGCATCTTACTCTAGATGATGTCTGAAGTGGTTGTCGCTAACTTTACTATCTCATATTCCTCAGTTATATATTTTCTTGTCAGAAGTGACTTCAAATACTTTGTCTAGGCTAGTATTTTATCCAACGCATCTAGGAAGGGTATATCAACATGAAGCTTCTTCATAGCTTCCTTGAATTTATTAAAACACGTGTCGAGCTTGGTTTGCTTCAAATGAGTTGGGAAAGGGGACGAGGCTTGTATACTGGCACATCTAGATCTGGTGTTTCAGTTTTATTACTAATTGGTTCTTTAGAACTTCCCTTATCTATTTCTTCAGCAGTTACTGACTCTTTTGGTTGAGACTCAGGAGTAGAGTCTTGTGCAATCAGGGAGTCATCCTTGTTTGTAATACCCATAAGTGTCTTGTCGGGAGGATCAGAATAATCTTTTCCTGACCTGGTTGTGACAGACTTTAATTGTTCTGGGTGCTTAGGATTGTTCTCTGGTTGGCCATGAAATGCTCTAGAAGGTGGTTTCATACTAGTTGCAAGTTGAGCTAGTTGAGATTCAATAGCCTTTTGATGGGCTTGCTGGTTAGCTATCATAGTTTGTTGTGACTGCAACATCTTTTCAATGGTTGTTAGCTTGTCATCAGGAGAAATAGGATCGGCTTGTTGTCCTTGTTGTTGATTAGGAACTTGGTTAAGATTCTGGAACTAAGGTTGTTGTGGTATTGGTTGTAGTTCCTGTTCTGAAAGTTTCCCCTAAAGTTCCCTTGATTTCCAAAGTTTTGTTATTGGTTATACTGAAATCCTGGTGGGCCTCATTGTTGATTAGTTGAACCAAGTTGTCGCGAGTTTTCCACTCCTGAAAGATTTCCATATTGAAAACGTGGATGGTTCCTATTTTGATTCAGATTATAGTATCCTTGACCAGTAATGGTGTTAACAACATTAAGATTTTCCATTTGACTATTATCTCCCTGTCCATATGTGTTGCTTAAAACAACATCGTAGAGGACATTGCATGCTAAAGTGGAATGATCAGTACCCTTACATGCTTCACATAACAATGAAGCTGACTTAATCTGCTCTTGTTGTTGAGGGGGTGAACGTCCTCTTCCAAATGTAGCAAGGGATGACTTGATATGATCTTTCTTGGCAACTAAGAGTTTGAGGGTTTCAGTAATAGACTTGTACTCTGGAATAACTTCAGCCATTGATACCTTTAACACTCCTTTGCCTACAGACCTACCCCAATTATCTTGATTTTCAGCTCCAAGGGTGACAACCCTCCATGCGCTATCATAACTTTGACGCATGAAGTTTCATCCAGATGAGGAATCTAAAAACATTTGATATCATCGTCCCCACCCCTATAGAATATTTCAATAAGCGGATTCTTAGGGATTCCATGGTGTGGACATTTGCGTAGAAGATCTTTATACCTTTCCCATGCTTCAACAAAGGTTTCTCTAGGGGCTTGAGTGAACATGGTTATTCGGCCCCTTATTTCATAGGTGAGCGAAGGAGGGTAGAATTTTTTTAGAAAAACATTTTGAAGTTGTTCCCAGGTAGTGATAGCTTCACATTGCAAGGAGTTGTACCAACTTATAGCTCTATCAACAAGAAAATACTTAAAGAAATGGAGTCTAATAGCATCATCAGACATTCCATTTTGCTTCGTCATAGCAAAAAGATCAATGAATCTTAGAAGATGTTCCTGACTATCTTCTCCTTATTTCCCATAGAACGGGCTGTTTTGAAGCAAGGTAATCCAATGTGCTCGTATCTCAAAGTTGGGAGCATTGATGGGAGGAGGTCGTACTGGGTGCTGAACATCAGCAGCTTTAGGGATGGAGAACTCCCTAAGATGTTTTTGTAGTTCTGCTGCTTGTACTGCTTGAATTTCTTCTTGAACTGCAGCTCTGGATTCTTGCATGAGCCTTTCTCTTTGTGCATTAATGGCTTGAGAAACCCTTCAAGCTATTTCCTCCTCTTGAGCCATTCTTGCTTGATTCTCTCTATTTTGACGATGAAAGGTCCTATCTATCTCTAGATCAAAGCTAGCAGAGAGTCTGGGGCATTTCAAACGGTGCATACACCAGTCTTGGGGGTACCTGAAATGAAAGGATCTGAAGTAAGATTGATGGAGTAGAGTGAAATTCAAGTAGATGATCGATTGTATCAAAAGAAAAAGCAAAAACCTAGATTAACCGTAAAAGAACTAGATTTGACTAATTGATTCTGTTGTCCCTGACAACGGTGCCATAATTTGATGTGGAATATTATCACACTAACAAAATCACTCGGGGTTGAAATCCCCGAGCTTTTACCAAAACCTTGTGCAATAATACCACCTGCAAGCAGAAGATTCTTGTCGCAGTATAGTTTTGATAACAACCAAATCTACACATATTGTCCATGCATTTTATCTATGGTTTAATGTCACTTTAGTCTTAATTTGCCCAATAGTTCTCATGTTTTTTTACCTTTTATCTTCTCATAGGTAGTGTGGTTAAAATAGCCAATAATGTAGCTATATAGACAATATTGGATTAGCATGCACCGAATACAGATGAACGACCTCTTTTACTCTCTCTGCTAAACTAAGGCTCAGAATAATTATATTTCTTGAAACCTTATCATCACTATCTTATCCTTTACTCTGGGCCCAGTTTGGCTCTCATTACTTGCTTTCACTGTCTAAACCACCTTATACATCCATGCTTAGCTTAATTGATTTAATATCTATTTAATCTGGGTTTTATTCTATTTTATGCAGGTTATTTGGAGTGCATGGGCCCAATCTCCTGGCCCATATACTAATGGGACCCTTGCTTATTCAAGTCACAAAGGGGTCGGCCCTTTTGGTTCAATTACGTAGCTACAGTACCTGGTTCTCCTCTACCTCTTCTTCACTCCTGCTCGCGGTTCCCTCCTACTATTTCTCTAAAGCGCAATCGCGGTTATACCCTCTCCAACCATGACCAGCATCTGCTATGCTACTTCCTCGACTAACGGTCCTCTACACAACTAAATGCGACCCCACCAACACCAGCAGCAGACCCACGATCTCCTCCACCCAGCGCCCATGGTCACCCCTACACTATAGCTCAACACTTGCCCGCGATCTTGATCGCGGGCGCGATCTTAATCGCGACCTCAACGTACCTCTAGACCGCGACCTCTCCTCTAAAATCGCGACCTATCTCAGGATCGCGACCACTCCTCAGCCAGTGACTTGAGCCCCCCTCGATCGTCACAGCAAAAATCACCCTTCATCACAGTCTGCAAGGCCATCATCTCAACTCACCATCACCCACAACATCATCGCAACCTCTCCAGCAACCCTACACCACACCCGTGGTGCTTGCAGCAACTCTGCTCTTCACACCGCATCCACAATCGCAGCCCCCATGCTCTCCCACTGATTACAATCTTTCCACAACTCCAGACCGTGACGACTCCAACATTGTGGCTTCCTTTTTCTTCCTCCTTCTCGCTGTCTACCAAGCAGCAACAACCACCTCTGCTCTCAGACCGTGACCTGCTCTACCTTGTTCACCCATGCCTGCGATTAGCCAAGATCATGATCGTGACCAGGTCATGTACTTGAAGATCGCGACATGCTACTCCTCTTGATCATGACCACGATTGTTAGTAATCAAGACCTGAAGGGCAAGTAATCGCGACCTGTTGCTCCTATAAACCAACTCAAAAAGGGACGCGTGCAAAGCACATGTCGCGTGCCCAGCTGTGCCTATAAATAGAAAGGTACCCCCCTACCATTAGGGATCGAATCTAGACGCCAGAAGGCTGCCGAACTCGAGCTAGAGTCTCAGGGAAGCATCCCAAGGTCTAGGAGGACCGAGGTAGCCAGTCTACGTGCTCCAGTAGCAACCAGCCTTCAGTCTCTCTCTCTCTCTCCTCTGTCCTCATCTAAGATCTATTCTCTCCAAGGGTGGAAACCAAGGAGAGAGTAGATATGTGCTACGTTCATCCTCACCACCAAGGAGAGAGAAGATATGCATCACCGCCCTCCTCCGCTGCTGGTCTACGATCTCCATAGGCAGAAGCTGAGGAGAGAGAAGATCAGTCCACACCAACATCCTCTCACATCCACCTGGATGCTATTTGGAGTAGATCTAGAGAGAGATAGAGCCAAGGAGTCCAGAAGGATGAATAGGAGGACCAAGGAACGAGATCTGTCCTGCACGAAGACCGAGGAGTGAGAGTCACCTTTCTTCTACCGACTATATCTCTTTCTTCTTCTCTTTCACCCTACTACATTCCTTTGTTTCTTGTACAAATGATGTTCATCCGCCTTTGTTCGGTGCTAACCATGCTTTTCTGTGGCTAGTTAGCTCCTTCTTGGCTATTGACATGCGTATAACGTGCGTGTAATACGCAAGTGTACGTGTCGAAGTAATATGGGATTATGAGTCCTGAGTTATCGAACACATGGAGTTGTGAGGTTAAACACTATTACTAATTAGTATTGATCAGCTAAGCCGAAAATAAGAGTTGATTGAAAAAGAAAATAAAAATAAAACAAAACAAAACCATCGATTAAATGGTTGGTTTAATCCATTCAAAATAGAATCCTTAGGATTGCGGTTTCACCGCAGGTTCTCGTTGTACTAATTCCTACACAATTATCCTAATTCGTCTCCTATTCTGGGTAGTGGCATGTAGTCAGAATTGCTCACTGTCGTGATACAATTCACTACCTAAGTCTAGGTCGATTCCACTGTCGTAGTAACCTATACCCTAAACTAGGTGCATTAGAAACAACCTCTGGGTTTCCACCATTAATCGTACATCACCTTGTTCAAGGGATTTATTAATTAATGTGATTCTCGTCTCTTTTCAACCGTTAATTCTTCTTTCAAAGCAATTAAAGGCATTAGATTATCATTAGGGTGATCAATCATAATGATATAATGGAGAAAACGAAATCATACCATGGATTTGAGAGACAAATTATGATAAACTATGTAAAAATTATCATACAACGATTACCCGGACTACTCCCGAGTCCTAAGGAATTACGGTTTTTAGCCGAAAATAGATGACATGGTATCACAGTAAGTCGAAAAGATGTAAAACATGAATTTTGAGATACAGTAAAGTGGAGAAAGGGTTAAAGAGTAGATCTGGAGAAGATGGAGAGAATTTTTCATCATTTCCGCTGCCAAAATGCCTCTGAGGTCTTCCGTGTAGGGTTCCTCTACTTTTCTCTCTCCGTTCGGCTGTCGTATCGTCCCCCGTGATAGATCCGCCAATATCCTCAGCAAAAAGACCCAAGTAATCCCGCCGCTTCTTTTTGCTGTTACATGCATAGACTACGTCCATGGAGTCTGTTTCTATTTCCACTTGTTCGAAGGTTTGCTCCCTCGCCCACACCAGTGCCTCACGAACAGCCAGTGCTTCAATGGTGGCGACATCTTCTCCCCACTCTATCTTCTTTCCCGGCACTCCCGGTAGCCCGCCCACATCATTTCTAGCCACCACCCCGACACCTGCCTTTCCATCCTCCCCTACCAATCCATCAGTATTAATCTTTATCCTTCCCCTTGCCGGTTTCACCCAGCTTCTCCTTCTGCTACTGTCTACTCCACTGGCCTCCGCCACCTCACTTTGTTGTTCTTCGGCCCTCCTCCCTTTCCGTCGCTGGCTGGGCTGTCCATGCCCTGACATCCCCGCACATGCCTCTGCCCTTTGCTCCTTCAGTTGGACACCCACTCGCACAGTGTCCTCCCTTGGGTGTGAGTGTATAGTAGTCTGAGATACTTCGAATACTCCCCGTTGCTTGCTGTTTGCTGCTCGTCCCGCCCTCACCACCGATAGATCCTCTCGGTATATGTAGCCACACTGGATCCCATTATCCTGGAAAGTTCTCTTGCACCTCGCACGCCATGCTGCCCACATAGCAGCCACCACTATTTCCGCCCCCCTCGTGGAAGGCCTATCTAGCATGGCCTCCATCATTACACCTACCTCCACATCCCTATACTCCTCCACCAGCTCTTGAGTCTCCCGTGGTGTTTGTTCCCATATTTCAGTTGCGCTCGGGCAGCGGAAGAGCATGTGGGTAATAGTTTCTTTTTCCGAACCACATAGCTTGTAGATACCATCGTCAATGCAGTGCCTATCAAACAGACGGCCTCGCATCGCTAAGCATCCCGTGCAAATCCTCCATAAGAAATGTGCTATCTTCGGACACCATCCCGCGTGCCAGATCCTCTTCCAAAACATGTTGTTTTGTCAGTTCTGGTACCGTCTTGCTTTCTCTATCCCTAGCAAGCCCAGCCAATAAGCAGATCGCACCGAGAATTCACCATCCTTTGTAGGCCACCACGTCCATGTATTCTTGGGTTTCCGCAAGCTCAACTGAAGCGAACATAACCTCCTGGCTATATCATCCGGAAAACATTCTCGGACTCGGTCACCATCCCACCCGTGCCCCTCCTCCGTCATAAGATTCCGAACCACTTCGTAATCAGGGCCATTTTCTTTTTTGTAATTTTCCAGCATTTCCTTCTGTCCCGGCAGCCATATATCCTGCCATATGCTCACATCTGTCCCCTCCCCCACTCACCATTGTGTGCCTTCCTTTAGTAGTGTCTTTGCTCCCCAAAGACTCCTCCATGTGTAGCTCGGTGCATGCCCTCTCCTAGCCTCCCAGATAGATGTTCTTGGGAAATATTTGGCCTTTAGAACTCTGGTTGCTAGCGCATCTGGGTGAGTGATCATTCTCCATAATTGTCGTGTCAAAAGAGCCTGGTTGAAGGTATGAAAGTCCCTAAAACCAAGACCTCCCTGATGCTTCGGCTGGCACATTCTGTCCCAGCTCATCCATGCTATTTTCCTCTCCTTATCTTTTGCACCCCACCAGAATCTAGCTACCATTTTCTGGATCTCGTCTATAGTTCCTGTTGGCAACTGGAAAATATTCATAATTTATGGGGTATGGCCTGCGCCACTGCTTTAATCAGAACCTCTCTCCCTACTTTTGATAGTAGTTTCTCCGCCCAGCCCTGAAGCTTCCGCCATATTCTTTCTTTGATGAAACTGAACACCTGCTTCTTGGACCTGCCCATGGCTATTGGTAGGCCTAAGTAACTAGCATGTCTATCCACCTCTTTGACACCTAGCAGCCGCTTCATCTCATTCCTCCTTTCCGTTGGAACTCCCTTACTAAACACCACCTCTGTCTTAGAAAGATTGATTTTCTGACCCGATGCCTGTTAATATTGGCTGATAATTTCAGTTATCTTCAGGCACTCTGCATTGGTGGCTCTAGCAAAGAGAATACTATCATCTGTGGAAAAAGGATGTGAGATAGACGACGCTCCCCTACACGGGCTGATCCCGTGTAGCTGGGAGTCGCGGGCAGCAGTGGAAAGTAACATAGAAAAAGCTTCAACACATAAGACGAATAGAAAAGGGGAAAGAGGGTCACCCTGGCGTAGTCCACGTGAAGGCGTTGTGCTTTGGGTCCTATCTCCATTTACGGAAAATGTGTGCTGGACGGATGATATGCAGTCTCTAACCTTGTTCCTCCAGTGACTCCCAAACCCGACCTTCTTCATCACCTCATCAAGGAAAGCCCACTCCACTCTATCATATGCTTTGGACATATCTAGTTTCAGCGCCAGGCTACCTTTTTTCTGTCTCTTATCTCTCTTCATGTAATGGAACACTTCATAAGCAATGAGGGCGTTATCAGTTATCAGTCTCCCCGGGACAAAGGCGCTTTGATTTTCAGAAATGATACAATCCATAATTGATTTTCAGGCGGTTTGTCATCACTTTTGATGCAATTTTGTAAATCACATTGCATAGGCTAATGGGTCTAAATTCCCCCATAGATTTGGGTTGTTCGGTCTTTGGAATAAGCACAACAAGAGTGTCATTGAACTCCCCTATATTTCTTTCTCCTTTCTACCATCCTTTGATGTAACTTGCCACATCTTTCCCTACCGTCGCCCAGTGTTGTTGATAGAACATAGCTTTCAAACCATCTGGCCCCGGTGCTTTACTAGGATGCATTTGTTTTACTGCTATCCATACTTCCTCATCCTCGATATCCCTTTCTAACTCCTCTCTTTGGGAATCTGTAACCAGTTGCCGCAGCCCTTTTGTTGCCTCTTCAAAACCCGTAGGAGAACACGTTTGGAAAAGTTTTCCAAAGTAACTCAGAATGATTGTTTTTATCTCCCCCTCATCTTTATGCATCACCCCGTGCTCATCCTCTAGCCCAGAAATATGATTTTGTCTTTTCCTGTTAGTTGCTTTTTGGTGGAAGTATGCAGTGTTCCTGTCACCCTCTCGCAGCTCTTTCACCCGGACCCGAGCCGCCCAATATTCCTCATTTTTTTGTAACCAGTACTGGAGCTCCTTTGATTTTTCCTCCGCCTTATCAAGGTTGATTTGGATCGGGTGTAGAGATTGCAGCCCTTTCAGCTCATTTTCCAGCTCCTTTATTTTCCTCTTCCATTCCTCAAACTTTTCCGTTGCCCATTCATAAAGATTTTCTTTACACCTTTGCATCTTTGTTTTAAGGACCCCACCTTCTATAGATTTCCATGCTTCCTTGATAGTATCATCATAGCCCTCTTCTCCGACCCACATCTGCTCAAACATGAACTGTCTTCTCCTCCTCTTTGACTGGGTGTGCCTGTTATTCGCCTTCAGGAAGATGCGTGTGTGGTCTGATTCATGAATAGGTAGGTGATACACCTTGCAAAAGCTGAACAAATTCCTCCACTCAAGATCAGGTAAAAATCTATCCAGTCGTTCTTGGACCAAGGTTTTCTCTGTCAAACCTCTTTTCCACGTAAAGATATTGCCCTCAAACCCCACATCCACCAGCTCGCAATAATCAATGACATCATGAAAGTTCTGTATGAACCTTTCATCTTTAGGTGGCCCGCCTTGCTTCTCAAAGTTTGAAATAATCTCATTGAAATTGCCAAAGAAAATGACAGGAATCTCTGACTCCCCTTTTATCTTCCTCATCAGATCCCAAGTTTTCACTTTGCTAGCCTGATCTGCCCACCCATAAAACCCCACCTCTCTCCAAATTTTATCATTGTCATCCTCCCGTATAAGAGTTGTTACATGTCTTGTGAATAATTCTGGATTTCCACTTTCATGTCCTTCCACCAAAATCCTAATCCACCCGCCCTTCCATCGCTTGAGATGCACATCCCGTCAATGAAACCACAACTTCTTTTGACTTCCTCAAGTCTCCTCTCAGCTATCATAGTCTCCATGACAAAGACTATGTTTGGACGTTCTCTCCATGTCCACGACCGGAGAGCTCTACACCTGTCAGGGTCGCCCAACCCCCGACAGTTCCAGCTGAAGATTTTCATTGCCCTTCGTTGGATTGGACTCCGCCAATCTCCGCTACTTGGATCCTGTCGATCCCATGTTCTACTGTCACCTCTTGGCCTCGCCTTTGTCTCTTCTCCTCTCCTATCTGTGGAATCTGCTCATCCAGGTCCATGTCACTTGTATCCATGCATCTCCCTCTTTTCGCCGTATGTTGTTCCCATACTACCTCCTTTTATGGAATGCCCATTCTTTCACCTCTACTCATTTTGTAAACCCAAGGATGATGTTTCTTTTTGCCTTTATTCCCCTTCGGTCCATGCTTCATCTTTGCCGCTGCTATTTCCTTTCTTTGTGCTCTAATGATCGCCCGATTTCCTTCCTCGTATTGCCATGTTCTGTTCATTTTCAGGTTGGACGTTGGTTGCTTCATATGATCCCTAAAGCTCTCACCTTCTATTTCCGTCGGCCACTATTGTTTTGAGTGTACGTATATGTCTTTGTGAAATTGATCATCTGCTCTATCGTCTGTTTCCTCCTCAGGCATCTCTGCAATACGAATCGACTCCTTTATTCTACGCAGCTCTTCCGTCGTGTATACTACTGTTCTTTGTTCACGCACCTTCACCTCCTTTTCCTTCGTACTCACATGTTGGTCCGTCCTCCCGACGTCTCCGTCCAGCAAGGATGCACCTCCGATCTCTGATGGTTCCACCCTGCCCCCCGACCCTCGGTCCCCAATTCTCTTTTCCATCGCCGCCCCTTCCCCTCCTCCCTCCCGATACAGACTTCCCCGCCACTCTCCTCCCGCCTCCCCGCCGACCCCCGCATTGGAGCTTCTTTCCTCCTGGTTCTCGCCACCCAAGCTTCCCCCACCCATCCCCTTCTTTCCTCCTCTACCATCCGCTGTCATCTGCTCAAAAGATATTCAATTAAGCACAAATGACATAGAAAATAACCAAATTAGATACCAAAATAATGAGAATTTGTGCATACATCACACCCCTAAGCTTGAATATTGCTTGTCCTCGAGCAACACTACTCTTGGATTTGTTTTAAAAAGTCAGCAAGAAGACAGGTACCTATAAATTATTTTTTCTAACCACCCTCCACCAGTCGGTCCCAAACTGATCCTTGCCAACCACTGAACAAGTAACTACTCTAAAGCGATCAATAATGTTCATAATAGATGTCCACAATAAGATTAATGAAAAACACTATCAATATGAAGCAGTTAATATCATGGACAGTAGGACACATGCTTGATATACCATGTGATCTCCCTATCTACATTTCTCTGATCTACCTAAATAAACTACTTGGAAGCAGATCCCCAAATACACATGGATGAGGAGATTAATTATGATGGTGGCCTACCATGCAGAGCAATGGGTGGAAAAGATGGGTGGCTATGAAAATATGATTCACAAGAATCATCCAAATTATTTATGCAAAAAGTAAAAATATGATGCACCTGTATGATGGATAAAATGTGAATGTATGACTTCTAATGACTATTTTTTTATTTTGGTGGAATGATGCATGCAATCGATGTCTCATCCTAATGATGAGTATAAGTGGAAAGGTGTTTATAAAAAGAATCACAATCCCCTCCTTTGTTGCTTAGAGAGAATATGACATTGAACTTAAAATCCTTTTCCTCCTTTTATCCTCTTTTTTTCTTTTTCAATAACTCTTTTTTTTCTCTGCCCTTTTATTTTAGGAAGATAAATACTTCATGCTTGGGTTTTTTTTAATTTATTTTTTTTAATTTATTTTTTTGGAGGAGTAAGTATAAACAAATTTTTCACTCTTACATGAGAGAAGATCATAGAAGATAACAAATATGTAATGCCTTATGAAATATTCAATGCAAATGAAACTATATGTGATTTTTTTATGCAAACTACAAATGCTCAAAAGATGATATGATTTTTTTTTCCTTTTCTAATGCATAATAAAATGAACTAACTATATGCTTCCTATCATGCCTTGTAATGCAAACAAGAGGAAAATAACTTGTATTAAACTTGATCATCTTATGGTGGTGAATGAAGATGAATGGAAGGTGGATGAGATCACATGACTAAGAGACAATGTCTTTCCCAACCATGATATGTCCCTCTTCTATCAACTTGTGTAACAGGGTAACCTTAGAGTTTATTTCTAGAATTCACATTAAAGATCATGTTATTGTTTGGTTGGTTTGGACTCAAACATCATCGTTATAACACAAGCCATAGGGTTAAGTTAGGTTTTTCATTCAATCAGTATGTATTCAAGCTGACTAATCCAAACAATTCCTCCAGTTATGTACTCTTAAACATAGCAAATTTAGCTTCAAGTGCAAACCATAAAAGCACATTCAAATTTTTATTTAGAATTTTCATAATTGATACCACATAATCAACAAACGGCTAATCCTAACCAAAATTTTATATTTTTTTCCACAATTACACTAGATAGAAGTGGACCCTAAGAACAAAATGAAAAATCTATTTTTTCTGAAACAAAAACATGTAGATGTATGATATAAAGAATAGATGCAAGAGATAAAGATAGAAGCACCGTTCCATTCCTCCCCCTAAGCTTGAATAGGACATTGTCCCCAATGTCAAAAGCAAAGGAAGAGAAATGGAACAGATGTACCGATATGTGAGATGAGATTCAAGACAAAAGACGAGTGGGAGGGATCCACATTAAGACATGCCCTCCAATAAGCACTCAAGCTCGGTGAAGTGTCGATGCTTGCTCAACTTGTGAGATGTCACTGATGAAAACTTGACACTACCGACAGTGAAGTTGGTTGTACCGACTCAATGCGTCCCTGCACACTAAATACACATATCAAGGCACCTTTTTTACTTGTATCAAAAATAGATATCACAATCTACAAATATGAATGTAAAAGTAGAATTGAAAGTTTAACAAAATAAACCTAGTTGGTGGGTTACCTCCCACAAGCTCCCTTTTTTAACGTCCTAGGATGGACACATGTCAATCAACAATAATTAGGTGGTCGTGGAGGAGGGTGAAGCTCTCTCCGCCTCTTCCTTCTAAACTTTTGGTTCCTTGAAACAATAAGCAAAAATAAATAATAGTTAGAAGACCAACATGTATGGTTGACATTCCATTTCAACAGTAAATTATCATTGAAATGAACATGAACATGAACACGACTCACAATCAAGTCTTGATGTGGGAGCACATGTAGAAATAGATAGCCATGAGGTGAAAGGTATAATGATGATTGATCCTTAATTTCTATGACCATCCACAATGGATCACTCTTATCTACACATAATGGTGGGGTTATATCAAAGTTGAATTTGTGTGCCTCCTCTTTTAGTAATTCAATTCCCCCACATTTAATATCCTCACAAAAACTTTCAAAATTATCATCTGGATATATATCCCATATAGGATCCTCAATAAGGAAATGAAGAGATGGGTCTTGTTGTGAAGGAATTATGTGATGGGTAATGGGAAATTCCTCCACCTTTTCACTCTCAATATCCTCTTCCTCACTCTCTTCCTCCTCTCTAAGATCACTATCAAATAAAGCACCTTCTGGATCCTCCTCTCCTTCACTCATATCCCAAACACATGTATCAAAATTTTCATCCACCTTATTTGCATCATTCTCCTCATCTTCCTCATCAGATCCCCAATCATATTCAAAATCAATCCTAGGATTCGAGGGTGTGGGATCAATGGAAGGACATGGTAGAGGTGATTCTAAAACTTCTTCCAATATGTTATCCTCACTCTCTAATTCCTTATCCTCAATCTCAACTTCTTCCATTTTCTCTATTCTACCCCATCCTCCATTTGAAATAGGACCTCTGCGATTTAAAATATATTGAACCATAATTCTAATATGCTCACGATGAATTTCCTTTGAGGTTTTCTCATGATGTAATGAAGGTGGACTCAGACATCTATAACCTACATGTGCATTTCCACACTCAGAACAAATAGGGGCCATGTGCTTTTTTTTACTTTTTTTAATGAAAGAAGACTAACTACAAAGAAATATTTAGATGAATATGTACTATGCCAATACTAACAGTAAAGTTTTATGTAATGAAGAATGGGAAGAATAAAAAAACTATTTAAAAAAATAAATACAATGGCCTAGAGTGGACGATCCTAACTTTTTATAGTGTTAACCATGCCAACTCCCCGGCAACGGCGCCAAAAACTTGACACGCGTATAATGTGTGTGTAATACGCAAGTGTACGTGTCGAAGTAATATGGGATTATGAGTCCCGAGTTATCGAACACGGGGAGTTGTGAGGTTAAAGACTATTACTAATTAGGATTGATCAGCTAAGCCGAAAATAAGAGTTGATTGAAAAAGAAAACAAAACAATCGATTAAATGGTTGGTTTAATCAATTAAAAATAGAATCCTTAGGATTGCGGTTTCACCGCAGGTTCTCGTTTTACTAATTCCTACACAATTATCCTAATTCGTCTCCTATTCCGGGTAGTGGCATGTAGTCATAATTGCTCACTATCGTGATACAATTCACTACCTAAGTCTAGGTCGGTTCCACCGTCATAGTAACCTATACCCTAAACTAGGTGCATTAGAAACAACCTCTGGGTTTCCACCATTAACCGTACATCACCTTGTTCAAGGGATTTATTAATTAATGTGAATCTCGTCTCTTTTCAACCGTTAATTCTTCTTTCAAAGCAATTAAAGGCATTAGATTATCATTAGGGTGATAAATCATAATGATATAATGGAGAAAATGAAATCATACCACAGATTTGAGAGACAAATTATGATAAACTATGTAAAAAGTATCATACAACGATTACCCGGGCTACTCCCGAGTCCTAAGGAATTACGATTTTTAGCCGAAAATAGACGACATGGTATCACAGTAAGTCGAAAAGATGTAAAACATGAATTTCGAGATACAGTAAAGTGGAGAAAGGGTTAAAGAGTGGATCTGGAGAAGATGGCGAGAATTTGTCATCATTTCCGCTGCCAAAATGCCTCTGAGGTCTTCCGTGTAGGGTTCCTCTACTTTTCTCTCTCCGTTCGGCTGCCGTATCGTCCCCCCGTGATAGATCTCCCAATTGCGGTTCTAATGGTGCCTTTTATAGCCGTCGTACATGTTTAGGTCAAGAGGAAACCTAAAAATATAATTTTTAATACAATATGTGTTAGATTTAACACATTAAAATTTCATCCGCAACGTCTGAGTCGATGGTATCGAGTTGGAAGTCGATGGTATCGACTTCTTCACAGTAAAACGTCATTTTCATTTTCAATCTGGAGCAACATATATTTGTACTCTGATGCCATGTCGCTACCATCGAATTGCAAGTCGATGGTATCGACTTTGCTCCAGTAAATAATAATTATCTGCAATAAAATAAAATAATTATTATAATAATTAAAACATGTAAAATGCATGTAAATTACATGTAAAAATATAAGAAATGATGCACAAGTGATTTTTACTAATTTGGTAAAATATGTATTAAAAAGATATTCAATTAAGCACAAATGACACATAAAATAACCAAATTAGATACCAAAATAATGAGAATTTGTGCATACATCAGCTATGTACCCCGATCTGGGCATGTATATGTACTTTTTCCTTAAGTAAGTAGATTCATATCAGATCTAGTATGTTGCATGTTCTATCTTCTCTTTCTATGTTATGATTGCTAGTTTGGTTGATCTCTTACTCTCTTGAACTATTATTTCTACCTGTATCGAGAAATACATTATAGGAATAGCTATGAGACGATAGTTTGGATCTGAACCTGAGAGGAGGATGATCCAAGGCATTCTATTCCTAACACCCCGGAATATCCTAAGACCTGAAAGGGAACTTAGCATATTCTGAGGTGTTGATATGTCATTCCTTGAGAGAGGGTGGATCACATATCGTTGATGGTTTTAGTCACGTTTTGTGAGAGCGAGTGGGGTGACCCACAGGAAAAATGCCATTGTGCGTACTAGTGCTTGCTTAGGTGTTCGAGGGTTGTCTATGCCCGAGAACGAGTGCACAGACTGCCCCATTTGTGGTTACATAGCCAGGAACTCTCTTTCTCAGATTAGTAGAACCACGAGATCTGTTTTGTTTTGTTTTCCTTTTCATTTCTTTGTTTTATTTTATATCATGACAACCCACTAGACTAGTTCTAGCATATATTTTCATCGCATATCATTTTGTCTTATCTAACTAAAGAACGAGATCTGTGGCGTCCTAAACATCACCATGTCCCTGTGTTTGACCCAGTATATCTACTTCGACCCCGTAATAAAAGTTATGGGGGCCTAGAAGGTTTTGGGATATAAATTTAAGAGTTTGATTCCTTCCTTAGTCCCGCGTTCATATTCAGACGCGAGAAAAAGGCTGATCAACTTTTTGGCACCGTTTCTGGGGACGTGATTTTCCACGTTTACACGCCTAAAAGATTTTGTTCTGTCACTATAAGCCTGTATATATATACATAGTTTCTCTTTTGCTTTAAACATACTTGTTCATATATACTGAATACCTTTTCTTTTTCTTATACCTTTTTCAGCCATGGATCTCTCTTTGGCAAGACAAGTCATCTTGTCCACCTGTCCTCTCAAGTATTTCCACAGTTCTGACTGCTGGAAAATAATTGAAGGTCATGCTCTACAGCTAGTCGAGTTATACTCACCCCCACCGTCGTCATATGTTGAATTTCCAACAAAGGAGACTGCCAATCAACCATTGACTTCCATGCCATCATGGGAGCAAGAATTGATCAAGGAAATGGAGTTGGTTGGGGAAAGTATTCACGCGCTCACCTCCTTAACCCCTCATCTCCGAGGACACGTCAATCCACTCCAGGAACTATTAGATAAGTAGGAGCATCAACTCTAATTGGTAACGGAGATTGCAAACTGCAGTAGTAGTATGCTTCAAACTGTCGAACAAGGAGTCATCCTGAAGCATCAGTTTGATACAGCGGATTCCCCTCATCTGTGCATGGTAGAATCGACAAGTCTCGAAAGCATTGCTGCTCAAGTACAAGAGCTTCATGATAAAGATGTTGAACAAGGAAGGAGGCTCCAAGAGCTCATCAATTCGGTTAAAATCCAATTACTACTGCCATCACAAGACAATGAAGATGTTAGTCATCAAGACCATTCCATTGGGTCTGAAGTGGAGTATGCATCACCATCCTATTCAAACCATCAACTGGATTCACCGAGATTTTTCTGTGAAGACCAACCCACTCTGGGAAACCCTTCATTCTATCCAGATGATCCAGATGATGAACCAATGGAAGATATGAAACATAGACATGAATGGGTCTATGATGACGATGATGAAGACTCAAAAAGCTAATCAACCTCACAGTCAGAAGGTTGGTTTGAGGAAATAGAATCATACATTGAACCAGACCAGAGTGACGTCTCTCATATTGAGACTTGTCACTTTGCTTTGAGCAGTACGCCAGCCATGGTCTGGAACAACTTGTTTGATTACGATGACGATGATTGTTGCTCGACATGGAGCAATGAGTATACCGACGATGATGAGCTCGAACAACATGAACTTACAATAACCACCATTCCTCCTCAAGGCTTGGTGGAACTCAAGGGAGGTAGATGGACAGTTCACTACAACATGGCTATTGAGCATGAAGATACCCTTGACTCCACGCCAGGTGATAAGCTTGGGGTGGTAGAACCACAAACTGAATCTTCAGGGAGTACTACTTGTTTAGAAGATGATTGGATGACTCAGACTGTATATAGTAGCTTATTTAAGCATCCAACCTCAAGTTCAGAGATGGAAGGAGGAGATATGGATCATACCCAAGTCATTCAACCTATCCCCTCCATCTCATCTTGTGTCGACATCCCAGGACCTTCATTTTCATATTCATATAATGAAAGGTACCCTTAGGATGATATGCCGAAGAATTCATCCCAGTGCAGTTCAAGCCACTTCCAGCACAAAGATGACTTCACCGAGTCATCATATTTTACTTTTGTTCTTCGGACTCGGTAGGGCCAACACATCTACCTATTCTACTCATATTATGTGGCAGAACCCATCGGCAAGACACAGGTGACACTGGTCCCAAAACTTAGGATTTGGGATCCCAGTGTCGGTATCGTGGGGTAGCCACCCCCTTTTTCTCTTACCCACCCTCCCGCCCTTTTATTATAATAAATTTTGCTTTTCATGTTCTTTTTAGTTAGTTTTGTTCCTCTAACTATTTTTATATCCTTGCATCCATGCATCATCTTTAGAACTTAAATAACTTCCATTAAAATCATGCATTCCTGCCTCACTATTTCAAGTTTAAGTCTTGCTCGAGGACGAGCAAAATTTTAATCTTGGGGTGGTGGGCTTCGCCCTTTTGTCTCTTCACCCTTCTTGCATGCATGTTTATTTCCTCCATTTAGTTTTAAATTTTCAAAAACTAAATTCTGCTTTTTAGCTTTGCAATTATGGCTATATGGTGTGAATCTAATAGATAAATTCTTGATTGTATGCCTAGATGCACATTTTTCATCTTAATAATTGCTTGACTTGCTCTTTGACTCTTTCCTTGAGTTTGGTCATAAATCTAAGGTTATGTCTCTTTTTCATAGCTTAAAGCTAGATTCCTTTGATCTATGTCATGAATGGCGAACTCATGATAAAGGACCATTGGAATGAGCTAAAACATGATCAAAGAATCCTAGATGTGGATTCACAAGTTTGCTTCTATTCTAAGGATTCTTGAATCATAATTGCAACTTCTCAGACAAGTATCAACAGATCAATGGTGGGTTTTGAGCTATTATCAAGATGAAGTGTTTTCCTTGATTATGTGCCTTCTCACATTAGATTGAGTCAAAAAGATGAAAAAATATAAAAATATGCACAAGAGGCTTGGCCGCCCACAAAATCCCAAAAATATCCATATAGTTCTCACCCAAGCCTACAAAAATAGAATGCAGAGAATAAAAGCATGAGTGTGAACAATAAATGAGTGTTGTTTTCTCTTTTAGGAGAGTTGAGGGTGGTGCCCAACCGGTGTATTATTGCGCTCACGAATGCGGGTATGTCGTGACTGGTAGTATCACTCCAAATGCTCATTAGAGAGTCACTAGGAATCCCTAGGTGACCTATGAGATCATCTCAGTAGCAGGGTTGGTTCGAGCACAGTATGAGTAGTTCGTCTCACTGCTTTGGACCAACTGGTTTGGACTTTAGGGACTTTTGCTCGCTACATGGACTAATCTGACGCAGATCGAGATCCTCAGAAGTCATTAGAGCCTTTTTTCTTTGTTTCTTAAGGACATGAATAAGTGAGACGTTGTTCCCAGTTGGTATGCACAGATTCATGATGATAGCTCGTTGCTCATCACCCGTGTGATCACCTATGTGTCAGTCTTTCATGTTTAATAATTATGATTCAAACCCTCATGAGTATCAACAGGATGTAGTGAATTTTCTTAATCTTGCCTAGACAATCTTTTGATCTTGCTTTGGCAGGACTGTGGTTGATTTGGCAGGGGTTTGTTCTGAAATGACATGGATCAAGAGTATTGGTGCTTCTTAACCTTAGCATCTATTGCCAAGCTTAATTTGGATGTTATCGTTTGTTCTTTGAGCACAGTCTTGCTTGAGGACAAGCAAGTTTTAAGCTTGGGGTAGTTGATAACACCCAAATCTGCACATATTGTCAATGCATTTTATCTATGGTTTCATGTCACTTTAGTCTTAATTTTCCCAATAGTGCTCAGGTTTTGTTACCCTTTATCTTCTCATAGGTAGTGTAGTTAAAATATCCAATATTGGATTAGCATGCACCGAACACAGATGAACGACCTATTTTACTCTCTCTCTCTCTACTAAACTAAGGCTCAGAATAATTGTATTGCTTAAAACCTTGTCATCACTGTCTTATCCTTTACTCTGGGCCCAGTTTGGCTCTCATTACTTACTTTCACGGTCTAAACCACCTTATACATCCATGCTTAGCTTAATTGATTTAATCTCTATTTAATCTGGGTTTTATTCTATTTTATGCGGGTTATTTGGAGTGCATGGGCTCAATCTCCAGGCCCATCTACTAATGGGACCCTTGCTTATTCAAGTCACAAAGGGGTCGGCCCTTTTGGTTCAATTACGTAGCTACAGTACCCGATTCTCCTCTACCTCTTCTTCACTCCTGCCTACAGTTCCCTCCTACTATTTCTCTCAACCACAATCGCAGTTAAACCCTCACCAACCGCAACTAGCATCTGCTACGCTACTTCCTCGACTCACGATCCTCTTCACAACTAACTGCAACCCCACCAACACCAGTAGCAGACCCACGATCTCCTCCACCCAGCTCCCATGGTCGCCCCTGCACCACAGCTCAACACCTTCATGTGATCTTGATCGTGGGCGTGATCTTAATCGTGACCTCAACGTACCTCTAGACCGCGACCACTCCTCCAAAACCATGACCTATCACAGGATCGTGACCACTCCTCAGCCAGCAATCTGGGCCCCCCTCGATCATCACAGCAAAAACCACCCTTCATCGTGGCCTGCAAAGCCATCACCTCAACTCGCCATCACCCACAACAGCATCGTGACCTCTCCAGCAACCCTACAATGCACTCGTGGTTCTTCCAACAACTCTGCTCTTCACACCGCATCCACCATCACAGCCTCCACACTCTCCCACCGATTGCAATCTTCCCACTGCTCCAGACCGTGAACACTCCAACACTACGGCTTCCTTTTTCTTCCTCCTTCCCACTGTCTACCAAGCAGCAGCGACCACCTCTTCTCTAGGATCGTGACATGCTCTACCTTGTTCACCTATGCCTACAGTCAGCCAAGATCACGATCAAGACAAGGTCATGTTCCCGAAGATCGCAACCTGCTACTCCTCTTGTTCACGACTGTGATTGTTAGTAATCGCGACCTGAAGGGCAAGTAATCATGACATGTTGCTCCTATAAAACAACTCAAAAAGGGACACGTGAAAAGCACATGATGCGTGCCCAGATGTGCCTATAAATAGAAAGGTACCCCCCTACCATTGGGGATCGAATCCAGATGCTGGAAGGCTTCCAGACTTGAGCCAGAGTCTCGTAGAAGCATCCCAAGGTCTGAGAGGACCGAGGTAGCCAGTCTACGTGCTCCAGTAGCAACTAGCCTTCACTCTCTCTCTCCTCCGTCCCCATCCCAGATCTACTCTCTCCAAGGGTGGAAACCAAGGAGAGAGTAGATATGTGCTATGTTCATCCTCACCACCAAGGAAAGAGAAGATCTGCATCATCACACTCCTCTACTACTGGTCTACGATCTCCATAGGCAGAAGCTGAGGAGAGAGAAGATTAGTCTACACCAACATCCTCTCACATCCATCGGGCAGTTGTTTGGAGTAGATCTAGAGAGAGAGAGCCAAGGAGTCCAGAAGGATGAAGAGGAGGACCAAGGAATGAGATCCAGCCTACACGGAGATCGAGGAGAGAGAGTCACCTTTCTTCTACAGACTATATCTCTTTCTTCTTCTCTTTCATCCTACTGCATTCCTTTGTTTCTTATACAAACGATGTTCATCCATCTTTGTTCGATGCTAACCATGCATGTCTATGGCTAGTTAGCTCCTTCTTGGCTATGTATCCCGATCTGGGCATGTATATGTACTTTTTCCTTAAGCAAGTAGATTCATATCAGATCTAGTATGTTGCATGTTCTATCTTCTCTTTCTAAGTTATGATTCTTAGTTTGGTTGGTCTCTTACTCGCTTGAACTGCTATTTCTACCTGTATCGAGCGATCCATTGTAGGAATAGCTAAGAGATGATAGTTTTGATCTGAACCTGAGAGGAGGATGATCCAAGGCATTATGTTCCTAACACCCCAGAATATCCTAAGACCTGAAAGGGAACTTAGCATATTCTGAGATGTTGATATGTCATTCCTTGAGAGAGGGTGGATGACATATCGCTGATGGTTTTAGTCATGCTTTGCGAGAGCGAGTGGGGTGACCCACAGGACAGATGCCACTGTGCGTACTAGATGCTTGCTTAGGTGTTCGATAGTTGTCTACGCCCGAGAACGAGTGCATAGACTGCCCTATTTGTGGTTACATAGCCAGGAAATCTCTTTCTTTGATTAGTAGAACCACGAGTTCTATTTTGTTTTGTTTTTCTTTTCTTTTCTTTGTTTTGTTTTATATCATGACAACCCACTAGACTAGTTCTAGCATATATTTTCATCGCATATAATTTTTGGCTTATCTGACTAAAGAAGGAGATTTGTGGTGTCCTAAACATCACCACATCCCTGTGTTTGACCCTGTATATCTACTTTGACCCCGTAATAAAAGTTGTGGGTGTCTAGAAGGTTTCGGGTTATAAATTTAAGAGTTTGATTCCTTCCTTGGTCCCACGTTCATATTCGGACGTGAGAAAAAGGCTAATCAACTTTTTGGCACCGTTGTCGGGGACGTGGTTTTCCACGTTTACACACCTAAAAGATTTTGTTCTGTCACTATAAGCCTGTATATATATGCATAGTTTCTCTTTTGCTTTAACATACTTGTTCATATATATTGAATACCTTTTCTTTTCTTGTACCTTTCTCAGCCATGGATCTCGCTTCGGCAAGACAAGTCATCTTGTCCACCTATCCTCATGAGTTTTTCCACAGTTCTGACTGCTGACAAATAATTGAAGGTCGTGCTCTACAGCTAGTTGAGTTATACTCACCCCCACCGTCGTCATATGTTGAATTTCCAACAAAGGAGACTGCCAGTCAACCATCGACTTTTGTGCCATCATGGGAGCAAGAACTGATCAAGGCAGTGGAGTTGGTTGGGGAAAGTATTCACGTGCTCCCCTCCTTAGCCCCTCATCTCTAAGGACACGTTGATCCGCTCTAGGAACTATTAGATAAGCAGGAGCGTCAACTCCAATTGGTAACGGAGATTGCAAACTGCAATAGTAGTATGCTTCAAACTATCGAACAAGGAGTCATCCTGAAGCATCAGTTTGATATAGTGGATTCCCCTCATATGTGCATGGCAGAATCGACAAGTCTCAAAAGCATTGTTGCTCAAGTACAACAACTTCATTATAAAGATGTTGAACAAGGCAGGAGGCTCCAAGAGCTCATCGATTTGGTTACAATCCAATTACAACTGCCATCACAAGACAACGAAGATGTTAGTCATCAAGACCATTCCATTAGGTCTGTAGTGGAGTATGCATCACCATCCTATTCAGACCATCAACTAGATTCATCGGGATTTTTTTGTGAAGACCAACCCACTCTGGGAAACCCTTCATTCTATCCAGATGATCCAACTGATGAACTAATGGAAGATATGAATCATAGACACGAATGGGTCTATGATGACGATGATGAAGACTCAAAAAGCCAATCAACCTCACAGCCAGAAGGTTGGTTTAAGGAAACAGAGTCAGACATTGAACCAGACCAGAGTGATGTCTCTCATATTGAGACTTGTCACTTCGCTTTGAGCAGTACGCCAACCATGGTCTGGAACAACTTGTTCGATGACGACGACTATTTTTTGACATGGAGCAATGAGTATACCGACGACGATGAGCTGGAACAACACAAACTTACAATCACCACCATCCCTCCTCAAGGCTTGGTGGAACTCAAGGGAGGTAGATGGACAATTCACTACAACATGGCTTCTGAGCATGAAGATACCCCTGACTCCACGCCAGGTGATAAGCTTGGGGTGGTAGAACCACAAACTAAATCTTCAGGGAGTACTTCTTGTTTAGAATATGATTGGATGACTCAGACTGTATATAGTAGCTTATCTGAGCATCCAACCTCAATTTTAGAGATGGAAGGAGGAGATATGGATCATACCCAAGTCATTCAACCTATCCCCTCCATCTCATCCTGTGTCGACATCCCATGACCTTCATTTTCATATTCATATAATGAAAGGTACCCTGAGGATGATATGTCGAAGAATTCATCCCAGTGCAGTTCAAGCCACTTCCAGCACAAAGATGACTTCACTGAATCGCCAGATTTTACTTTTCTTCTTTGGACTCGGTAGGGCCAACACATCTGCCTATTCTACTCATATTATGTGGAAAAACCCGTTAGCAAGACACATGTGACACTGGTCCCAAAACTTAGGATTTGGGATCCCAGTTTTGGTATCGTGGGGCAGCCACCCACTTTTTTCTCTTACCCACCCTCCCACCCTTTTAGTATAATAAATTTTGCTTTTCATGTTCTTGTTAGTTAGTTTTGTTCCTCTAACTGTTTTTATATCCTTGCATCCATGCAACATCTTTAGAACTTCAATAACTGCCATTAAAATCATGCATTCCTACCTCACTATTTCAAGTTTAAGTCTTGCTCGAGGACGAGAAAAATTTTAAGCTTGGGGTGGTGGGCTTCGCCCTTCTATCTCTTCACCCTTCTTGCATGCATGTTTATTTCCTCCATTTAGTTTTAAATTTTCAAAACAAAATCTGCTTTTTAGCTTTGCAATTATGGCTATATGGTGCGAATATAATAGATAAATGCTTGACTTTATGCCTAGATGCACATTTTTCATCTTAAAAATTGCTTGACCTTTTACTTGACTTGCTCTTTGACTCTTTCCTTGAGTTTGGTAATAAATCTAAGGTTATGTCTCTTTTTCATATCTTAAAGCTAGATTCCTTTGATCTATGTCGTGAATGGAGAACTCATGATAAAGGACTATTGGAATGAGCTAAAACATGATCAAAGAATCCTAGCTGTGGATTCACAAGCTTGCCTCTATTCTAAGGATTCTTAAATCATAATTGCAACTTCTCACACAGGTATCAACGGATCAATGATGGGTTTTGAGCTATGATCAAGATGATGTGTTTTCCTTGATGGACTATGTGCCTTCTCACATTATATTGAGTCAAAAAGATGAAAAAATATAAAAATATGAAAAAGAGGCTGGACCGCCCACAAAATCCCAAAAATATCTATATAGTTCTCACCCAAGCCTACAAAAATAGAATGTAGAGAATAAAAGCATGAGTATGAACAATAAATGAGTGTTGTTTTCGCTTTTAGGAGAGTTGAGGGTGGTGTCCAGCCGGTGTATGACTGCGCTCACGAATGTGGGTATGTCGTGACTGGTAGTATCACTCCAAATGCTCATTAGAGAGTCACTAGGAACCCCAAGGTGACCTATGAGATCATCTCAGTAGAAGGGTTGGTTCGAGTGCAGTACGAAGAGTTTGTCTCACTACTTTAGACCAACTAGTTCGGACTGCAGGGACTGTTGCTTGCTACATGGACAAATCTGACGCAGATCGAGATCCCCATAAGTCATTAGAGTCTTTTTGCTTTGTTTCTTAAAGACATGAATAAGTGAGAGGAGCGTTGTTCCCAGTTGGTATGCACATATTCATGATGATAGCTCGCTGCTCATCACCTGTGTGATCATCTATGTGTCAATTCTTTCATGTTTAATAATTATGATTCAAACCCTCATGAGTATCGACAGGCTGTAGTGAATTTGCTTAATCTTGTCTGGACAATCTTTTGATCTTGCTTTGGCAGAACTGTGGTTGATTTGGCAGGGGTTTGTTCTGAAATGACATGGATCAAGAGTTTTGATGCTTTAAACTATTTTTCTTAACCTTAGCATCTATTGCCAAGTTTCATTTGGATGTTATCTTTTTTTCTTTGAGCACAATCTTGCTTGAGGACAAGCAAGTTTTAAGGTTGGGGTAGTTGATAACACCCAAATTTGCACATATTGTCCATGCATTTTATCTATGGTTTCATGTCACTTTAGTCTTAATTTGCCTAACAGTGCTCATGTTTTGTTACCTTTTATCTTCTCATAGGTAGTGTAGTTAAAATAGCCAATAACGTAGCTATATAGCTAATGTTGGATTAGCATGCACCGAACATAGATGAACGACCTCTTTTACTCTCTCTCTGCTAAATTGAGGCTAAGAATAATTATATTGCTTGAAACCTTGTCATCACTGTCTTATCCTTTACTCTGGGACCAGTTTGGCTCTCATTACTTGCTTTCACTGTCTAAACCACCTTATACATCCATGCTTAGATTAATTGATTTAATCTCTATTTAATCTGGGTATTATTCTATTTTATGAAGGTTATTTGGAGTGCATGGGCCCAATCTCCAGGCCCATCTACTAATGGGACTCTTGCTTATTCAAGTCACAAAGGAGTCGGCCCTTTTGGTTCAATTGCGTAGCTACAGTACCCGGTTCTCCTCTACCTCTTCTTCACTCCTACCCGTGGTTCCCTCCTATTGTTTCTATCAACCGCAATCGTGGTTATACTCTCGCCAACCATGACCATCATCTGCTATGCTACTTCCTCGACTCATAGTCCTCTTCACAACTAATTGTGACCCCACCGACACCAGCAGTAGACCCGCGATCTCCTCCACCCAGTGCCCATGGTTTACCATGCACCGCACCTCAACACTTGCGCGCGATCTTGATCGTTGGTGCGATCTTAATCACAACCTCAATGTACCTCTAGACCACGACCTCTCCTCTAAAATTATGACATGTCTCAGGATCATGACCACTCCTCATCCAGTGACATGGGCCCCCCTCAATCATCACAGCAAAAATCACCCTTCATCACGGTCTGCAAAGCCATCACCATAACTCGCCATCACCCACAACAGCATCACAACCTCTCCAGCAACCCTACACCGCACTTGTGGTACTTCCAGCAACTTTGCTCATCACACCACATCCACCATCACAACCTCCACGCTCTCCCATCGATTGTGATCTTCCCACAGCTCCAGACCATGAACACTCCAACACCGTGGCTTCCTTTTTCTTCCTCCTTCCCGCTGTCTACCAAGCAACAACGACCACCTCTGCTCTAGGACTGCGGCCTGCTCTACCTTATTCACCCGTACCTGTGGTCAGCCAACATTGCGATCGTGACTAGGTCATGTGCCCGAAGATTGTGACCTACTACTCCTCTTGATTGTGACCACGATTGTTAGTAATCGCCACCTAAAGGGAAATTAATTGCGACCTGCTTCTCCTATAAACAAACTCAAAAAGGGACATGTGCAAAGCACATGCCGCATGCCCAATTGTGCCTATAAATAGAAAGGTACCCCCCGACCATTGGGGATCGAATCCAGATGCCAGCCGGCTACCTAACTCGAGCCAGAGTCTCAAGGAAGCATCCCAAGGTCCGAGAGGACCGAGGTAGCCAGTCTACGTGCTCCAGCAGCAACCAACCTTCACTGACTCTCTCCTCCATCCCCATCTAAGATCTACTCTCTCCAAGGGTGGAAAACAAGGAGAGAGTAGATATGTGCTACATTCATCCTCACCACTAAGGAGAGAGAATATCTACATCACCACCCTCCTCCACTACTGGTCTACGATCTCCACAGGAAGAAGCCGAGGAGAGAGAAGATCAGTCTACACCAACATCCTCTCACATCCACCGGGTTGTTGTTTGGAGTAGATCTAGAGAGAGAGAGAGAGCCAAGGAGTCTAGATGGATGAAGCGGAGGACGAAGGAATGAGATTTGACCTACATGGAGACCGAGGAGCAAGAGTCACCTTTCTTCTACAGACTATATCTCTTTCTTCTTCTCTTTCATCTTACTACATTCCTTTATTTCTTGTACAAATGATGTTCATCTATCTTTGTAGCCCAATTTGGGCATGTATATGTACTTTTTCCTTAAGCAAGTAGATTCATATCAGATCTAGTATGTTGCATGTTCTATCTTCTCTTTCTAAGTTATGATTGCTAGTTTGGTTGATCTCTTACTCACTTGAACTGCTATTTCTTCTTGTATCGAGAGATCCGTTGTAGGAATAGCTAAGAGATGATAGTTTGGATCTGAACCTGAGAGGAGGATGATCCAAGGCATTCTGTTCCTAACACCCCAGAATATCCTAAGACCTGAAAGGGAACATAGCATATTCTAAGGTGTTGATATGTCATTCCTTGAAAGAGGGTCGATGACATATCGTGGATGGTTTTAGTCATGCTTCGCGAGAACAAGTGGGGAACCCACAGGACAGATGCCATTGTGCGTACTAGATGCTTGCTTAGGTGTTCGAGGGTTTTCTACGCCCGAGAACGAGTGCATAGATTGCCCCATTTTTGGTTACATAGCCAGGAACTCTCTTTTTCAGATTAGTAGAACCACGAGCTCTGTTTTTTTTTGTTTTCCTTTTCTTTTCTTTGTTTTGTTTTATATCGTGACAGCCCACTAGACTAGTTCTAGAATATATTTTCATCGCATATCATTTTGGCTTATCTGACTAAAGAATGAGATCTATGGCATCCTAAATGTCACCACGTCCCTGTGTTCGACCCCGTAATAAAAGTTGCAGGGGCCTAGAAGGTTCGGGTTATAAATTTTAGAGTTTGATTCCTTCTGAATCTGTCTCCGTATTTCCGACCCGCGATTCATCCTGATCAAGTTTAGGATCGAATCCCAAGAGATAATGTTTTTAAGAATCATTGTTAGTCGAATCTGGCTCAAGTAATACTAATATTTAGAACCAAGGGTTGATTTGGGGTTAATTAAACTAATTGCAAGAAAGTAAAGTGCAGAATTAAAGTTAGATCTAGATTAATGAGATGGAATCATCGGGATGGTCTCGGGTTTCACGACCACTGCACATGCAAACACATCCAAACATCAAACATCCAGGCAAGATATAACTATCCAAAAAAAGTTGTTGCAAAACCCCACATATAGGCATTAGGTTTGTGTAAGAATCACCTTTGGCATCAAATGTATCATCACCATCCGGTTCATATACTTACGGATCTGAAGATACAAAATCCAACTAAATTTGTGGACCCCTATACAAGTGTTAGGCACATAAAAGCGTCATCGTAGGCTAGATGGCTCATCCCCTCACGGATCATACACTTACAACCTCAAGAAATCCTATCAGAGTTCTCGTTAAGGAGTCAACCGTGCTAATCGAAAAGCAAGCAGGTGATTAATCTACAAGTAAACATCGATGATTAATAAAGAAGATACAAAATCCAACTAAGGTTGTGGCAATCCCTGAGGGATGTTTAGGCCACATAAGCATCACCGTAGGCTAGATGGCTCGTCCCATCATGAATCATACACTTACAACCTCAAAGAATCCCATTTTATTTCTAGTTTGGGAGTCAAACTCATTAATCGACATTCTACCCTATGTATAGAAGTTCTCATAACATAGGGAAAAACATGATGAAAGCAAGCAAGTAACCAATCTACAAACATCAATGACTAACAATGAAATGAAAAGTTATATACATTGCCATGGAGTGTTTAACAAAAGAACATGTTTGCATGGGCAGTTGGGCTAATCCCCACACACTAGCGAAAGAGAACTACTCGCTCATGATGCAAGAAACAAGAATAATAAGAGAGAGAGAGGATTCCGCCATGAGCATGATGCAGAGGGTGGACGTAACTCGGTGAAGATGATGTGGTCTTCTACGTCGTGTTGGAGAAGATTTAGATGGGGAACAAGGGATGCCAAGTTAGACATGGCCATCTTTCTCACTCCTCCTTCCTTCTCTTCTTGGTATCCTCAATTGCAGAAGCAGCAGAAGGTGAAGTGATACTGGCATGGATGATGGATCTGGATCGAATCCTATGTTCGGGCAGCCTGGCGGTGTCCCAGATGTGATGCCTCAAATGAGGACCCTAATGGTCCTATTTATAGGCTCAGATGAGGTCTGGGCATTTTGGGCCTTGTTGCAATTTTCATAGTTCATTTAGATGACCAAACGGTCTTGTCTTAGTTTTCCTCCAAACGGTTTGGCTTTGATCGATTTGGTATGTCCAACCGGTCTTGGGGTTTTTTCCTTCATACAGTCTCTTAGACCGATCAAATGACCAAATGGTCATGAGGTTCTCACTCATACGGTCTTGCTTCTAATCTCAAATGGTCTTGGATATATGTCCATACGGTTTTACTTCTAACGGTTTGCTACTTTTCCTCCAAACGGTCTGTAAGACTGATCACTAGCCAACCGGTCTTGGAAGTCTGGCACTGCCCATACAGTTTGGATGGTCTCAAGAAATCAGTCCTCATGCCTGATCGGTTTTGGGATCATGATCTCTGCCTCCACAGTTTACTGCATCAGTCATCATCGCTTCATGGTCTGTACAGGCCCAACTCTTCATGGTCTCCTTGCCCTATCGGTCTCTGCTCTACCGGTTTATATCTCTGTTGTCTTCTCATCCACACGATCGAGGTGTCTCAGGCTCCAGATGGTTAGGTAGTCTCTGCTGACCTAACAGTCTTGCAGACTATTTGCACTTGATCGGTCTTAGAGACCATTTGTGCTATGGTGGCTAGTAGGTCTAGGCACGAGATCGTTGGGCGTTGAAGGTGATCACTGTCACAGGTGGAGGAGAAGCGATGCCTGCGGCAAGCTTAGGGTTGCAGGCTGAGCAGGTAGCGGTGCGATCAGGTGGCGATGGTGAACGATGATGTCGAGGAGGTGGCGATGCAGGTGTTGTGAAGCATTTGCAGGTGGTGTAGGAGTCAGGGTTATGTCGGGAGGAAGAATAAGAAGGGAAGCAGGAGGTGGGGTCCTCCATACGGTCTTGAATAGATTGTCCAACTGGTCTTGATGACCGATGTGTATCAAACGGTCTTAGAGAAGTGGGATGGCCAAACAGTCTTGAGGGGAAAGAAAGAACAGTTTGGAGGAAAAATGATGGTCCAAGACTATTTGGGCAGATCATTTGATTGAATGGATCAGGGTTGTTGATCACTGATCTGATGGTGAAGAAATGCTCGCAGTCTGAGATCGAATGGATGAATGGCTAAGACTGATTGGTCGAAACCGAATGGATGAAGCCATATGATCAAGACCATATGGATGAAACCATATGGTTAAGACCATATTGATGAAACCATATGGATGAAACTGTGGATGAGTGAGGGTAGATCAAAGGTTGAGAAAGCTGGGTCCCACTCAAAAGGGTTTGATTTGGATGATGGTTGATGGAGATAAAGATGGAGTGAAGCAAGGGTTAGTGATAATTATGTTGAATGTGGATTAGGGTTGAATGGAGGAGGGTTCCAGCTAATTGTTCAACCTCATCATGACCTGCATAAATCCAACATAAACTCAGTTAATAATTCTGGTAATTGAACCAATTAAGCAATTTTGTATATTGTGATATTTAGTGAATGAAATCAGATGAATTGAAAAAGAATGAGCTCAAGATGGTGAATGAATAACATGATGAATATGCATTCATCACACATTAATTAGCAAATAAAATAATTGGAAGGAGGAACCAAGCAATACCCCCACTAGAAGGACATGTCTTTAAAGGTTTTATGTTTCCTCAAATATTGAGTAATGACAATTTACACATAGAAAGTCAATTCTTTTTTTATATTCCCTCAACATATCAGTAACACTATGCTTGAAATAATAATAAGGTAAAAGGTCACACATTTTCTAAATAGACTACATTTCAAGATTATCTGAGAGAATTTATTTGTAGGGTTTTGAACTATAAAAATGGGTTAGTTCTTGACGGGCAGGGTGGGAAAGCCCAAATTTGCGTTGGTCAGGTTACATCATCTTCTATACTGTCTCGACAAAGATAAAAGTGAGTATGAAATGTAACATTAGAAATTTCATCATGTTTGGAGTTTGAATAGATTCACCATATCTCTGTTCTTTTCTGGTGCAATCACTTTGTACATCTAACATAAGAAAGGATGTAAACGAAAGGATCTGTCTGGTAGACTATTTATAAATCATATTGATTCACTTGATTCATGTAACTCAAGACGAGTTAGTTTCCAACACCAAGTGTTTAACCTAAAGTAAAACTAAGATTTATAATTTTCTATATTTTATTATTTGTTAACATATAAATGTTTAAAAAACATGTACTAATATTCATATTATTATTAATATATAAATAATTAAATGTTATATATTTTTAAGTACATCTAAAGAATTTGTAATTACATTACACATTAATTTAGATCCTCTCACAAACTCATAAATTCATCAATTCAAAATGGAATGACCAACACAAAAACATTCAAACCTTAGTCCACAGAGATTTGGAAATTCCAAGCATGCCATTTTTTCCAGTCATAGCGGTTCAATTTTATGGGTTCAAAGGTAATATGACAATCTCATTGATGAGGGATGCATGAACAAGTATAACATTTCTTGGTACAAGACATTGGAGACAGCTAAGGGAAGACAAGGTTTATTGAAGAAAAAAATCACTTATAAACACACATTTATTAGCTATTTTTGCACTTAAGGGAGTGTGGAATAAGTGGGATTCAAATTAAATATATTATAACTTTTATGTAATGAACATTCCTAATGACACGACCTTACTCTTGAAGATGAACTAAAATTAAATACACCTAAAATCATACCTTTTCACCCATTCTTTTTTAAATCCCTTATATTCGAGTTAAGTCACGTTAATATAGTTTTTCATTCAGAATTTTGTTCAACACAAAGATCAAATAAATTTAATTTGTATTTTTTAATCTAGTTGACTATAGGATTTAAGTCTTGCCTCAACAACATAGTCAGACACAATGTTGAAACAATACATATCTCACATCTATTCCTCCATGAAATTGGATATATTGATCTTTCAATTTTTTATAGAAATAATAGATCTATCAAAATAGATAAATTTGTGGAATATATGGTATTATGTGATACTTCAACTATTTTTTAAAAACATTTTGTATTTTGATCATGTGCTATGCAAAAAGATTCATTTCTACATGTAAAAAGATAGATTTACTTTATATAATGTCTCTGAAGATGTCAATTTGAAATTAGTGTGCATCATCTCTTCGGTATGATCATTTTTATTTTCTTTAACAAGAATATTTGGTATTATAAACATGATAAGTTAGTTGAAGGGCTGCAAAGAATGTGGTACAGAAAGTATGCTAACACAATAGTTGCATATTTACTATTACACTATAGTCAATAATATTATTGGACTAAATCTTGATTTTATTGACAAGTAGAATATTGTTCCTTGATTCTACTATGAAAATTTCTAGCTCATTCTAGATAAAATTACCCAAATATGGGAAAATGTGACACATGCTTCAATATAAAAGTCAATTGACTATTTCATTCTTGGAAAAAACATGACACTTAAAAACTAAAACTATGTATGGTCTTATTCATATAATATTTTGTGTGTTAGTCACTTTAAGAATTTTGGCAATGTACTCTATATGGTTTACTTTGGATTCACCCTAAACTAGGTTGTGAGTCATACCCTTGGAAGTCTATAAAAAGTTAGTTTATATGAAGATTTTATCTAATAACCAATGTAGTAGTATGTCTACACAACCAAAACGAATAAATAGGTTAATATTTTAAAATTTTACTAGATAAGAATGGACATAATATAAGATATACATTTTCACCAAAACATATGAAGTTTTTAAGGATGCAAGGATAAAATTACTAGCAAGTTTGAATAATTAAAAGAACTATTATTTCATATTTTTTCAATACTCCATTGAATTAGATATTACATCATTGACATAGACAATTTTTTCTCAATAGACAGATCTATTAGTATAAGAATACATATCTAAATTTAGAAATTATTTATCCACATTTCATTAGAAACTTAAGAAAAAAGACATTTGTTATTCATGAAATTTTCATGATTTACAAAGATCTTTCTCAGAAGTTTTATCTAATGAAAATTTCAACAAGGCTGGTTATTGATCTTAAAAAAATCCAAAGAAGAAGATATTTTACTAAATTTCAAATAGAAGATTATCGTGTATTGAATCATCACATCAAGAACCAATAAACCTTATATTAATATGGACAAATAAGATACTAAAGGAACAACATTTGGATATCAAAGGAGAATTAGAGAGAAGGGTTTAGATGAGAGGGAGGAGAAAAAATAAAGTTCCCCACGTCAAATGCAGTAGAACCTTTTTTATTTCCCAAAATATTTTTTAATAATTAAATAGTAAAAGATAAATCTAAATTAGGTTTTTCTTTCACTGCATTCTTATTTTAATTATTACTTGTAAACAAATCCAAATTAGAAACATATATAAATAAGGTAATATTGGGATATAAGACTGTTCGAGCATAGTTTTTCATCTAATCATTATGTAAATTTCAATTTTAGATAATGTGTACCATTATACTTTATACACATTATATTTTCCTAAATATATTAACACGGTATTCCTATTTAAATTATAATCATAATTATTATTAACTAAAAATATAGTTATTATTATGAATATCAAAATATGTTTACATGACCTTACGGACAAACTCACAAGAGTCAGACTTCCCGTGAACCCGTTGGTCCCGGCGTTCACAGATCATTGCCCAACCGTCCAACATGCCATTATCTATGGTCATATCAAAAAGCATGTGAATTCAAACCGGCGTACAAACCCAAGGCAAAGGTGGTCGCGTCACCAAGGATTATAACAAGAATAAGATTAAATAGACGAAAAGATGATAATCGCAATTAAGGGACTATTGTTTCATTCTTACAGAGATCCACGGTCATATCACTCCATAAGAATATATCAGATCATCCAAATAACCACAAAGAAACAGAGAGAAGACATTTGTTCGATGGAGGAATATAATTGATTATATTGAATAGAACCGGGCTAAGGGGCTACTTCCATTCCCCAGAGAGATTTACTTAGACATAACAAGACTAGAAGAAATGCAAACCAAAATGAGATTCAACATTATACAAGATGTGGTCTACAACTAAAAATTAGATGAAATGGAATGAAGAATGGAATGCTTTTACAAGTGAAGAGTTCCTCCTTTTATAGGAGGGGGAGGGGGTAGGATGCCCTCAAAAGAGGGAGAAAAAAGAGAGGGAGACCAATTTTTGAATTTTCTGGATCTGGTCAAATTGAAAGTTGATTGTCTTTAATTATCTTGACCATGTAACTCCCTTTAATGCAGATTATCGCAGTAGTGATTTCGAATGTATTTCTCTCCCATTAAAAGCACAAACGCCGTCCAAATAATAGAATTTTATTTTAGGAAATTAAATTCCATTTCCAATGAATACGTGTACACTCAATTTGGAGTTCGAATGCAAGAGTTATGTCACTTTTGGTGGAGGGTATATATGAATTTCAGGATTGCTGCAAATTGTATAATTTTCCTACAAAACCCAAGAAAATAGAATTAAAACTCCAATTAAAGATGAAAATCTAAAATAAAACAATTAATTATGAAACTAAGAGAATAAATAACAAAATAAACCTAAAAAATATATAAAAAATATATAAATAAAAGGGATAAATATACATTTATCACTTGTAAAGAAATCCAAATTAGAAACATATATAAATAAGGTAATATTGGGATATAAGATTGTTCGAGCATAGTTTTTCATCTAATCATTATGTAAATTTCAACTTTAGATAATGTGTACCATTATAATTTATACACATTATTTTTTCCTAAATATATTAACACGATATTCCTATTTAAATTATAATCATAATTATTATTAACTAAAACAATAATTATTATTATGAATATCAAAATATGTTGTTTAAATTTGAGAAATATGTTTCACAAATAAGTGTATTCTGATGTTCATGTCCCTCCATCAACAACATGTTCAAATATTTTTTAGAGTTTTCTCAAATGGAAACTATTGAGTTAATATTTTTATTTCCACAGAATTATGTGGGAATTGTAGAATATCAACAAAAAAAGTACACTTTGGAAACTTTTAACAAAATTGGTTATTTTTTTAGTTAAACTTGGAGAATGAATCATGTACAAAGCATGTGCATATACTAGTAAATATAAACATATAAGCACATGCACATCTCTTCCTTCCCTCTATTTTTCTTCCAAAAAAGAGAAACAAAGAATCACCACTAGACAAAAATCAAGTACGGTATGGCATGCTTTCCAAATAAAAATTCCATATCCCACAAAGGAATGTGCCATCAAAAGATGTGAAACGTGCACATGAAAAAAAAATTGTGATCAATGTAGTCACAACTCCAAAAATTCATATCCCGAGTCGAATAGAGGAGGGATCAATATTTTTCATCACTTCTTTCTTTATTTTCACACCTCCCTTCGTCATCTTCTTGCACAACAACTTATAAGAAAATACAATAATAAAAATGAGACTATCAAAGAAAAAGTAAGATGAAGCATGTTTTTATACAAAATCTTGATTTAGATATAAGATATGATATTGTTTTTTATAGGGAATATATAATTTTGTGTTTTTTTATTTTAGGATATAGGATTGCTTGGCCAAAAAAAAGGTAAGGAATATAATGATGGTTGTGAGGGTGAGGATGGACATGTTGTTAGTGTAAATTGGATTTATTTGTAATTTTATTTGTTTGAGTACAAGCAAAAATTTAAGTCAGGGGTATTTTGATGATTGCACATTCATCATTTATTTCTTTATCATTTATTTCTTCATCATTTAGTAATTAATTAAGACTTTTCTGTAATTTTAGTTTAATTTAGAAACCAATTGTTCTTTCATCCTATTGATATTCCTTTTCTGAATTCATATGATATTTCTCTCAAATTTTAGGAATTATTGAAGCATTTAAATCAAGATAAGAAAAGATGAAGATACGAGGCTTTTCAGATTTCTCGCAAAGTTTGATATACTTCATACCAAAACAGTCAAAACTCTCACCTATAAATTCTTAATTTAGAATTTATATATGTTTTGAAAATATAACTTCAATTGCTAGAGGAAAAATATATTTTCCAATTCCTTTGGCAGTCATTTGACTATCCAATCAATCGGTGAAGGTGCATGTTTGTTTTCTCGTAGTTCCTATTTTAAATATATACTCTGCACTAAAATTGACATAGCTCTCACATCCTAGTGCGGAATTTGATGTTCAAATATGCGTTGGAAAGAAAATTCAAAATTATATAATAAAAATATATTTTTGGGTGCACTTTAAAGCTTGTTACCAGCCTAATTTGCATGAAATTTTGGGAATTGGAATCTGCCGAGAAAGTCAAAATTTGAAGGGCCAAAAGAAGACAGTCAATTATTTTCTCTATTGCCTATTGAGCAAGCAAATTATTCTCTTGACCAAGATATATATCAGATGCCTCTTCCACTTCCTTCTCCTTATCATTCAAGGTTTACACCCCTCCTTCTCCTATAAAAGAAGGGGAGACTACACTAAGAAAGGCGTCCCAGATTTTGTAATTGTATCTTATAGTTAAACTCTGTCATTTTCTTTCATAGTTGTAATCTTTCATTATGCAATAGAAGTTTGTTCTTTTATCTCTTGTTTCTAGATCTCATTTTCTTCTTCTTGTTATTTTGCTTGGTGCAGGGAACTAAGAGAGTGAGGCATTTCATTGTCACCAGCTAAGATCTCCTTGGAAATTCTGTCTCTTCTGGTCTATGGCCCTCTACCTTCTTTCCTCATTTTCTCCATCTCTTAATATGACTAGTGAGTAGTTTTCTTACCAAGGCAAGGTGAGTTGCCCCTTATCCATGTGATGGAAGTTTTTACCTGACTTTTAGGTAAATGGTTTTGGATTTGGAAATCAATGATTTTAACGAAGTGATCTCTCATTTTCATCTCTTGTTAATCTTGGTGGATGTGACTGCGGAACAAAGATTTAGAACAATTAAATCAATTACTTGGGGATTTGGATGATACCTCACAAAAGTCTCCATTAGGATGATTGAACTAGGATCTATGAATGTCAGGACCAATGGGTTCATGGGGAGTTTATCTTTTCTAAATCATTTATGAATTTTTTGCATGCCTTCCTTTATATTTCTTATTATGTAATTTTTTTTGTTTATTTCACATCGTCTAGGGTTGTGAAATCCCTTAGCTTTGGTATTTCTTTATGTTGATTAGTTAATATTTAATTCAACATCTTTATTTTTATTTTAGATTTGACAAACTCTCAAATCGGAGTTTATATTCTTGTTCTCACAATCAGATTTGAAACTCAACCATCCTCTATTTGTCATATCTAGGGATCGATGCCTATCTATACTCTGTTGACTTGGTGATTGCATCAAATCGATAACCTATTTAGAAGGTTAAACTCTAGGATGTGTCTTAGTGATTGTTGTGTGTACAACGACATGCATCATCCACATGGACCACTGGAAACTCATGTCGTTCTAGATGAACAAACATGAAGGAGTTGTCCCTTTCTAATCAATGTATTAGCACCAAATTTCTCTCCCACAATTGTCTCTCCCGCTCTATCCCTCACTTTGATGGGTAGCACTTGATTGTGTTCTCTCAGTTACCATAATTAGAGAAGACAACAATTGTCATACCAAATTGATGTGTCTGAGAATCCCCCAGTACCCCTCTATTTATAGGAGGGTCAAGGTCAGGGTTCCAGTCTGAGTGGGGATAGAAGGGGATGGAATTTCAAAAAAAATTGCAATATGTGAATGGAAAAACAATCGGTTCAAAGGTGAACTGATCGGTTGGCATGTGAGTTGATCGGTTCAACCCTTGAATTAGTTGTTTCAACATGTTTCTCAATCACAATCATCTTGGATATTAATATTTGATTAATGCAAAACATGATGTCAGTAGTAATTCTTAATCCAATCAAACTGATCAACCAATCGGTTGGTTCACTACCTAAACTAGTCGGTTTACATACCTCAGTCGATTGGTTCACTTGCTGAATTGGTCATCTCATGGTTTTGATTGCCAAAGTTTATTCAATTGACCTGACAGTTAAATGGATCGGTTCAATACTTGAACCAGTTAGTTCACAGTCCAATCAATCAACATTCAACCATTGTTGTTTAAATTGAATACATAACTCTTTAGTAATCAAGTTAAACTGCATTCATGTATAAACTTTTATTCCAAGTGTGTCCTATGTGTGTGACCCAATAGGTTCCCAATTATGTTGGCAATGAATGCCTATAAATAATTTATGAAATCACAAGAAATGAGTGGTATCTAGCAACACATCATTGCTACCCAAGTAATTTGGAAAGTTAGAAAACAACTTCAACCTACAATCTATGATTGGTGTTATAGTATTTGTATAGTTCCTTTGTCACTAATATCTGAATTGAAATCAAGGAATGGAATCATCATCCTCTTCCTATTCAATCCCTATTCCTTCAACAAAAGTAGAGTGGAGTAACTTACACTCATCCAAATGGGCTCAAAATTTGTATGTAGCCTAGTTATAGTATGACAACGAAGATCAATGGTTTACATTTTATAAAAAAATAGTATTGATACAAACACACTTGAGTGTATTCGTACGATCCGTACACTCGAGTGTATTCTAGCCTAACTCTATATACATATATATGTATGTATGTGTATGTATGTATGTATATATATATATATATATATATATATATATATATATATATATATATATATATATATATATATATGGATGACTTATTATGGAAATATCTCTAAATGAATATACTATGATATAATTAGAAAGTAATATAACCCTAGAAATAAATTCAATTAGTACATTCAAAAATTGTGTGTTTTATATCTCACTTAGTTTCTAAAGTAAGACATTGTTACAAAGATATGATTTGAAACAGAAGATTTCACTACAAATAGAAAAAAAAATTCGACAAATTTATAATTTGAAATATAAATGTAGATGTGGAATAATTTAGAATCACATGAATAAATTCCTATGATTGTACCATACCAAAATTTTTGGATAAATGAATGACCTTGAAGCACCTAAGATAATGTAGAGAAAAATAATGCTAGTAAGAGAAAATAGTAAATTTTGATAAAATAGTAATTAGGTAAAGAATATTGACGTGCAACTAGAGATTCCAACATATTAACTTATTAAAATGACATGAATATATGGGTACGCCTAGTATCTAACTATACCTTCATAAATCAATACTTGGTTATATACTTCTCAATTTTATTATAGTAATAGTATACTAATCTGTGTATAAAGACTTTTAGGTTGAGAAGGAAGAACTATGAATTTTACCTCTAGATCTAGGATTAGTCATTAAGATAATTTATGTGTAGTTATCATATTTTATTTGGTCATTTACATGAATACAAACACAATTTCATATAATGAGGTAATTTCTGTTTATTACTCCTTTTTTAATCAATTATCGTACATCATGCAATGTAATCACTTAATTTCCCTTAAATGCTGAACTAATCTTTGTTGTAGGGTTTATGTCCCAACTTTCCAACTTTACTTGAATATCATTGAACATGTGGATCATTTACTCATTACATATTTCCATTATACTATGCATTCTTTACTATAAGACTAATAATCTAGAGTAATAATGCTTATGTACAGCCATATATGTTGGGAATGCATCCCACTTTATATATATTTGATATCCAAGTGTTATTCAACCTTTCTCATTGCTTGAAATCCTATGGTATTTTAGCCCTACAATATATAATTTACTCTAACATGCATGGATATCTTGGTATTGTTGTCAATGATCTAATATAAATGGTTATCTCAATCTCATTATTTTATTGCCTCATTCTTTTTCTAACTATTACATGATATATCCATTTGAACTTGCCTATATGATGATAGCCCTGTATTTCATGGAACACCCCTTCTTGTACTTGCATATCTTATAATGCAAAAAAAACATTTATGCACATACCCCGTAATCATCACACATACTATTTCATATTTCTTCCTCTTATCGATGTTGTTCCTAAACCACCCAAACCTAGGTGTTTGAGTGGATGATTGGTCAAGAGGAGATTGTATGAAGGAGATGAAACTGATGATAGCTTGAGAAGTAAAGGTTTCCCTCTGAAATTTGGTCCTTGGTAATGATTATATGAACCCTAAACTTTGTAGTACCACCATTGCGGTGAGGATCTATTCCATGACAACAATGTTGAAATAGTTGAACATTCTTCTGTTGATTAATTGTCATGCTTTATGTATCAAACATTGATGAATTACAATATTTCTTTTCCACCGTACATATTAGTGCATTTGGATTTGAATGGTTTTATATCTCTATAATAATGAGTGTGTCCCCTCTTGGTTCCCACTGTATATATAGTATGTGTGAGTGGAGGCCTCCATACTAATGAGAGAACCTTGCTATACTAGAATACAAGACAATTTCCTTTTCAATATTAACTTGTAATTAAAATAAGCATAACTACATGTAGTAAATATAACAAGCCAATTTTGATAAATATCAATTTGAATAACTATAACAACAAATAGTTATAAATAAGTTTTATGTAAAGAAATTTCACTAATTTAGTATACATTCTTTTTTTGGGTGTAGAAATAGTTATATATGGTACCTATTTGCAATTATCATGTTTAAATTTTTGTATTAGACTGGTTTGTCCCACTTGTCTATCACTTCTTTTTGTTTAAGAATTTCTCCTAAACTCATTTGGACTTTTCCACTCATGTGAAAGAAACTTAGTTGACGTGATGACTCACCACATATTTCATTACAAAAAATAGGGACCTTAATACTAACTACTTAAGACCTCAATCTAGGACAACCACAATTACTAAATAGTTTTCTACTACTGGAACCATGTCATGAGTACTCTATAGGAATGCCATAACTCTCTAGTCCACTAAATTATCCAAATAACCTAATGGAGAGGATCCAAAAAGGTTATCTCTTTCCATAAGGAAAATGATAAGTAATGATATCACTTCCCATTGTCTGGTTTTGGTATCACTCATCATATTGATTAGCATTGAGTACATATTTGAAAATTTAGGTCTCTTACTTGGTTATCATGGGTGTCCTTTTATAGTTACATATTATGTTACCACCATACACTCTAATAATTGTTGGGTGTTGTTGGCTAAATGGACATCATCAAAATCCCTTTGTTTTGAAAATGATAAACATTTCATTCTTGTGGATCTAACGTGCTACTTGAGTGTTGCAGGAACAAGGTGGATGACTAACCTTTGGAAGATCTGCATGCTCAAAATGCTTTACTTTTATGACTGTAAATCAAATGTAAAAACTTATACAAGTATATAATGTACAAGTACTTGGAAATCATGTAAATCAAGCGTTTAGATCTTCCCTAGCCACTCATAACACTTAGATAGGTCATCCCCTACAATAGTGTCACAACTGACACTCATACACACACTAAGTATTCATCTAGAACCACCAAAACAGAGACATTCTCATTCGAACTATTTGTCGACCGAGACACACTCGGTCGAACAACTTCTCGACCGAGAGTCTCCCGACTTATTTCTTCTAGTAGGTTCTATAGCCGTTAGACATAGCAGACAAGGTAGTTGGGAGTTGGATTCGAACATTATATGCACTTGCTCCAGACAGTCCCTCGGTCGACAAAATCTTTGACCAACGGACTCTTAGTCAACAAACTTCTCGACCGAGAAGAACTTTGTCTGCACTTTTTAGAATTAATAAACTAGTCATTGCTAAAGCAATTAGTGGATAACTAATGGCTAGTTGAGTACTAAGAACCCCCTAGAAAGTGTCTAGAATGTCCTTAATCAATCATAGGTCATTCCTATAAATAGTACATTCCTTAGGACACCCAAAATACACTTGTGCAATACTTGAGCATACATACTTGCAATTAGCAATCCTTTCTTGTGAGCAATTGAGCAACTCTAATATTTGTTAATCCTTTCCATTGCTACAAATTCGTGTCCTAAAGGCTAGCATCTCCTACCTAGTGCACTTCCACTTCCATACACATTGGTTAGGAGATCAAAACGCTTGATATAGGAAATCAAGACTTGTGCTACAACGGTAATTGTAATTTCCATTTTCCATTCTTGTTCTTTCTTATTGCTTGTACTCTCCTTGCTACTCCTAGGGTTGGAAGCTACGGATTGGAGAGGGTTCTATCTTCTCAGGTGGAGAAGGATCTTCTCGGTGGAGAAGGAGGACTTTGGACTACTTCTAGAAGGTCTCAAAGGGAAGTTACTTCAAGGAGGAGGGCTACTTCAAGGGGGAGCTTGAAGTTACTTCAATTGAAGGTTGATTCATAGTTGGTGAGATGACTTCGGGGTGAAGGTTGTCCAAAGGGTGAGGAAGGTATTTGTAATTTTGTGTAGCATCCTAAAAAGGTAATAAAATTCAAATACTTTCAAATCCCAATTGGAAACAATTGGGTAGTGGACTGACTCCCTTAGTTTTTGCTAAGGGTGGAACCACTCTAAACACCTTGCCTCTTTCTTCTTATCTCAATTGTGGTTGCTTGAGTTGAATTACTCTAAAATATCTATAAAACCCTATTCACCACCCCTCTAGTGGTTTTTCATTTGGTATCATAGCAAGGCTTCAAGGAACTCTAACAAAGTCTTTATGAATGGGTGACGGGGTCCTCAACAACCTTAACTTGGAAGGGACACTCGTGGCTAGACCTCCACCTTTTGATGACACTAACTACACCTACTAGAAGAGGAGGATGCAGTTCTACTTCCAGGGAATTAGCTGGGATCTCTAGAGGATGGTGTCAAATCCATATGACTTTTTCTCAAACAGAGTATGCAACTTGAGATGTTAATACGGTACGATTAGCCCAAATGAATGCAAAAGTTGTAAGTATACTCTATTGCTCAATTTCCGTTGGTGAATTCAATAGAATATCAAATTGTGAAATAGCATATGAGATATGGCATATACTCTCTATAACCTATGAAGTAACTATTCAAGTTAAGAATTCTAAAATCGGAATGCTTAAACAAAAGTTTAAACAGTTTTGTATGGATCAAAATGAGTCTATTAGTGAAATGTATGCAAAATTTTCTTCTATTGTGAATGGTTTAAATTCTTTAGCTAAAGTAATCAGAGAAGAAGATCAAGTATCAAAAATTCTTAGGTCTCTTCCAAGTACAAGCCCAAGGTGACTTCTATTGAAGAAGCTAATGATCTCACCCGACTAAGGATGGAGCAACTCATTGGCAACTTAGAAGCACATGAGGCAACCTTGGAGGAAGAAGAACGATGAGAGAGTGAACTTCAACAAGGAAGAAAGAAAGATATGGTCCTAAAATCTTCAAAGATTATCACTCAAGAAAGTGATGAAACAAGTGATGGAGATGAAGGAGAAGAAGCTCTAATTGTTAATGGTAAGAAATATAGAAGATTTAGATCTGACAAAGTTGTTGGTTCTTCTTCTTCTACTCCTAGGTGTTTTGAATGGGGAAAGAAGGGACATCTAAAGAATGAATGTCCTAAAGCAAAGAAAGGAAAGAAAAGCTCATCCAAGAAGAAGGGAGAAAAAGCATACAAAGTTGCATGGGATGAGTTAAGTGATAGTGAAAGTGGAGAAGAGAATGTAGAGTGTCACATGGCCAAAGAAGATGATAGTGATGATTCTCAAGAGGTAAGCCTTCTTGATTTTCCAAAAGAAGATCTAATTGTTAGTCTACAAGATACTCATGACAAATATGTTGATTGCAAAAAGAAACTAAAGAAGGTTACTAGAACTAATGGGGATCTATATGCTAGATTGAATAATCTTTTTTTTGAAAAGGACAGTATTGCTTCTAAAAATTTGACCTTGAAATCATCTTTAAATGATTGCAATATAAAGTTGCTTACGTTAGAAACAAATCATTATCTTCTTTCTCAAGAAAAGGTTGATTTGATTGCAAAACTGAATAATTTTTAGACTCAACCTATCCTATGTAATTATCTAGATTATGATGCTATTGTTAAGGAAAGAGATGCTTTATCATCTAACCTAGATCAAGCAAAGTTAGACATCCAAAATAAAATTGATGAAATTGCTAAGTTACAAAAGGAAGTTAGTAGCTTGTGAAAGAATGGTATTCTTGATAAGATCCTAAAGAACTCTTCTGGTTATAGTGGAAGAAGAGGTTTAGGATATGTTCCAAAAGAAAACTCTTATCAACCAAAATCTAGGAGAACTCAAGCACCCAAGACCAAGATCATATTTGTACCCAAGAACACAACTCAAAATCCTAGAAAGAGAAATGAAATTGATTCTATTTGTTGTCATTATTGCTTGCATTACTCTTTTTCATGCCCTTATAATAAGAAGGATTTTGAATTAGTTTGGGTCCCCAAACCTCAAACTTAGAAGATTTGAATGTAATTTAGTTGAGATATGATCTAACACTTCATTTAAACATCTAAATATCTTATCTCAACCAAGTAGATAGCTTAATGTATTGACTTAAATTTAAAATTGATACAAACAATTTACTAAAACAAACAGAAACTTTCTCGGTCGACAAACAATTCGACCGAGACATCCTCAGTCGAGAAAATATTCGAACGAGGGAATGCATGTGACAAATCTAAAATCTACAGTAGAATTTATATTGAAAACAGTAATTATTCCGGTCAAAGAATTTTCGATCAGAGCAAAAATCGGTTGAGAAATTGTCCACCAAGTGATTTTTTGTTTTAGTTCAGTTTCAACCTGTACAACAGCAACTTTCTCGAGCGACAAATTGTTCGACTGAGACATCTATCAGTCAAAATATTTGTCGACCAAGTGAAGATGTTCAGTTTAACTTGTTAAATCATGATTCAATTTATTGTTAAATGTACCTAACCATAATGGACCATCACATGGGTACCAAAACCTATATTTTATTACAGGATTGGGTAGTTGACAGTGGATGTTCCAAACACATGACCGGGAACAAGGATGCATTTCAAACTTTTGAGGAAAAGAAAAGCAGAACATTCACTTTTGGAGACAATGGTAAAGGTAAAATTGTTGGAATAGGTAATATTGGTACAAACCTTGAATTAAAGAATGTTTTACTTGTTGATGGTTTGTGCCATAATTTAATAAGTGTCAGTCAATTATGTGATAGTGGATATGATGTTTTATTCAACAAAAATTGCTGCAAGTTACTAATAGAAAACACTACAAATGTTGTTTATGAAGGAAAAAGAGTTGGAAATCTATATATCCTTAGACCTAACTCTATGCAATCTATAGTTGGAAAATGCTTACTTGCAAAAGAAAATTCTTTACAACTATGGAAAAGAAAATTAGGTCATGCTAGTTCACATGTTATTAACAATCTATTTATATATGATCTTGTTCGTGGTTTGCCTAAGTTATCTTTTGATCAATCTAAAAATTGTGAACCATGTACTTTGGGTAAACAAACTAAAACTTCTTTTAAACCCAAAAACATGCTTAGCACCAGTAGATCACTAGAACTTATTCATATGGATTTGTTCGGACCTATGAGGACACAATCTATTGGTGGGAAAAGATATTGCTTTGTTATTGTTGATGACTACAATAGATATACATGGGTACATTTTCTTGCAAATAAAGATGATACTATTCAAGTTTTCATACAATTTTGTTCAAAAATTGAAAATCAGTTACAAAACAAAATATGCACAATTAGGAGTGATCATGGTGGAGAATTTGAGATCATCTATTTAAAGAATTCTGCACATCTCAAGGCTACACTCACAATTTTTCTGCTCCACGCACTCCACAACAAAATGGCATAGTTGAAAGAAAAAATCAATCATTATAAGAAATGGCTAGGACTATGATGCTTGAACATAATACACCTAAAACATTTTGGGATGAAGCAGTAAACACAGCTTGTTATGTGCTAAATAGAGTAACCATACACTCATTTGAAGAAAACACCATATGAAATCATGTATATTAAGAAACCAAGGGTTGACTATTTTCATACTTTTGGCTCAACTTGCTATATCTTGAACACAATAGATGATAGAGAAAAGTTTGACTCTAAATCACAAAAAGCCTTTTTCTTGGGATATTCAACTTCTAGTAAAGCATTTAGAGTTTACAACACTATCTCTAGAAAAGTTGAAGAATTCATTCACATTACTTTTCATGCAGAACTAAGGACTGAAAATCATGATGTAGTTGATATTACTCATCAAGTAGAAAATCTAACCATATCAACTAATGATGATCAAAATGCTAAAAGTGATCAACCAGTTGAGACACAACAACCCGTTCCTAGACTCATTAAGGATCATCCTCAAGAACTGATCATTGGAAATCCTAAGGATAAAGTAAAAACCCGATCATCTTTTAGAGATGTTGCAAATATGGCATTTGTATCTATAATTGAACCTAAGAAGGTGACTGAAGCTCTAAAAGATGATTATTGGATAATGTCAATGCAATAAGAATTAAACCAATTCACTAAGAATGGTGTATGGGACTTTTCCTAAACCTCAAAATAAAAGCATTATTGGAACTAAGTGGGTTTTTAGAAATAAGTTAAATGAAGCCACGGAAGAAGTAAGAAATAAAGCTAGGTTGGTAGCACAAGGGTATAGTCAACAAGAAGGAATAGACTTTGATGAAACTTATGCACCAGTAGCAAGACTTGAAGCCATTAGAATGCTACTAGCTATAGCTACCCACAAAAACATCAAACTATTCCAAATGGATGTAAAAAGTGCATTTCTAAATGGAATAATATAAGAGGAAGTATATGTTTCCCAACCACCTAGTTTTGAAATTCTTGGTAAAGATGATCATGTTTACAAACTTAAGAAAGCACTGTATGGTTTGAAACAAGCACCTAGAAATTGGTATGAAAGGCTCAATAACTATCTCTTTGATAATAGTTTTTCAATTGGAAATTTAGATTCTACTTTATTTTTCAAAACATATTAATCTGACTTTCTAATTTTTCAAATTTATGTTGATGATATTATCTTTGGTGCATCAAATGAATCTTTATGTAAATAATTTAGTGATATTATGCAAAAGGAATTTGAAATGAGTCTCATGGGAGAATTGACTTTCTTTCTTGGTTTTCAAATAAAGCAAACGCCCGATGGGATTTTTATAAGCCAAGAAAAGTATACAAATGAACTTTTAAAATGCTTTGGGATGAAAAATTGCAAACATGGTACCACACCAATGAGTACCTCTACTAAAATTGACAAAGATGAAAATGGGGAACCCATTGATGATTCTTTGTATAGAGCCACAATTGGTAGCTTTCTTTACTTAACCACTTCTAGACCGAACATCATGTTTTCTATTGGACTTTGTGCTAGATTTCAATCACAACCTATGCAAACTCATTTTCAAGTCGTCAAACTGATTTTAAGATATTTAGTCGGCACTACAAGTTATGGTCTATGGTATTCTAAAGGACAATCTTTGAAATTCAAAGCTTATATTGATGTCGATTACACTGGTTATGGAATTGATCGAAAGAGCACAAGCTGAAGTTGTTTCTTGTTAGGAAGAGCCTTATTATCTTAGTTTAGAAAGAAACAAAACATGGTTGCCCTCTCTACAACTGAAGCTGAATATATGGTAGCCGGGTCTTGTTGTGCTCAAGTGCTTTATATGCAAAAAGTTTTAAACAATTATGGTTTTATATTTTCATCCATGCCTATCTTTTTTGACAATACAAGCACTATAAACTTGGTACATAATCCTATTTTACACATTCGTGCCAAACATATTAAAATACGTCATCATTTTCTAAGGTATCATATCTCTAAAAATCATGTTTCCCTTCATCATGTTGATACGGAAGATCAATTGGCTGATATTTTCACAAAACCGCTTCCATTAGATCAATTCAATAAAATAAGGAAGCAACTACTCATTACTCCCTTAGAAGATGTTTTATTTGACATTTGTGCTTCTTAAATCGGTTGGTTTTTCTGATCCTTACATTTTGGCTTCAAATGGGCATCCTTTCAAATGATTTGATGGTTATCTTTTCGAAAGGGGAGCACAAATTAAGGGGGAGTTTTCACACATGATTTAAATGGCTATATTTTTTAAATAACAAAGGGTAAGAAATAATATAAATCTTAAATACTCAATCAATAAGTTTCATAATCTCTTGGCTTTACATTAAAAGTTGCTATATTCCCTAAGAGTTGGACTTTATGTTCCACACTTCTTTGGGAATAATAAGCACACATTCCATAAACAAGAGAAGGAATACACAAGGTAAATCTCAGGCATGAAACTCAACTCATTTAAAGACTATTTGATTTATATTTAGAAATGTTTGTCATCTCCAAAAAAGGGGAGATTGTTGGCTAAATGGACATCATCAAAATCCCTTTGTTTTGAAAATGACAAACATTCCATTCTTGTAGATCTAACATGCTACATGAGTGTTGTAGGAACAAGGTGGATGACTAAACTTTGGAAGATCTACATGCTCAAAATGCTTTACTTTTATGATTGTAAATCAAATGTAAAACCTTGTACAAGTATATAATGTACAAGTACTTAAAAATCATGTAAATCAAGTGTTTAGATCTTCCCTAGCCACCAACAACACTTAGATAGTGATAACACCCAAATTAGCGCATATTTTCTATTCATTTTATCTATAGTTTTGTGCCACTTTAGTCTTAATATGCACTCTTTTGTTCATGTTTTATGTTTTCTGAAAATAGCCAATAATGTAGCTAATTAGCCTGTTTTAGACTTGCAGGTATCGAAACTAGCCAATTTTGGGACTCTCAAGTACCGAACTTGAAAAGACAAGAATTCCAGCAACTGACCGATAGGGCCTGGCTGATACGGCCGCATTGACCGATATAGCCGCGCCGACCGACACGGCCACGCCGACCGATACGGCCGCTACCCGATACGGCCATTGCCCGGTACGGCCGCGCCGACCGATACGGCCGCTGCCCGATACGGTCGTCGCCCGGTACGGCCGCGCCGACCGATACGGCCGCTGCCCGATACGTCCGCTGCCCGATACGGCCGCCTGATGCCTCAAGATCGAAGCCACGGATGAAGGACACGTGGACCATTAAAAGCTACAACTCTCATCAACTCGTTGCCTATAAATAGCAGTTGCCAACCTACAAAAGGGGGGAGCTGAAGGGAGGACCTGGCAAGAGCTAGTGCCTAGACCAAGGAGCTAGTGTGTCGAGTTCCCCAAAAGTCTATCGACCGATACGGCTGCGTCAACCGATACGGGTGCGTTGACTGATACGGGTGTGTCGACCGATACGGCTGCGCTGACCGATACGGGTGTGTCGACCGATAAGGGTGCGTCGAACGATACGGGTGCGTCGACCAATACGGCTGTGCCGACCGATACGGGTGCGCCGACCGATACGGGTGCCGACCGATACGGCCGCCGACCGATACGGTCTAGAGAGAGAGTGAGCCGAGGAGTCCAGAGGGACGAAGAGAAGACCCAAGGGCTGAGCTCCGACCTGCACAGAGGCCGAGGAGCGAGAGCCACCTCTCCTTTACGGGCTATATCTCTTCCCTCTTCTCTTTCATTCTACTGCATTCCTTTATTTCTTGTACAAACGATGTTTATCCATCTTTGTTCGGTGCCAGCTATGCTTGTCTATGGCTAGCTAGCTCCTTCTTGGCTATGTGGCCCGATCTGGGCATGTTTATATACTTTTGACTTAAGAAAGTAGATTCATATCAGATCTAGTACGTTGCATGTTCTATTTTCTCTTTTCAAGTTATGATTGCTAGTTTGGTTGATCTCTTACTCACTTGAACTGCTATTTCTGCCTGTATCGAGAGATCCGTTGTAGGAGTAGCTAAGATAAGATAGTTTGGATCTGAACCGGAGAGCAGGACGATCTGAGGTATTTGGTTCCTAACACCCCAGAATATCCTAAGACCCGAGAGGGAACTTAGTATATTATGAGATGTTGATATGTCATTCCTTGAGAGAGGGTCGATGATATATCGTTGATGGTTTTAGTCACGCATCGCGAGAGCGAGTGGGACGACCCCACAAGACAGATGCCATTGTGCGTGCTAGATGCTTGCTTAGGTGTTCGAGGGTTGTCTACACCCAAGAACGAGTGCATAGACTGCCCTGTTTGTGGTTACATAGCCAGGAACTCTCTTTCTCTATTTAGTAGACTCACGAGCTCTGTTTTGTTTTGTTTTCTATTCTTTGTTTTGATTTAAATCATGACAACCCGCTAGACTAGTTCTAGCATTTACTTTTATCGACTATCGTCTTGGCTTATCTAACTAAAGAACGAGATCTGTGGTGTCCTAAACGTCACCACGTCCCTGTGTTCGACCCTGTATATCTACTTCGACCCCGTAATAAAAGTTGTGGGGGCCTAGAAGGTTTCGGGTTATAAATTTAAAGCTTGATTCCTTCCTTCGTCCCGCGTTCATTTCTGGACGTGTGAAAAAGGCCGATCAGATAGGTCATCCCCTACAATAGTGTCACAACTGCACACTCATGCACACACATAGTATTCATCTAGAACCACCAAAATAGAGACATTCTCAGTTCAACTATTTGTCGAATGAGACACACTCGGTCGAACAACTTCTCAACCGAGAGTCTCCTGGCTTTTTTCTTCTAATAGGTTCTATAGCCTTTAGACACAGCAGACGAGGTAGTTGGGAGTTGAAATCAAACATTATATGCACTTGCTCTAGATAGTCCCTCGGTCAATAAAATCTTCAACCAACAGACTCTCAGTCGACAAACTTCTCGACCGAGAAGACCTTTGTCTCCACTTTTCAGAATTAATAAACTAGTCGTTATTAAAGCAATTGGTGAACAAGTAACGGCTATTTGAGCACTAAGAACCCCCTAGAAAGTGTCTAGAACGTCCTTAAGCATTCATAGGCCATTCCTATAAATAGGACATGCCTTATGACACCCAGAATACACTTGTGCAATACTTGAGCATACATACTTGCAATTGGCAATCCTTTCTTGTGATAAATTGAGAAACTCTAGCATTTTCTAATCCTTTCCATTGCTACAAATTCGTGTCCTAAAGGCTAGCATCTCCTACCCACTGCACATCCACTTCCATGCGCATTGATTACGAGATCAAAACGCTTGATATTGGAAATCAAGCCTTGTGCTACAACGGTAATTGTAATTTCCATTTTCCCTTCTTGTTCTTTCTTATTGCTTGTACTCTCCTTGCTACTCCTAGGGTTGGAGGCTGCTGATTGGAGAGGGTGCTATCTTCTCAGGTGGAGAAAGATCTTCTTGGTGGAGAAGGAGGACTTTGGACTACTTTTAGAAGGTCTCAATGGGAAGCTACTTCAAGGAGGAAGGCTACTTCAAGGGGAAGCTTGAAGTGTCTTGAAGTGAAGGTTGCTTCATAGTTGGTGAGATGACTTCAGGGTGAAGGTTGTCCAAAGGGTGAGGAAGGTATTTGTAATTTTGTGTAACATCCTAAAAAGATAACAAAATTAAAATACTTTCAAATCCCAATTGGAAACAATTGGGTAGTGGACTGACTCCCTTAGTTTTTGCTAAGGGTGGAACAACTCTAAACATCTTACCTCTTTCTTCTTATCTCAATTGTGGTTTCTTGAGTTGAATTACTCTAAAATATCTATAAAACCCTATTCACCCCCCCTCTAGTGGTTTTTCAGGTGTCACTGTATACTCATTTGATTTTCCCCTCGAGATGGGCCCCTTATGCCCCCATTAAAGTACTAGCCAGTCACATTGTGTGCTACCTCTTGGTCTCTGTGAATTTCTTGTGCATCACTCTCTTCCCAATGAAGAACTCTAGAAAAGATTCTACAATATTAAACAATTTGTTGTCTATTATTGACTTAAGTTTATCTAGACATGGATTCTTTCCAAAACTATTGTTCCTTAACCATTCTAGTTTCTAATTGAAATTGTAAAAATAAATTATTAAAATTAACATAACTTATTTCAATTATTTATCCTAATTATAAGTATTTTGATTTTTGTATTTCCTATATGGTCCACATGTCATATAGTCTTACTTATTATATCTTTTTATCTCATTATTTTTATCAATTTGTTGTTTCTTAATTTTTTATTTCAATAAAAGACCTTAGTGGGACCAGTTACCATTCTTTTACTAGATAGGTTAAATCAATAAATCATGGTTCCCTTCACATAGTATTGGAAATCTATAAGCACAAACAAATTATAGGAAGAATAGTACTACAATTCAATTTTGTAGTAAACACAATCATAACCATACTATCTTTTTTTTTCATTAAGTACCTCGAGATATTACATACTTTTTTAGGAATCTACATCTTTGAGAATGTCTTATTATTAGGTTATCTTCTAAATTTATATCATTTATTCATTAAGTCTTCTTCTCATATGTACTTCTATTACATCCTATCAAATAAACTTACTAAATTTACACATATCTCATTTTCCTCTGAAATACATAATATTTGAGTTAAATCAACATAACTAGAAATATCACTTGAGATACTAAGCTATAAACATTTATATGAATCATTATCATGTAAATATAATGTTTAAATTCATCTAAAATAGTCAAAATCAATATGTAAAATTTATTGGCATATGTGTGGTGTATAAAATACCATTAGGATAAGTCAAGGATTACATCATTTAGTTAAGATAATAAAAATTACCAGTTAACATGTTTATGTCTTATAGATAAGGGAACCATTCAATACCCAAAAATGATGTTTCTAGTCTAGATATCTAGCACATCTACAATATCTGAAAAATCCAAAAACTTGATCATTTCTCCTTTGCATGGTTGCAACTAGGATAATTTAAGAAGAAATGGAGAGGAAACCACCATAAATTTTGTAAATCAAAATCCTAATATGATAACAAAGATTTGGTAACTACTATGTTAAATAAGATATTAATAGACAAGATATAACTTATTAAGAATAACATCTAGCTAGACCTTGTCTATCTAGACTTTCCTCAAAACCCTAGAAATCACCCTCCCCTTTTCCATTTCAATTTTCTATATATAGTATAGAGTAATTACATGTTTAGGGTTGTAAGTGGCCATATAGTTATGTTAAGTTTCTTGGGTGAAAACTGTCTTACCCTTTTTTATAATTTTACTACATTCCGTAATAAGTTTGACAACCTTTGGGGAGATTGTTCTATGTGCTCTTTCATGGACTGAATTTTTAAAAGTCATGTGATTTCTTTTATGAACCTCCACATCCAATCAATAGGTTAGAGTACCTTTGGAGATTCACTTTGAACTCTTTGGACATCAACTTGTCATCAATCGACAAGTTGGTTCCATAACCTAATCAATGCCTCCTACACAACTCGGTCTGACCTTTTGGACCAAGTACTCACAAATGCTTCAAAAACATTCACTTACTTGAGTCGATGTCGACCTACAAGTTCCTTTGAACTTCTATAAGTTGTTCGACATTTTGGCCTTCATAGTCCAAATCTAGTCAACAAAACAAAAACCTTATCATATCCAAGAATAATTCATAATCTTACTTTTGATGGCTCAATTGTTTATTTTATTTTTTTATAATTGTAGGTTAGGTTCTCGCTTAATTTTGAATATATTTTTCTTTCTTCTCCTCGAACTTTGTTTTTTCATGCATTTTAGCAATCTTTGAACTGTTTGTCACTCTCATGTATGTTTACTTTTAGTCATTATATTATTCTATTTATTAGTCGAACAACTATCTAATTTTAATTGAAAAGTTTTCCTTGTAGTTATAGTATTGTTTACATATTTATATAGTTTGTTGCAGATATTGGATTGTCCTAAGTATCAACTTCCTTTCTTTATCTTATCTTTTCTACTTAATAAATGTATTTGTTTGTTCTTTTTTTTTAATGATGTATTGATTGACTTATTAACTATGTCTCTTCAATAGTAACAATTTTCATTCTATCATCTATTTATTTCTTAATTGATAACCAATTTTTAACTAAATAGGTTTTTGAATGTGATTCCTTTAGAAAATGTGTGTATCTATTATATAGTGTACTACTCAAATTTATATTTAATAATAGTAATAATCTATACTTAATCATTTAATTCAAGTGAAATTAGTACTTTATATACATTTTGGGCCTCATATCCCTCAAAATAAAGCTATAGTCTTTTTTACTTACTACAATTGATGACAAATACCAACATAATTGTGTTATTTCATGTTATTCTTCATCAAATTTAAGTACACATCACATGTTAAGAACTCAATAAAGACTATATCTAACCAATGTTTACGATATATTTGATAAAGAAAATCCTACATATAGGAAATTTAAGTTAAGTGGCATCTAGTCACAAAATGTTGTGAACAAATTTTAACATAAAATAGTCTACCTAAGAAGATTCTAGTTCCATTGAAATCAAAAAAAGAATTTGAAACATAAGGCAAAATATTATTAAGACTATGAAAGACCTTTAAGTATAAAATATCTAGTTAATATAAAATTTCTTTTCATTTTTAACAAGGATGATAAAAATATTGACTTGTTGTGAGGATCCTTGATGTTTATCTTGTGAAATATTCAGGGAAGACAATGCTTGAAGTGAAACCAATGCACAATAATCAATATTCGTGGTTTCAGATGGTTTCATATAATAATTAAATCTAGTGAAGAAGGTGAATATTTGTCCTAAATGCCAAAATTTTTATTTTCGTCCGCAAGGAATAAAATCCATGTTTCATGTAGGCCTCTAAGTGCATTAAAAATGTGGGCAATGGACCCTTTGATACATTGTAAGGAAAAAGGAGAAAGATAATATTTTATAAAGGCAATGCGAGTAATGAAACTAATAGTATTGATCAAAATTCACTAATGCAAGTAGGCAATAAGTTGCATTTTTATCTCCATTGGATTTTAACTAATAATTATGATCATATATGTCAAAAAATACTAGCATTGAATATTTTGGTCAAACATAAAAGCTTCATAAAGCTAGATAATTTTATTTATAATATAATACTAATAGTAAAATGATAAAATAGGGCTAGAATATCCTTATAGTAACAAATCTAAAACATGGTGATTGTAAATGAACAACAAGAGATATAGCTTTGAAAACATTACACTACTATCTTCTAGTAAATAAACTCAACAATCTCTATCCAATATTTTCTCTCACTCTTATTACTTCATAATGACAAATCATAATGCAATAACCTCTATGCAAGTTGTTGTCTCCACCCACACCCAACTTAAATAAATATATGGGCCCCTACTCTTACTCTCAATAATCCAACTAAATGCATGAATATAAAGCACATGTTGTAGTACTATGGAATACTAAATATGATTAATATGATGCATGGTTTCAAGTATTTTGGAAAAATAGGCACACTTTCTTACAATAGTTACAATGCTTTGCTAAAGCTTCTCAATCATAAAATGGAGTTCATAACTCTTTCCTTCTATATTCCTTCAAAAACATCATGTACCAAGTGAGGTCATCATCTCTATATGCATCTATAGTCCAAGTGGGTTTTAGTTGTTGTGTGAGAAAATCATGTATGATTAGTCATGTTCAATGCCTCTACAGTCATCATTAAAAGGCATCAATGCTATAATATTCAAAATGTCCTAAAAAATGAGAAAGAAATATTAGTATACCTACAATCCTTCCCCATTTATGATAAGAAAATGTCTTAAGAGCCCTCCCTACTTCCTACTATCTCGAGGACAGTTTCATTAAGGAAATGCTTCTAATAGTTAGATTGTGCTAGACTTAAATAACAATAATCCAAACATATCTAAATAATTTTATATTTTACTACATATAATTTTACTATTTATCTATTGTACATAGAGAAGATGATAACAAACTAAATTTTGAATACAATCATCCTTTATGGATGCCCTCAAAAGATAAAATAGATATCACAAAAATCACACAAGGAATGTGACTCTTTAGTCTTTAATAGTTCTAGTGTTTGCATCAAAAAAGAGAACAACATAGATTCAAGAATACTTGAGATAGAAATGGCCAACCTCAATCATAATTATGACCTATAACAAACTCTATCAAATAGAAAGAGAAAACCAATAAAGAAAGTACAATTACCATTCATTGGAATACGGTGGTCATCACATATGGCCCACAAGGTTCCATGTTTTTCTCACTAGAAACAAAATTATGGTGGTCTGACTAGGGATGTCAATTGTGCTATGAACAAACCATATTCTCCCACATAAATGCACCAAATCGTTATGGTGCGGATATGGTTTAAATTTTAAAATCATTGCAGTGTGGTGTGGTTATGTATCTAGAAAAAATAATCATGGATAAAACCACACCACAGTTAATTTGTTTTTCATATAGATAAATGATGAATCCTCCAGATTCATCCTCTCAGTCGCCAATTCTAGGGATCTTGTGCCTCATATCAACTAGATTACCCTTGATTTTAGTTTATTTTAAGTATCCTTTTAGTTTCGTGTAAATAGTGCACTACTAGCTCAAATTACCCTAGTTTCCAGTTTATTTGACCTCATTTTCCCCTACTCACGTTCTCTCTCCTCCACAGATCATCCATGACCCCTACAGCCTTAACTCTAAACCCAAACGGTCTAAAGACCGTTTGAGCCCATTCGATCTCAAGACCGTTTGAGCCCATTCGGTCTTAAGACCGTTTGAACCCATTCGGTCTCAAGATCATTTGAGCCCATTCGATCTCAAGATCGATAGGCCAGCAGAGACCATTTGAAGGATAACTCAAGCCCGTGCAATAACAGATCAAGATCATGAAGCAAAACAATCTCCATGATCGTACTAGCCACACCACGGTCGTGGCGGATCGCTAACAGTGCCAAGTCTCCATCTTCCACGACCGTGTTGGCCACACCACGGTCGTGGCGCATTGCCAACAATGCCATTTTTCCATCCGCCATGACCGTGCTGGTCACGTCACGACAGTGGCGCATCGCCCACAGTGCCAAGTTCTCACCTGCCACGCACGTGCAAGGCGGCACGGCTGTGGGGCTGTAGCCTCACCACGACCGTGGTGTCACACCACGGTCATGGTACAACATCACCAGAGCCCAAGTTCTCACCCGCCACGCCCGTGCAAGGCGGCACGGCCGTGGGGCTGTAGCCTCACCACAACCGTGGTGTCACGCCATGGCCATGGCACAACGTCACCAGAGCCCAAGTTCTCACCCGCCACGCCCGTACAAGGAAGCACGGCCGTGGGACAGTAGCATCACCACGACCGTGGGGCCTCAACACGGCTGTGGCGCGTCGTCCCCTACCTCCCGACACTGATAAGTTCTCAATCTACTGCTCCAAAGCTCCATGGCCCCATGTGTCGCACTCCTCACCAAGAGTATTGACGACCTGCAGCACCTCACGATCCCAGACTGCTTGGAAGAGTGCAAGGTCCCAGACCGTTTGGAGGAGCTCACGGTCCTAGACCCTTTGGAGGAGCTCACGATCTCAGATCGTTTGGAGGCTAGATTCTTGAGGTCGTTTGGATGTCGCTTAATCAAGATCATAGAGAGAGCGCAGACTGTTTGGCACCATGGTCACAAGACCATTTGGAGGGGATATTTCAAGACCGTTTGGTCTAAACAAACTGAAACCATTTGATGCAAAAAGCCGCAAGATCGTTTGGGACCAGACCTGTACCTATAAATAGGACCAGCTGGGTCCCCAGTTTGGACATCAGTTCCAGGACGTTGACAGGATGCCAGTACACAGTTTCGATCCAAATCCAGTCTCGTCTACACCAGTTTCATTCCACCGAATGTATGTATTGCAATCAAGGAGACTGAGAAGAGAAGGAAGACGGAGCGAGAGAGACTGTCTGGACTGTCTAGGCGTCTCCCATTCCGTGTCCAGATCTGCTCTGACACGACGTAAAAGACCACTTCATCTTCACCGAGCTGCGACTACCTTCTGCATCGAGTTCATGGTGGATTTCTCCCTCTTTCTCATTCTTCTTGTCTCTCGCATGAGGAGCGAGTAGTTTCATCCACTGGGGCATGGGGACTAGCCCCGCTGCACATTCTTTATAATCTATACTAAAAGATGTTATCTTTCTGATTCAATACTAAATCGGTTCGTACATGCTGGAATGTTGGCCGCGTTCTTGTATGCATCTATTGTCTTTCATTGTGGTTTGTCTACGAATGCTCTTGGGACTCGAATACTGATTTAGTGTTGGTTTCTGGTGTGTGTATCCACCTCACATCCATATCGGTGTCTAGGAACGCTTCTCAAGGGATGGAGTAAACTCACCTCCATCGTTGCACTTCCGCACTATGAAATGGAATCAGTTGATGTACGGAAGTGCAACCTTGCTGGGTCGAGGAACACATTCCGCGGAGGGAGTGGTGCAAGGTATTTGACCATTCGTTCGGGAATGGATGACATTGCAACACTCCCACATTTCTCGTAGCTATTTCCTTGAAAGAGGGATAGTCTATAAGGATACTAATCGAATTGGTAATTATCGCTCGCTTGTTAGTTTTCCGATACACGTTTCATGAGGTTGAGTAAGGTTCTCTCTTCGGAGGTTACATCTCTTCATTAACACATAGATATGTACCGGATGAGGTTTACTCAACCCGTGAAGGATGTGTGCATTACTCTTATCCTATAAGACATCGATATTGTATAACATCCATGTATTTTTCTTACAAGTCTTGTTATTTTTGGTACAGGTACAATACATGTGTAGTGGTGGTGAATACCCGCATCACCCCAGTGATCCATCATCATTTTCTAATCCTAGATTTTAATCCTTAAACTAGTTTTTATTCTTGCCTTTACTTTTGCGTGTTTTAGGTTAAATAACTCAAATCAAACTTTTGGTCTTAGATGATTGAATTCGATCGGTACGAAATGAGAAAAAGACACTCAGATTCTTAACGTTGTTCTTTGGGTTCGATCCTAAATTTGTACTATGATAAGGCTTCCACACTCTTGTGGGGTTGGAGCATTTATCTAGCACCAGTTGTAGGTAAACCTAGAGAGAACATCAACTCCCTAGACTTTTTCGTGCACTTTAGGACTTCCATTGGAAGAGTAATCTCTTGATGTAAGTTCTAGATCCATCAAAAAAATGGCGCTGTTGTCGGGGACAACGGTATAAGAATCATCTTTTTGGAATTCTGTGTCGATTTAGGTTTCTCTAGGGTTTTCCATTTTCTTTTCAAAAACCTAAAAAGTTAAGGGCTTAATCTCACATATTTTCTTGGATTTGAAGTGGTTGGTCATGCCTGATAAACTCTTTCTTTGATTTCAGGTACCAACTCTCTTCAAAATGAAGCAGTCGACACCACCAACCGTTAGATGTCAACTATGTGGTGACTATTATCATGCATCAATTTACTGCTTCAATGTCCCTCCTCTCTACGTGATGGCTCTACGTCAAGTAATCGTGAATCGTATAGTTGGGAAACTCAAAGCGGCCTCTTCATACTACTATGGATATAACACAAGTTATAATTCGTATCACCTTGGAGGCTACTACAAAAAACCTAACTATGGTGGATTTCAAGGCGTGGACTACAATGTAGAACGGAACCTGGAAAATAATGCAATTCAATACTATGATGAGGGGATCCATTATCAACATCAATCAAATAGATATAGGGAAGAGCTTTTTCATGAAGATCAACGCTCATTGATGGAAGAACTACGTGCTTTACAAACGTCGGTGGCTAAACAACTAGTTGATCAGACAGTCATGACCAAGAAGTCGATAGCCGATCTAGATCAACTTATGCAACTTGTCAACGCTCCTGAGCAACATGTAGAACAACCACCTATTTCAACTAAACACACCCCTAGTCCATATGTTGCAATCGATTACGATGATGATTATGAAACCATGTGGGATATTCCTTCCAATGATCTTCAAAGAATCAGTGCAAGGTGAGTAATCATCTCCAGAGTTAATAATTGAACCCAAGGATGATTTCTTCATAACATTACAAGAGAAAGAATCATCTTCCGAACTAAGACCTGACTCAGAAAGTGATTCATGCACTATGCCCTTAGGTGAAAGATTGAGTAACCAATATGAGGATTTTCTACAGTCAGGAGATCAATGGGGGATAAACTTCAATAATTACCCACCTTCTAACTTCATAGACTCAAATCCAACCATTGAAGACCAATTGGAGATAATCGATTCCCTCAATGACAAAATCTTTTCAACTTCAGCTGTCTCATCAATAAAATCCATAAAAGAAGGGTTAATATCACAAGGACTCTACACTCCTTCACAGTCAGACTCAGATGGATATGTGACCAATTTAGACAAAGATATGTCTTTTATGCATGAGAATCAAATGTCACCATTTCTAGAACAAGACCTGAATTGTCCTTATGAAGAAATTTCTAATCATTCGGTTGATCTAGGAACAGACTTCGAGGATAGGACTGATCAAGATCTTGATTCAGGAATGGACCATTCCACTCTCACTGATGAAATAGAATCAAGGGAGGATGACGGGTCTCAAGATGACAATCCTATGACCATTCCTCTTCATGAGATGATGTTACCTGAGTTGCCACCACCACAAGAATTCCAGACAGAGCCAGTCCTCGAACAAGAGCATGATCTTTCTATTGAATCTCCTAGTCACTTGAACGAGTTGACAGTGCACTATGAAGAGAAACATGAACCACCTATTGATTTTGGAATGGATTATGATATTGCCGTAGACTCTTGTAATGACAAAAAGGGCCTGTGCGAGGACATCGAGTCACAAACCCATCCACTTAGAGCAACTCACCCATATGAAGAAGACCTTCCTAACATTCAAGAAACTAAGATATGTCTTTTACTTGAGCCATGTTTCAATCTTCCCATAGCAACTCCTCCCGAGCACTCAATAGAACCAGAGGAGTACTATGAAGAAGTGCTCGAACAACAATCTGACTCGGAAATGGAGTACTTTAGTCCCAACATCGAAGAAACGGAGTCATCGAGAGATTCTAGCCTTCAAAACATTTTCTCATGGACTAATCCCTCCCATGAAGAGACATCATTGGAACCTATACCACAGAATCCAATGATTTCCTCAACTGAGCAAGAGTTCGTCCCACCAGTCGAATCCTCTTCTAGTTACTTGGATGAATTAAGGGTATTCTATGAGGAAAATTTTGAATAAAATTTTGAAAAGAAGAATGACGCTCTTATCAATCTCAACATTGATAAAAATGAGGAAACTTTTCACAATGACATCTCTGATGAAGAAACGTCATCCTGGCTACCATATCCTACATAAGAAAAGCTAGGTGACGAAATGAAGCCTGAACCAGATCTGCCACCTGATCCAGGACAGGAGGAAGTTCAAGTGGCCGACCCTCAATCAACTGCTCTAGATTTTAAAGAAAGAAGTTTTACTTTGAACTTCGAGGGCGAGCCACAACTGGAGCACACAAATAGGCATGACTTTGATTATTCACCTAATCCCCCAATTTTGACTTCATATATTCCACCTCCCCGCTGATGGGGGAAGGCCTCTGGATTCTTCTGGACAGACAAAGAGGCGAACGAAACATGTATCCAAATCATCCAGAAAACATGTTCGAGTTGCCATGACCACCCAGTCAACAGGTTGTTCAGGCCACTCCCTCTCTCTCGGCACCGACTATTATGAGACATCTTTTCCAGACCTTCTTCCAACTACAAGGACCAACAAGTTAATACTGTGCAACTCTTCCCCTCCATCTCGAACCTAGTATTTGTTCCAAAATGAGCAAACTCACAAGTTCGAGGTGGAGGGCGGATGGTATGACTCTCACTCCACCCTCTACCTTTACTGCTTTCTGTTTTTCCATTTTATTTTCTTTTTCATAATTTACCAGCCTTTTTGTAGTTTTCCAAAAATAAAGCCTTTATCTAGTCGGCTTTTGCTTTTCGAATCTATGGTCATCACCTCTTTTCGTTGCAAATCCATGAGAAACAAATGATTAAAATTAGATGATAAATGATTTCATCTTATATAGCCTATGAACCCTAATGTCATATCCTTAAAATGATGATAAGCTTCAATAAGATTGAGATAGATCAAATGCATCGTGCCTCGAACTGAATAATGGATATGTAGTATGGAATTCTCATTTGAATTTCTATCCTGTCACTTTTTGAGCAGAGTGTGATGGAGAAAAAGAACTCGTCATATAGAATCGCTAAGCAAACGACATTATGATCCGAACACTCTTCTACACTTCTTCCTTCATTTTCATACCCTTTCGCGCGTCAATCATGCCAAAGCTTTAAGTTCGGTGTGGTAAACCACACCCCTGCCGAACTCTAAGTTCGGTGTGGTAAACCACACCTTTTTCTAGTATAAACTAGAACTTTTCTGAACTCTAAGTTCGGTGTGGTACACCACACCCCTCTTTCTACTACCGCTTCTTCCATACCCCTCAATACATAACAGGGGTGTATCACCTTCTCATTTTGATTCAAAAAGTATACAATGATGATTGTGCACATACCAAGGTTGGTGAAAAATCTACCCTGATTCCAAAAAGAGGCCTGGCAGCCCAACTTTACAAAAATTCAAAAATACCCTTTCTCCCAAGCCAAGTGAGAATGAATAAAATCCAGAGTGTGAATAAAAACATGAGAATTGTGCCCTGAATAAGGATAACTGATAAAGGTCTTGCCAGACCGGTACATTAGCTGCCCTCATAAAGGCAGATGTGTCGTGACCGGTAGTGAGACCCTAAGGATCCAAAAATGACCCCTTACCTCCCCCCGAAGAGGTAAAACAACCAAAAGCCTTAAGCCAACCTATACACACTTCTGTGTTACCTTTAGAAAAAAAATTAGGAGTAAGGCTAAGTCAACCAGTATTGTGCACAAATATTCAAAGTGTCTTGATGAATTACCAATAATAAGAGTCTTTAGTCAATTACAAGAGAGACTCTTATATCTTGATCATACCCCCATACTCTCCTTTTTCAACACCAGTGACAGATCATATGCATTTTGTTGATTCTATGGGTCTGTTCAAAGTCTCACAAAACTTTTAAACATGATCAATACAACAGAGAGTAAGAAGGAAATACTTCATTAAAGTGAACTTAGAAATGAGGATATCATAAGATGTATTATGTGATCTAAGGAAGCCTTGATGATGTATCGATCTGAGCCATGAACAAAATTACGATATGACAATAGGATGAGGCAATTACGAGATGAACGACTTCATTTGCGACTATTTTAAGTTTTCTGATCCTCGAGACGAGCAACGCTTAAGTTCAGTGTGGTGATGAATCCTCCAGACTCATCCACAGTCACCAATTCAAAGGATTTTTGACGTTTTTGCCCTAATTTTGTTTCACCTCATTTTCCTTTTTCTTTTTCGTGAAATTTCTGAGGCAATTATGAAATGGATGAGCATTTTGGCGACTATCTTAGGCTTTTTCATTCCTCGGGACGAGCAACGCTTAAGTTCGGTGTTGTGATGAATCCTCCATATTCATCCTCTCAGTCGCCAATTCTAGGGATCTTATGCCTCATATTGACTAGATTAACCTTGTTTTTAGTTTACTTTAAGTATCCTTTTAGTTTCGTGTAAATAGTGCACTACTAGCTCAAATTACCCTAGTTTCCAGTTTATTTGATCTCATTTTCCCCTACTCACATTCTCTCTCCTTTGTAGATCATCCATGACCCCTACAGCCTTAACTCTAAACCCAAACGGTCTAAAGACCGTTTGAGCCCATTCGGTCTCAAGACTGTTTGAGCCCATTCAGTCTCAAGACTGTTTGAGCCCATTCGGTCTCAAGACCGTTTGATCCCATTCAGTCTCAAGACTGTTTGAACCCATTCGGTCTCAAGATCGTTTGAGCCCATTCAATCTCAAGACCGATAGGCCAGCAGAGACCGTTTGAAGGCTAACTCAAGCCTGTGCAACAACATATCAAGATCATGAAGCAAAACAATCGCCACGACCGTGCTGGCCACACCACAGCTGTTGCGCATCGCCAATAGTGCAAAGTCTCCATCCGCCATGACCGTGCTGGCCACACCACGGCTGTGGCGCATCACCAACAATGCCAAGTCTCCATCCGCCACTACTGTGTTGGTCATGCCACGACTGTGGTGCATCGCCCACAGTGCCAAGTTCTCACCTGCCATGCCCATGCAAGGCGACACGGCCGTGGGGCTGTAGCCTCACCACGGTCGTGGCACAACATCACGAGAGCCCAAGTTCTCACCCACCACTCCCATGCAAGGTGGCACAACCATGGGGCTGTAGCCTCACCACGATCATGGTGTCACGCCACAGCCATGGCACAACGTCACCAGAGCCCAAGTTCTCACTCGCCACACCCGTGCAAGGCAGTATTGTTATGGGACAGCAACATCACCACGACCGTGGTGCCTCAACATGGCTGTGGTGCGTCGTCCCCTACCTCCGGGCACTGCTAACTTCTCAACCTACTGCTCCAAAGATCCATGGCCCCCAGTGTCGCCCTCCTCACCAAGAGTATTGACGACCTGCAGCACCTCACGATCCCAGACTGCTTGGAAGAGCGCAAGGTCCCAGACCGTTTGGAGGAGCTCACGGTCCTAGACCGTTTGGAGGAGCTCACGATCTCAGATCATTTGGAGGCTGGATGCTCGAGGTCATTTAGACGTCGCTTAATCAAGATCACAGAGAGAGCACATACCATTTGGCACCATGGTCACAAGACCATTTGGTAGCAAACGGTCTACAGACCGTTTGAAGAGGATATTTCAAGACCGTTTGGTCTAAACAAACTGAAACCGTTTGATGCAAAAAGCCACAAGATCGTTTGGGAACAGACCTATACCTATAAATAGGACCAGTTTGGCATCCGTTCCGGGACACTAACGGGCTGCCATACACAGTTCCGATCCAAATCCAGTCCCGTCTACGCCAGTTTCATTCCACCGACTGCCCGTATTGCAATCAAGGAGACTGAGAAGAAAAGGAAGACGGAGCGAGAGAGACTGTCTGGACTCTCTAGGTGTCTTTCGTTCCGTGTCCAGATCTGCTCCGACACAACGTAGAAGACCGCTTCATCTTCACTGAGCTACGACTCCCTTCTGCACCAAGTTCATGGCGGGTTTCTCCCTCTTTCTCATTCTTATTGTCTCTCGCATGAGGAGTGAGTAGTTTCATCCACTGGGGTGTGGGGACTAGCCCCGTTGCCCATACTTTGTAATCTGTACTAAAAGATCTTATCTTTCTGATTCAATACCAAATCGTTTCATACATGCTTGAATGTTGGCTGTGTTCCTATATGCATCTATTGTCTTTCATTGCGGTTTGTCTACGACTGCTCTTGGGACTCGAATATCGATTTAGTGTTGGTTTCTGGTGTGTGTATCCAATGCACATCTGTTTCGGTGTCTAGGAACACTTCCCGAGGGATGGAGTAAACTCACCTCCATCGTTGTACTTCCGCACTATGAAATGGAATCAGTTGACGTACGGAAGTGCAACCTTGCTGGGTTGAGGAACACATTCCACAGAGGGAGTGGTGCAAGGTATTTGACCATTCGTTTGGGAATGGCTGACGTTGCAACACTCCCACGTTTCTCTTAGCTATTTCCTCGAAAGAGGGATAGTCTATAAGGATACTAATCGAATTGGTAATTACCGTTCACTTGTTAGTTTTCCGGTACACGTTTCACGAGGTTGAGTAAGGTTCTCTCTTCGTAGGTTACATCTCTTCATTGAAACGTAGATATGTACCGGATGAGGGTTACTCAACCTGTGAAGGATGTGTGCATTACTCTTGTCCTATAAGACATCGGTATTGTATAACATCCATGTATTTTGCTTACAAGTCTTGCTATGTTTGGTACTGGTATAATACATGTGTAGTGGTGGCGAATACCTGCATCACCCCAGTGATCCATCATCATTTGCTAATCTTAGATTTTAATCCTTAAACTAGTTTTTATTCTTGCCTTTACTTTTGCATGTTTTTGGCTAAATAACTCAAATCAAACTTTTGGTCTTAGATGATTGACTTAGATCTGTACGAAACGAGAAAAGACACTCAGATTGTAACGACCTCAAATATGGGTATCTATTTCCATATCCTTTCTCCTAAAAAATTGAGCTTTATTCCTTTCTTTAACTATTTTGAGTAGTATCTTTGATTCTAAAATAAGTTAACATGTCTTTAGACCTATGATACCTTGAAGGAAATGAAAATCTTAAGATCACTCATATAAGTATTATCACATTTAACCTTGCATGTGTTATCCATTTCTTAGGCTATATAAACACCCATCTATTGTATTCGTGGCTAGCGAATTAAAAATGGACTTTAGAAATCAGAACCATGTTCCTTACTAGTTTTATAACCAACTGTCATATTGACAGCCATAAGGAGGATCAAGACATAATTATATTGCATTAAAGGGAATATTTAAACTTAGACATTTTTCACTTGAGTGTCGTGCTTTCTGGACATAGTTGCTAGCCGGTTAATAGCCTTTTGATAACGCAACCTAACAGAGACGGCCCTTCATCTTCCTCCTGATGAATAGAGCACGCGTAGGCGTTACAGCGTTACTGGGACTCAATCATCCGGTCGCACAATCTCAGGGCCTTAATTGCCCGTGGTGTTGCCGGTGGTGGTTTCGGGAGAACAAAGCGATCATAATAAATACTAACGCCACGCCTGTGGTGCCTTGAGCGTCGAATGCCCAAAAGCAACTCAACCGGCTACTGTGGGTTTTCCCGTAAAACCTTGACGCCTCATCCTTTTAGTTTCAGCCACCGGTGAATATTCACAAATGAGGAACAATTTCCCTTCCCAGCTTCTTCAACCAATTTCCACTGTGCATCGCTGCCGCTTCGCGCCAGTGCAGCCGACATTTCAGGCGAGGAAACGGGAAGAAGTGCTACTATTTTTTTCATTCTCGGATCGATTGGAGGTAAGAGAACCACCACAGACCCCTATGCTTCAGTTCTCCGCCTTCTTTCCACACGGGTTTAAACCCAACTGCTTGGTCGACGAAGGTCGCCGCCGTCGACCTTGGGTTCATCGTCATTGGGAAGGTTGACGGGTTATGAATCACAAGCTCTGGTTTTGTTCTTTACATTGATTATCGGAGGTACTCGCAAACGATCCACGCTAGTTTTGGGTTCTTTGCTGCCCACAATGCCTTCCAGTAACTTCGACTTCCTCTATTCCGATTCACAACCGCCGGTGGTGGTGAGGAATGGCGAGCGTCGTGTTTGGCTAGTGGTAGTTTGGGTACGAATAGAGCCTCGGTGAGTGGAAAATTTCTGGATCGCGTTGGCGAGTTGCCGTTCTGTATGTGACAAACATAAAATTCTGTCAGGTATTGTACACGGGGAGTTGTCGGGGTCCGTGTGCGTTCTCGTTATTTCTGGTGTTTCTGGAAACACCTGTCCTCCAATTCATATTATCGATTGTCCCTGCAATGTGCACGCGAGAGGAACAGGTTGCCTCCATGTTCGGAATCGCAGGTGTCATCGGATCACGTTGAGGTTGGGAAACCAGAACACAAAGTTGTTGGATTGTCTCAATTAATTTAACATGCCAGTGATTAATAAGACTTAATCAGTCGTGCTTCACGTATTAGGACCTTACTGGTCATGGAGTAACTTATTCACAAATTACCTTTCGATTTCATTCCAACTCGCATTGACCATTTACGTTGTTGGTTGGAAATCTAGGAGATATTAGTCATTATTTTCATGTGGCTTCAGTACCTGTATATTGTAGTAGTTGGTTTGACCGGATCGATCAATATTGAGTCAGTGGATAATTATAGATGAGTGTGTGGGTGTTTTAAAATCAGGTAGATTTTCTAAATATTTAGGCTTCAGGACCTAACCTGAGATTTTAAGGGAAGTGTTTTGCAAGACGATCATACTGGAATAACGGCAGATGAACTGCGCATTCGACTGAATGAATTTCTAATCGATGATGCTCTTTGGAGTTACTTCTACAACGTATGCCTTGAGTTTTAAAATGTAAGTTCCGCCTGGGTACACTGATGTTTGGGAAATCAGAGAGTGTAATCATGATTTTCCCTATACCATTTGCTGAAATTTCAGGACTAGTATGGGTTAAGTGTGGGTGATTATGTGATTCCATACATGGGATCTTCCGGGTGTTTAGCATGGACCTTTGTGCCAAATATCGATTTTCATAGGGAGTGTTTAGCTGGTTTAAATATTGCATAAGGAACAATATTAACACAAAGTATAATATTATGCGTAGGTGATATTAAACTTGGCTCAGACCTAGGTGACATTTTATTTGGCGTAAGTAGGACTTGAGGTATGTATTCATCCCTATTTATAACTGAGCATTTATATGACTATATTTTCCCATAATGAGGCATTTTTTGAAAAACTTGCTCTTATTCTATTTGTTTGACAATTCATGTACTTTCATTTGGATTTTTATTATTCCTTTGAAATTATTATCATGTGACTTGGGTTAATGACCCCATCTGCTATTGTGCTTAAATCATGCTACATGTTTGTGAAAGGTATATCTTGCCACTCTATTTATGCATGTTAGATAGCTCGACTAGTTTAACTATTGTAGACGCTTATGCATAACCATTAGGGTATGCTTTTCTACCCGGGGTATGTTTTTCTACCCTTATATATACAGAGGCGGGCTTTTCCGCCTAGGGTGTGCTTTTCCACCCATTTTACTTAGTCCATTGACTCAGTGGTGTCATGGCCCTACTATAGTTACTGTAGTCTAATATATCTACATTCGAACTATTATGATTGTTGTATATTGTGAATGGTTAATGGCAAGATGTGTTATTTCACTTTTTATTTATATGCCTCATTCTTTTGGAAATTCCTTCTCTTGCTAATTTTCATTGAAACTTACCTAGCTTCAATGGCCCCTTTTTTATGGGAACATCTTACTTTACTTTTTAAATTCCCTAGTTAGTCATTTAACGTACATACTCAGCTTTTGTTGATTCATAGCTTGTTTTCCTATTATTCTGGGTGTTCCCTCCACCCAAGTGTAGGTGTTCTACAGGACAGAGATTGAGGATGATTGTGAGCTAATTGGTGGACATAAGGATAAATTGAGATAGCCTTGTTACCCTCTGCATATGGGATCAAGTGTACATAAATGTAATGTTCTCATTCTTTGTACTGCCCTTAGGGTGAGAATGTTATGTACATGGCCATATTTTGTAACTTTGTAAATAGTAAATTTTTCTGCTGCATAATTATTTCAAGGCTCAAATTTTTACCATTGAGTGGGCCCTCTATCGGGTTGCACTCTTTATACAGATTCTTAACGTTGTCCTTTGGGTTCGATCCTAAATCTATACTATGATAAGGCCTCCACACTCTTGTGGGGTTGGAGCATTTATCTAGCACTAGTTGTAGGTAAACCTAGAGAGAACATCAACTCCCTAGGGTTTTTGGTGCACTTTAGGATTTCGATTGGAAGAGTAATCTCTTGATGTAAGTTCTAGCTCCATCAATAAATATATGCAGAATAATATTCTAAGTACACTATTTATTATTATTCTCACACTTACTAGATCTATACTTTTAAATGGCATTTTAAAAATTAGAACTTTCATTCATGTGAAGCAAAATTTTGGAGTTCTTTTGTTTTGTATTATGAATAGGACATTGTTGTTTCACATTTCTATGTTGTTGTTTTTATTTATTATGTAGAAATTCATCATAAACTTAATGTATAATGCAACTAAGAGTAATAATAATTTGTTCCCAATGTGGTGTAGTGTGGTTTAGTGTCGTGCAATGTGGTTAATACCAATTTTTTAATGGTGGTATATACTTTCTCATATCAAACACTACAATAGATATGGTGCGGATATTGATTTTTAACTATGGTGTAGTTATGGTTTTGGACTAAACCACACCATACCTACACCACTTCCATCCCTATGTGTGACACTGATTACCAATGACATTGTAGACTGTATAAAGACGTTCTTGTATGGAAAATAAACAATATAACATACTTTCTCAAAAAAAATACCAATAACACCCTTTGAAAAATATTTCCTAAAACAACGCACTTGGGTCTAAACCAACCACTTCATGTCACATTTTTATGCATCTACATGAAAAGTGCCACATATACTAACACTTTTCTTACTTTAATGCATAAAATAAAAACATCACATTGAGTGGCATTTTAAACTTGAAAGGGCATGTTGGAACCGCCACTCAATAAGAAAGCCTATTCTATAGGAGGCCTCCTATAGAAATATGGTAGGAGACCAATCAAAATTTGTTTTAGTATAAAAAAATTATTTTGGTATAATTTTTTGGTCTCTCCATTATATTTTAGGGTTAGGTTTTAGGTGTTAATGTTGGACTCTCATTGGTTGTCTTAGAGAATAAGTATAGGAGGCATCCTATACTACCATTGTTCCACTCTGATATTTCACTATTTTAAATCTTTATTAGACTAAGAAAAATGCAATGCATGTTGCACTTTTGACCATGAATGGTATAAATTCCATTTAGAGTGGTGGGGACCATACTGTTTGTGTTATTATGGAAAATATCTCTAAAAGCATACTATAATGGTAACTTTTTTTACAAAGGTGTGCTATATTGGTCTTTTTCCTTCTTGTCTTGTTGAGAAACATAGATAATAACAAATCAACTCCTTAAAAATAAGCTTCACATAGGGAATCATTATAAGCTTCTCTCTGTACTAAACTTTTGCAGTTGAATGAGTATGATTTAGAATATGTGAAACACCTCTTTTTCAAGAAAAAAAATAAGTTTACATACCAATATTCCACCTCAACTAAAGGCTCTAATCTTTTCAATCCTTCATTGTAATTGACTAGGTGTTTTGCGAGTCCGTGTTCATGTCCTCATTGATAACACCCAAATTTATGTATTTATGCTAAGCATTTATCTATGGTTTTGTGTCACTATAGCTTTAATATGCCCAAAATATCCCACCTTCCTAATCTTTTATGAATTTATATCTTTTCATAGATAAATATGCTCAAACTAGCCAATTTTTGGACTTGCAGGCACCAAACTAGAGAAGACATCTATTCTCCAAAGAATCCTCCTGAACGCATGGGTTTTTGTAGAAGCTAGGCCTTCACTGTGACCGCGACCGTGGGATACACCGCGACCGTAACAGTGGGATACACCACGATCTTGATCGTGGTATCCACACTCACCTCAACCATGACTGCGGTATCCACCTCCACCAAGACCACAGTAAAGGAAACCACCTCGATCGTGATCCAAGCCAATGTTGCAACTTCTGAGCTAACCACGATTGAGGCCTACACCTCAACCGTGGATAGAGCCTCAACCATGGTTAATCCACAACCTCAACCGTGACTGCGGAAGGTACTTCGACCACAGACCGTGACCTAGTGTGGACTACGACCCGCGGTCACCACCATGGTCGTGGTGATTAAGGCCCCGACCTGGATCAGAACTATGAAAGCCCCACCTATAAATACCCGCCCCTCTCCACCGGAAATGAGGTTCAGATCTGGGGAGTTTTTCCACCTTGTGGTCCTGACCTGGTGAAGTTCCCAGATCCCCGTGGGAGAGTCTGGAGGTCTGAGAAGGCCAAAGTGCTTGTTCTACGCCCGTCTCTTCAGCGTGCTTCCATCCCCCACCATATTCCACCTCCGGTGTTAGATCTCCAAAGGTGGAAGCTGAGGAGATAGAAGACGAGGATCAATCTTCTTCGAGAGAAGGAGAACGTCCAAACCATCATCTTTCACCCCCATCCACCAACCAAGTTGTTGTTTGGGCGGATCTAGAGAGTAAGGAGGCCAAGGAGCCCAGAAGATCAAGGAGGACGACCCAAAAGACAGTTGTCGACCAATACGGAGGCTAGGGAGCGAGAGCCACCTTTCATCCATGGGATAAATCTCTTCTTCTTCTCCTTTCTTCTATTGTTCTCCCTTGTTCCTGTACAAATGATGTTCTTTCATCTTTGTTTGGTGCCAACTATGCTTGTCAATGGCTAGCTCTGTCTTGGCTATGTAACACGTTTTGGGCATTTTTATGTACTTTTACCTTAAGTAAATAGTTTTGTTTCATATCTAGCACATTTTTTGTTCTATCTCCTCTTTCTAGTTATGATTTCTAGTTTGATTGATCTCTTTCTTTCTTGAAGTACTATTTCTACCTACATCGAGAGATTCGTTGTAGAAATAGACAAGAGAAGATAATTTGGATCGGAATTTGAAAGGAGGATGGTTCAAGGTCATCTGTTCCTAACATCTCAGAGTAATATAGACTTGATAAGGTATCTAGGATGTTCCAAGATGTTGTTTTGTAATCCTCAAGAGAGGTTTCATACCATAGATGGGTTTTAGTCACACTACGCGAGAGCGAGTGGGATGACCCCACAGGAACAGATACGATAGTGCGTGCTATGTATGAATGTAGGTTGCTTTTTGAGGCGTTTAAGGGTTGTCTATGCCTGAGAATGGGTGCATAGACTGCCCACCTTGTGGTTACATAGTCGGGAACTCCTTCTCTCTGATTTAGTAGAATCCTATAGCATCTATTTTATTTTCCTTTCTTTGTTCTGTTTTAATTCGTGACAACCCGCTAGACTAGTTCTAGCCCTTATCCTTCCTCAACTATCGTCTTGGAAAATCTGACTTAAGAATGAAATCTCAAGTGTCGTAAATGTCACCACATCCCTGTGTTCGACCCTGTATATCTACTACAACCCCATAATAAAGTTGCAGGTGTCCTTGAAGGTTTCGTGTTATAAACTTAAAGGTTTGATTCCTACTGAATCTGCCTCCCTTTCCGGAAGTGTGATTCAGGGAGGTCAAATTTTTAGCGCCATTATTGGGGATGTGGTTTTCCATGTTTACACGCCTAATAGATTTTGTTTTGTCACTTTTAAGCTTGTATATATATGCATAGTTTTTCTTTTGTTTTAAACATACTTGTCCATATATACTGAATAGCTTTCCTCTTTCTTATACTTTTTCAGTCATGGATCTTGCTTCTGCAAGATAAGTCATCTTGTCCACCTATCCAAATGAATTTTTCTATAGTTCCAACTATTGGGAAATAATTGAAAGTTGTGCCTTACAACTCGTCGAGCTATATACACCCCCACCATCGTCATATGCCAACGTTTTGACAACAGAAACTGCCATCCAGCCCTCAACATCCATGCTATCGAGAGATCAAGAACTGGTTAAGGTAGTAGAATTAGATGAAGGCAGTGTTAACACACTCACCTCCTTAACTCCTCATCTCTGAGAAAATTTTGATCCACTCCAACAACTACTAGAAAGGTAGAATCATCAACTCCAAGTAGCCAGAGAGATTGCAAACCACATTAGGAGCATACTTTAAACTGCTGAGCAAGGGTTCACCCAAGCACATCAGTTTGATATAGCGATCCTCTGATAGGAGTGCGATGCGGAATTGACAAATCTTGAAAATGTTGCTGCACAAGTCCAACAACTTCATGATAAAGATGTTTAACAAGGCAAGAAGCTTCAAGAGCTCATCAATTTGGTTACCATGCAGTTGCAAGTGTCACTGTCTTACGATAAAGACTTTAATCACCAAGACCATCCCATTGGGTCTGAAGTGGGATATGCCTCACCATCCGATTCAGACCATCAATTGGATTCATTGGGAATTTTCTGTGAAGACCAACCCACCTGGGAAAGCCCTCTATCCATATGACTCAGCTGATCAACCAATGGAAAATACAAGCCACATGCATGAATGGTTTTATGATAACGATGATGAAGACTCTTGTCCTCACTATAATAGCCAAATAACCTCGTAGCCAAAAGGTTGGTTTGAGGAACCAGAGTCAGACATTGATCTAGACCAGAGTGATATATCTCATATTGAGACTTGTCACTTAGCCTGGAGAAGTACACCAATCATGGTCTGGAATCATTTGTTCGATGAAGATGATGAAGACCATTCCTCTCAATGCAATGAATATACTGATGACGATGAGTTGGAACATCATGAGCTGAAATTTACCACCATTCCCTTAAAAGGATTGGTGGACATCGACGGAGCAGGATGGACAAACCACTAAAACATGGCTATTGAGCATGAAGACACCTTGGACCTCAAAAAAGGCAATAAGCTTGGGGTAGAAGAATGACAAATAGATTCTTTAGAGGGTACTTCTTGTTCAGAAGATGATTGGATGATTCAGATTGTAAATAAAAAATTATCCGAGTATCCAACCTCAAGTTTAGAGATGGAGAGGGAAGAGATGAGTCCTCCAGAAGACACCCAAACCCCCCTCTCCATTTCATCCTATGATGACATCCTAGGAACTTCCTATTCATATTCATATTTTAGAAGCTACCTTGAAGATGAGTTCCCTAAGAATTCATCCCAGTGCAGTTCAAGTAAATCACGGAACAGGGATGGCTCCACCGTGTTGCAAGATTTTATCCCTTTCTTCCAAAATTGGAAGGATTCACCTCTCTTAATACTCTGCCACTACATGGTGAGCCTAAGTAGCAAGATACAGGTAACTGGGACACCAAAACTACAGATTTGGGATCTAAGTGCAGGAGTTGTAAGGAAGCCACCCCCTACTACCTGCACATTTTCTCCTTAACATTTTAAAAAAAATCGCAAAATAAAGCCAATTTAAATTTCCCCTAACTGCTAGAAATATAGTTTATTTTGCATCATCTAGTTTTCTTTTAATTTCTCACACACTTCCATCTCTGCACCCTAACAACTGTCTTTGGTCCATATCTTGTAAGAGGTTAATCGTCATTCCTTGTTTCTCTTCCATGGTGTTCAATTTGGATTTTATCCTCTTTAGGCTCCCCACTCTCATCCTTCCTCACGTGGCAGAGCTGGGACTGTGACCACGGTCTAAAGGCAAGGACCGCGACCGTGGCCTGCTAGCTATACTGCGATTGTGGGACAGTGAGACCACGATTGCAGTTACGGAAGACATGGGTATTCATTTTCGGCCTGACTGACCAGCATTTTGGGTTGTCTCCACCTTTTTGACTGATTGTTGCTCTTTTGACCAAGTTTGTTGTCCCTTTTGACCGGGTCTCTGACGCCTTTTTCTAGTTTTGCCACCACTCTGTCCGTGACCATGCATGATCCAGGGTGAGGCTGGAGTTGTGCACCCGTCCTATAAATACCCTCGGGCTGAGGCGTTGTCTCCTCGCCTAACCGCATAGTTCCCTCCACCACCGTGTTGCTCCCTGTCCATTTTTCCTCCTTCCCTTTGTCTCCGCTATAGGATAACAGGGAAGGAGCAAGCACATCAGCACTAGCAACAACAACCATCACTGGACCGCGACCGCGGTCTTTAAGAAGTGGCCCAGCAACTCCGCCAACCACACGCTTCAGGCTACACCAAGTTCAAAAACCTCAATCATGGTCTCCTAGATCATGGTCCCCTCAACCATGGTCGCGATCTCGTAGATCATGGTCACCTTACACATCGTGGTCGCGGTGACCAACCTACTCAGGTCACAGTATCAAAGTTGTCTCCTAGATTGCGGTCTCCTTGATCGTGGTCGCACAGGTCACGGTGTTGAGGCCAGTCACCGAGGTTGCGGTCTTTGCTACCGCAATCACGGTCTTCACCAAGGTCATGGTCCACACCACGGGCAAGCGTAGAGTATCTTATGGTAGCAACACCAACCTTCACCACAGTCAATCCAGTCGGATCTGCATCAGAAGAGGCAACACCATGGATGCAATGAAAAATATCATTTAAAAGTTTAAAATTTCTATTACACTAAAGAAAGGGGAAGGAATCTCCACATCACCATTAGAATATGAGAGCCCATACCCACACCACGCCACTCGAACCACGAATCCTATATATGAAGATGAAGTTATGCTTTATACTCCAGGGTTTGGGTCACAAGAGGCTGGTTCAGACTACCGCTACTTACCTGACACTCTTATGGATACTTATAGTGGTGAGCCAGTCCAGGAAGCCTCCAGTGAGAGAATGTGGACAGGATGTCAAGACGCTAAGCTCCAGGCTTCGACGGGTCATCAAGAGAGCACATTAGTTTTGCACACAACTTCATCCGTAGGAGACCAATGTCGAGGGTCAGTAGAATGGTTTACATCATTGCGACGATCAACTTCCTCACATGATTCTATTCAAGGGAACAGATGCCACATCACTTATGGAGGTATCAATCAAAGCTCACTCCCCTCCCCTTTATTCAAGAGTATGAAGCAAAAGCAACACTTTGATACTCTATTCAAAGGCAAGCACAAACTAGTGGGCCTGAGATATGTCGATCCTGGAACACTCCTTAGACTCGGGATCTGATAGCAGGTCGACAGATATCTTGTAGTCATTAGCCTAGATGTCCTCATGTATGCACAGTACAACGCCTACCACAGACTCACTTGTGAGTTTTACACTACGCTAGAGACATCTAAGGATCACCAACATACTACCTTGCATTTTCTCCTCCTTAACCGGCCCCGCAAAGTTACTATGGACCAACTCAATAGCTGGTTATCACACTCTGCTGAAGACTATACTGAGATGTCTAGAGTTGGCTAGAGACATGTGACCACGATTTTAATGTTGTCCAAGCATGGAAAATTCTTATAAGGGAAGACAAATATGTGACTAAGGGCGCCAAGCCTTCACACATCCACAAACCGGCAATTCATTATCTGCATCAGGTGATTACAAACTGTGTCTTGGAAAACCAATACAGTTAAGGAGCGCTCAGTGCAGCTGACCTCTAATTTTTTTGGTGTGCAGTAGTAGGAAAGAAAGTGAATGTGGGGAACTTCATTATCTGCCACATCCAGAACTCTTTCAAGAAGCAAGTCCAATTCATGCCAATGGCAAGGATTGTCACTCTTATGGCGCGCCATCTCAGAATTAGAGATGAACAGTTGGAACTTATGCAAGGAATAGTCGAGTGGTCCAAGTTAGACTTAGACCACTTGATCTGCTCAGGAGTGGTCAAACAGTGCAGTGCAGGCTATCTATATATATTTGATCCCTACAAGCACAAAATACTACTGCCTGCTAATGTAGAGTTCGCATGTCAGACGACATTCATGGACATGTCTCAATTGGACGCCCATGGTAACGTTCACCATACGGGCAGAGCTGCAAGAGCATCTACTTCAACACCATTAGTTCCAGAAGCTCAAGAAGATAGATAACAGATGGGGGAAACCTTCCATGACATACCATATCTGGGAGGACCCTACACAGAGATGCCTACTACAGATTACCCTCAACCCCCTCAACAGGGGCAATTCATGCCAAATCATAATGCGCGGAGCTTCTATGATTCCATGACAGACTTCAAAGTTGACTCAGGCAGACAGTTTGATAAGTTGGAGAAGGATGTGCAGTACCTCAGACAGAGGTTCGACATAGCCTTTCCTCCACAGCCTCAACCAAATTATCAGCAACCATTTCAGCAACCCCTGGAGCCCTACTATCATCCGACCCAAGACTTCGAGCCATCATTTCATTTTCAGCAAGAACTAAACCAGAACTATGAGAAAACATCAAGCGGTTTAGGAAATCTAGATCAATATTTAAACATCGACCACCAATAGCAGCTGCTTTTCTTACCATCCAAGGCTTGATATCTTCTCGGGGATGAGCAAAAATTTTAAGCTTGGGGTGGTTCGGTCAGGAAGTCAGGGTGTATCTTCCTCTTTTTCCTTTATTTCTTTCATAGGATGCATGCATTATCCCCCCCTATTTCCTCTCCCCTGCATTTAGCATAAATTTTTCAAAATTTCATCTTTGTAAGACTTTATTTCGTAATTTGTAGCTTTGCAATTAAGGCTATGCAATGTAAATCTTTTTTTTGATCAGTTATGCAATGTAAATCTTATAGCTAAATGCTTATCTTTATGCCTAAAATTTTTCATCTTAAAATGCTTGATCTTTTTCTTGACTTGCTCTTTGACCCTTTCCTTAAGTTTGGTAATGAATCTAAGGTTATGTTCCTTTTTCATAGCTTAAAAGCTTTATTCCCTTGATCTATGTTGTGAATGACAAACCCAAGGTACATGATTGTTGGAAAGGGCTAAAGCATGATCAAAGACTCCTAGTTGTAGTTTCACAAGCTTGCCTCTATTCGAAGGATCCTTGAATCATAATCTTTTCACATAGGTCTCAAGCAGATAATGATGAGTTTTGAGTTATAATTAGTTTAAAAGGTTTTTTCTTGATGGACTACGCACCCTCTCACCTTAGATTGAGTCAAAAAGATGAAAAATTAAAAATTTTCAAAAGAGGCTCGACCGCCCACAAAATCCCAAAAATATCAATATAATTCCCACCCAAGCCTATAAAAATAGAATGCAGAGAATAAAAGCATGAGTGTGAATAAATGAGTGCTTTTTTTCTCTTTCAGGAGAGTTGAGGATGGTGCTCAGTCGGCGTATGACTTCTCTCATGAATGCGGGTATGTCATGCATGGTAGTATCACCCTAAAAGCTCATTAGAAAGTCACTAGGAAATCCTAGGAGACCTATGAGATCATCCCAGTAGTAGGGTTGGTTTGAGCACAGTATGAGGAGTTTATCTCACTACTCTGGACCAACTGGCTCAGACTGTAGGGATTGTTGCTCATTACATGGACCAGCCTGATGCAGATCGAGATCCTCATAAGTCATTAGAGTCTTTTTGCTTTTTTTGCCTCCTAGGACCTAAATAAGTGAGAGGTGTGTTGTCCCTGATAGGTCTACATGGATACATGATGATGGCTCATTGCTCATCACTCGCATGATCATCTATGTGACTATGATTTTATGTTGTATAATTATGATTCAGACCCTCATGGGTAGAGAAAGGTTACATTGGACTAGCTTAATCTTGCGTGGTTGCTCTTTGATCTTACTTTGTTAGGATTGTGCTCGATTGATGGGGGTTTGTTCTGAAACAACATGGAACGAGAAAATTGATGTTTTAACTATTTTTTCTTAACCTTAGCGTTTACCATCAAGCTTAATTTGGATGTTATATTTTTGTTCTTTGAGCACAGTCTTGCTTGAGGACAAGCAAAGGTTTAAGCTTGGGGTGGCTGATAACACCCAAATTTATGTATTTATACTAAGAATTTATCTATGGTTTTGTGTCACTATAGCCTTAATATGGCCAAAATATCCCATGCTACTGATCTTTTAGTAATTTATATCTTTTCATAGATAAAGATGCTTGAACTGGCCAATTTTTGGACTTGTAGGAACCGAACCGGAGAAGACATCTATTCTCCAAAGAATCCTCCCCCACGCAAGGGTTTTTGCAGCAGGAAGGCCTTCACCGTGACCGCGATCGTGGGATACACCACGACCGTGATCGTGAGATACACCATGACCACAATCGTGGTATCCACACTCACCTCGACCGTGACTGTGGTATCCACCTCCACCAAGAGCGCGGTCTAGGAAACCACCTCGACCGTGATCCAAGCCACTGTCCCAACTTCTGAGCTAACCGTGACCGAGGCCTACACCTTGACCGTAGATCGAGCCTCGACCATGGTTAATGCACAACCTCAACCATGACCGCATAAGGTACCTCGACCACAGACCGCAACCCATAGTCACTACCACGGCCGTGGTGATTAAGGTTGTGACCTAGATCAGAACTGTGACAACCCTGCCTATAAATACCCGCCCCTCTCCACGTAAAATGAGGTTCGGATCTGGGCAATTTTTTCACCTTGTGGTCCCGACCTAGTGAAGTTCCCAGAGCCCCGTGGGAGAGTCTGGAGTTCTGAGAAGGCCAAAGTGCTCATTCTACACCCGTCTCTTCAGCGTGATTCCATCCCCTACCATCTTCCACCTCCGATCTTAGATCTCCAAAGGCGGAAGCTAAGGAGAGAGAAGATTGAGGATCCATCTTCTTTGAGAGAAGGAGAATGTCCACACCATCATCTTTCACCCCCATCCACCAACCAAGATGTTGTTCGGGTGGATCTATAGAGTAAGGAGGTCGAGAAGCCCAGAAGATCAAGGAGGACGACCCAAAAGATGGGATCCATCCTATACGGAGGCTAGGGAATGAGAGACACCTCTCCTCTATGGGCAAAATCTCTTCTTCTTCCCCTTTCTTCTACTATTCTTCTTTGTTCCTATACAAATGTTGTTCTTTCATCTTTGTTCGGTGCCAACTATGCTTATCCATGGCTAGTTGAGCTCCTTCTTGGCTATGTAGCCCGTTTTGGGCATGTTTATGTACTTTTACCTTAAGTAAGTAGTTGTATTTCATATCTAGCACATTTTATGGTCTACCTCCTCTTTCTGGTTATGATTACTAGTTTGGTTGATCACTTTCTTTCTTGAACTTCTATTTCTGCCTACATTGAGAGATTCATTGTAGAAATAAACAAGAGAAGATAGTTTGGATCAGAATCTGAAAGAAGGACCGTTCAAGGTCATTTGTTCCTAACATCCTAGAGTAATCTAGACCTGAGAAGGTATCTAGGATGTTCTAGGATGTTGGTTTCTCATCCTCGAGAGAGTTTTCATACCATAGATGGGTTTTAGTCACACTACGCAAGAGCAAGTGGGATGACCCCACCGGAACAGATACCACGATGTGTGCTATGTTTGAATGTAGGTTGCTTACTGAGGTGTTCGAGGGTTGTCTACGCCCGAGAACAGGTGCATAGACTGCCCAACTTGTGGTTACATAGTCGGGAACTCCTTCTCTCTGATTAAGTAGAATCCTATGGACTCTGTTTTATTTTCCTTTCTTTGTTCTATTTTAATTCGTGACAACCCACTAGACTAGTTCTAGCCCTTATCCTTCCTCAACTATTGTCTTTGCTTATCTGACTTAAGAACGAAATCTCAAGCGTTGTAAACATCACCACATCCCTATGTTTGATCCTGTATATCTACTTTGACCCCGTAATAAAGTTGTGGGTGTCCTTGAAGGTTTCGGGTTCTAAAATTAAAGGTTTGATTCCTTTTGAATTTGCCTCCCCTTCTAGACCTGTGATTCTGGAAGGTCACTCATTTCCATTACAAGATATTGAAGGCCTCCTATCCCCAAACACTTATTCCTATGGCTCCAATTTGGATATTATATGTTCCTTGAATTTATCACCCGTCTTTGCATGTTACACTTCCTACAATGCTAGGTTTGTGTCAAAGTGTGTTATATATATTTCTTACCTGATCTTAGGGCTTGTTTTTAGTGGATGTGACTCTTCATAGGGTTAAATATTTGCCATGCTTACACGGCCTTAGGTGCATTCAAAACCACCTTCCAAACCACTCACCCACTAGTTGTCCTCGACTCCCTTCCACCTACCCGTTGGTCCATCACTCCTCCCCACCTACTGACTAATCCCTACCATCTCCTTCACTCCTTTATATATTCTTTCTTTTCCTATTTTTCTGAGAGAAAAATTAAAGATGAGGGAACTAAATAAGAAAAGAGAGAAGAGGAATGAAGTAATGAGAAGAGGGGAAGAGGAGGGAAGTAATGAGAATAAAGGGAGAGGAGGGAGCAATGAAGGAAGAAGAGGGAAGTAATGTGTGAAAGGAGAGGAGGAAATAATAAGAGTAGGGTGATGAGGGAAGTAATATAGAAAGAGAAGGGAAGTATGAGGAATGAGGAGGGAAGTAGTGAAGAAACATGAATGAAGTATGAGGAAATGGGATGAAAGTGATGAGTATACATATTTTTCCATTTTCTATGTGTGTATTCATCATTTCTTGATGCTTTTAGTCATTTGTGGGGGCTAGAATAGGCTCATCATTTTTTGGCTATGTGTTCACCATTTTGGGCAATTTTAGCCAGTTATGGGCGTGTCTTCATCATTATTGAGCACTTTTATCCATTTGTGTGTGTGTGGATTTGCACCCATTATGGGTAATACATGCCCAAACATGTGTATATGCACCTACCATACATGAATATGTGCCTCTTATCTAGATACAAACACAAGACATACTCATTTGTGCACCCATTATTGATTTGTGTGTGGATGCACGTCCATTATGGCTAACACTCACCCAAACATGTATATGTGCCTACTTGTCTGGATACACACTCCTAGTGAATGATTGCAATACATGTTGATTTATTCTAGTGGATGTGTGCTCATTATGGATACCATGTGCCCAAATATGTGTATATTGTCTTATTGTAGATGAATATGCACCCACTTATTTGGATACATGCGCCTACTTATTGACAACAACACTGACACTATAGATGAAATGTGCCCACTTATTGATCTGTATGTAGATGTGAGCCCATTGTGCTCCAGCATGTGCTCAAATATGAGTACATGCGGCTATTGCAGATGAATATGACCCACTTATATGTCCAATAATGTTGAAGGACGAGTGTCGATTATTGGCTAACATGCACCCAAGTGAGTAAATGTGCCTATTGTAGAAGAATACACACCCACTTGTATGGCTAAACATGTTGAATAGATGCCTATTATGGGTACAACATGCCCAAAAATGTTGAATAGGCACCTATTATGGGTAGTGGGTTCCTAAAAATGCAAGTATTGAACACTATACATCAATTAGATGAATATGTGCCTTATTAGATGAGTATGCACCCACTTTTGATCAGTTTGCACCCATTTGTTTGTCTTTTGACATCCATTCTTTGTCACCAGATATTTTTTTGAACACTTTGCGCCCACTTTTGATCAATTTGTGTCTGTTATTGGTCTTTTAATGCCCAATTTTGTTCTTTTGACATCCACTTTTGCCATTCGGTGTTGATCTTTGTTTTGAACAACTTTATGCCCATTTGTTTTACCAATTTGAGCCTACTTTTGGCCTTTTCATGCCTACTTTTGATCATTTTGTGCCCAATCATTATTTTTTCATTACTTCTATCCTCACATTTCTCTTTTTGTCACATTAAAATCCATCATATACTTTCATCTTGTCCTTCCTTTACTTCCCTTTTCACTTCCTTCATCTCCTCCCTTTACTTCTCTCACTTCCCTCTTCCATTTACTTACCATGACACCCTTTGCCACACAAAGCGAGATTACTCAAAACGAAGTGTGGAATTAACACTAATAACGATATTACCACAAAATAGGGTAAATTAAAACCGATTTCATAACCATGAATCAAGCTGAACTCATCATGTCTGAAACCATAAATTGAAGCCACTTGTATTTCATTCATATCAAAAGGGGTTACATAACATTGTTTATAGGCTAACCAGCCACAACCTATTACATGGGATAACCTGCTCATGTACACAAACCATCTTTGTACCATTGTTGTATAGACTCAAAAACTCAAATCGATGTACAATGTCTATAAAACACCCCAAAGGACCTGAGTGTATAGGGATGACACATAGGATTCTATTACTAGACACTAGCTACATATCCATGATCCAACAGCTACACACTACAAGATATCTGCCTCAGCAACGCGATCTCTATCTCTACAAACACGTCCACCTAAAAGATTGTGGAACCCACGGGATGAGACCAAATGTCCCATCGAGAGTTATAACTCTGTCAACATCTATTAAAAGCACAGATAACCAAAATAGGAGATTACACTATTAAAAGATAAATAGATTCAACTAAATGATATAAGCAGGGCAATTAACATTGTTTATGTAGTTTAGGTATCTACAACTGAGCAACAGAACATTCTATGCTTTTATAAGGAATATGAAGAACATGTATGACTGTTATAAAATAAATAGTATGAAAGACAAGGCAAAGACTCATCCAATGTTATCTGTATTTGTCCCTAAATAAATACACTACACAACAATATTACATATTTTATTAATGCCTTGAGGATTGAGTTGGACCACCCAAATCCAACGGCCCCCTGCAAAGGGTAACCGACGGTCCCATATAAGGTCTTAGGAAGAGCCAGACTCCACGACCCCTCCAACACCTCTTGGTCATCATAAGAGTGAAAGTGGCATATAGTCAATTGAAGGATCGACACATGCAAGTCCATCCATATAAACAACCTAGCCCTCCTTTGTACAGGTCATGCCGCTAGTGAACTAAGTTATAACCCACAGTCACACTTCCTCTATGGTATGGCCAGCAACCAATATTGTGAAGTCTCATAAGCACATACTAAATCACATCACTAATGCATGACCGCAGCCATCCTCTACTTGCTTGATATTAGTGTACCAAGATGTCCCTGCATACTCAACAATATGCGCTCCAAGTTTCCTATAGGAGTTACTCATTTCACCACCCAGTACTAAAGTTGATACTATAATGGATCTATGGCACAGGGCAACTACATGATTAAGGTTTCACTATATTAGTTATTCCAATTGGGTGAATTAAGGTTTCATCATATAAGTGGACAAACAAACCCTAATTCAATCTATCAAGCATAACTATAAAAAAACTCTAGAAGATATGAAACGTATAAGGTGTGAAGTTGTCACATCATCTCAGGGCATGAATGTCTCATTGCCTTCCACAAGGCTATCATCACTGCCACCTTTTAACACTGTCACGTCAAATTAATCGTCATAGTCACAACATTGGGATAATAATCCTTCGACACATCACTACAGGATAACACCTCTCACTAGGCCTCAAGCCTTCACTAAGTCATAAGACCAATCACATTATTCCTATATGTCAACATCACATCATGCCTCAACAAGTACAATGGCATGATCATCACCTTGTATTACATATAGATCACCATAGCATTCATAGAGCTATGACATTAATTTCACCTGTAAGGTTAAAGGTTCATAAGTAAGAGAGAGAAAACATCATAAATCCCTATGTCTCATCATGATCCCAACATGCCTCATATCATTCATAACCATCACTATAGAATATACAAGCCATGGCATACATTCAACCTGCAAGGTTAAAATGACACAAGTAGGAAAGAGAAAGTATAATCATGTGCCATACATCTCTACATATTTCAACAAGTGTAACATACCCTAGGATTAGGGTTATGATTCACGCTCTTAACTGATTAGAGTTTTCATCATGATTGTAGCAGTAGGTACCCCATATCCCACTTTCTTAGAGCATATTAGAATTAAGGAGTATGATTAGAGTTAATGAAACAATCATTCAAACAACACTAGTCATGATCCATTACTTTCTTACTCATATACATGTGTTGATTATATGATAAAGTATGTGTCTTGACCACCCATGAAGCAAGGTGTGTCGATCGCAACACATCATGTGTCTCGACCTCAACCATCTAGATGTCTTAACCGCAACAAACCTAAGTGTCTCAACCACCACATGGAACCATGTTTTGATCACTTCATGGATTACGATTTTGACCACCCTCAAAGCACATATATCTCAACCCCAAAAGAAAAGCCATGTCTCGACCAAAGCTCAAAGAAAACATCTTGACCGAAACAGAAGTAGGTGTCTCCACCTATACAAGGACATGTATTTTGACCACCACTAGACACAATGTCTTGACCCAAATCAAACATGAGTATATCGACCCTAAAACAACAAGAGGGACTATTTCTCGACCTAAAACATCAAGAGCACAAAAGCATCGACCGAAACAAGGACAAATAGTAAGAAAACCAAACATCGTCAAGATCAAAACTCATGGATTCAAGAGTGTTAAAACCTATAACAAGCTCCATGAAGATCATCAAGGAATACCACTTAGAAGAGAGAAAGTCAAACCTCGACACATGAGGAAAACATCCAAAACACCAAGGAAAACATAAAGGTCGAAACTTAGCATGGTCATAAAAACCCAAGCTTATATTGCATGTATATGATCACCTCAACCGACACATAATCAAATCAGTTACATGAATTTAGGGTTTAAGAAAAAGAGTAATCTACATGAGAATACTACAAAGTCTTGAACCCTAAATTCATGATAAAATCATCTAGATCATTAACATCATATCTAGAGGTTAAAATAGTATATTATAGCAAGGAAGACCACCATCCTCAAGGAGAGGAACTTCACTCAAAATCGGTCACTAAAAACCCTAAAACTTGTATCATAAAAACATCATGAAACGTCTTTGTATAGGAGAGAGAAAACCATGTTTGACACCTTCAAAATAGAACCTAGACTCCATGATACATCAAGGCACATGAATCTCATGTATGTGACCAAAACCAAGATCAAAACATGGGAAGTAAACCACCATAGCACATCCATCCTCCAAATGGGGTACTTAACATTAGGGTTTTGTATCATATAACATAATCCAACCCTAGGTGTATTGTTTCCAGCTTTATGGGATCATATGAGAGTTAAGAATCAAGTTTAGAGTCAAGCATTATGTTATCCAAATAGTACCATACATGTATCATCATGTATTCATAGGTATATGTGCCAATCATTTATTCATGTATAGGTATCAATCTACATCACTCATATGTGTTTGACCCACTATCATCTAGGTCACAACCCATCACCATCATACTTGTTTGAACAAAATCAAACAGCTAAAAGGGTTAATTACCTACTTGGTGTTACGACTGCTATAAATGCCAAGCCAACATGGTTCATAAGAACATGGTTTCAATTGTTACAAGGAAAGGGTAGCAACCCACCACATAAGGGGTTAACATGTTACGACCCAACTGACTCGAGGCATGGTTTCAACAACAACCAAGCATGGGTAGAGACCCCACGTGGTTCAACACATTACCAACACCTCACCAAGATCAAAATAGGAAAGAACACAACCTGAGATAGAAGATAACTTTAGGGAACTCCATCATCATCAAGGTGGAATACTCCACTTAAAATATCACCAAAAACCCTAAAACTTGCACTATGGAAACTCCATGGAAACATAATATGCAAGGGTGATAAACTACGATCTACACATCCAAAATAGAACCTCAAATAGGAAGATAGGTTAAGGTACACAATCCTAAAGAAAAATGATAAAGATGATGGTTAAGAGATGAGGAAAGCCACCATAAATCAAAATCACCAAGAAAACAAGTATACAACTAGGATTTCATATTTTAAGCATATCAAGAATGATAATCACCATCACTTAAGCTATAGATATTTATATCATCTACTAGTATACTAAGGGCACATTTTTAGAGAGAAAAATAGCAACATGCAAATAAAATTCAGAGTGCTAATAATAGAGGAGGCTAGAAAGTTATAAAACCCACCTTAAGAAACTAAACACCAAGGTTCCAAGCTCTAAGATTAAGGGCTCCAAGCATACAATCAAAGGTATAAAGAAACTCCTCCAAAGGCTCCTCTCATGGCCACAACAACACCTCAAAGAAAATGAGATACCAATGTGACATCCCGCTATCACACAGATAATGAAATGCCACACGAAAATGTGCGGAACATCAATAAACCACATGTTACCAGAAATATAGGTTAATTAAAACTGATTGCGGAAAGAAGATAATAAAGAAACTATTACATCCAGATTCTTATCCTGCAAGGAAACATAAACATACATGACCCTTGATATGTGTCCACAGTTCATAGGATCCAACTGTCACATAGGCACACATAGTTCACCACATGTTTATGTACAGAACAGGCCATACCAGGCCAATAGCAGGATAAACAAGCTACATCAGCTATACATCGTGAAATGTCATCAAAACACCTCCAAGGACTTGAGAGTATAGGTATGACTCTAAGACTCTACTACAAAACAACCATAACAGCAGCATATCCATCTCTTGCCTCCTACTGTTCTTCTTGCTGCTCAGTCGCAACCTCTCGACCACCACCACATCTAGCACAATTACCTAAAAAGGTTTAAAACCAGCGGGGTGAGACACACAGTCCCAGCAAGAAACATAACCCCCGTCGAAACTATAAAACATCAAAGGAGAGCTAGAACAGATAAAGCAGGTAACTGATATAAGCAGATTGTATATGAGCAACATACTGAGCAGAACTAACTTGCTACAACATCTTACCGAGATATTTAGGAAGCATATGCATAGATAATAATATGGAACATGATTGACAAGACAAGTCTAATAAGAACTTATTATAACATCTGAGGAGCATATAATTAGCTGCAAGATATAGCTAGGGAAGCTACACAAACAAGGCCTCAACCAACGTTTTGTGTTTTCCCTAAGCAGATATACTATACGGTTGTATTAAAATTTATTATGTCCTTAGGATATGAGTCGTACCGCTCAAATCCAACCTTCGGATGCGAAACCCAAAGCCGGTTCCATACAAGGTCAATGGAAGAGTCAGAATCCACGACCTCACCGCCCCTCGTGGTCAATGCACGATAACCAAATTAGGACCGCAGTCTTATGCTTAAGTGACCTCAGTCACACGGTCAACTCCCGCAGGCTACCCTTTCTTCTAGCCCGCCTTGGTATAGGTCACAACGCTAGTATATCATGAGCCACAGGCCTATTCACCATGCTCCTGAGCCATGAACGCATTCATGCTCCATCACACTAAGCCATGGGCCTATTCACCATGCTCTTATACGCATATTGAGTCCACAACCGCAGTTGCACTCTAATCCTCCTATTTTCAGCTAGGATAAACCCCTCATATTCAACAATATGTGCTCTAGGTTAACTCGCAGGAGAACCCGTTTCACCATCACCAGCTACTGACGATGATGGATCTATGGCTAGGGCAAACTACATGAAAGGATCATCTATAATTAATTAATACATTTTAAGTGGATTGCAAGATTCAAACAAGTTATGTAACATGTAAACTAAAACATAAGTAAACAACATATATCTCATTATTAGGTGTTACATTGTCACTCTTATTCTCAAAGACAACATCATCCTGATCCATCACAAGGATCCAATATTACATGTTACCACTTGGCCTCTTGCCAATCATCAAGATCCATCTCAAGGATTAGCATCATTGAGACTCAATCCCATCATCAAGGCACACATTGCCATTCCATGGGTAACACCCATCATATATCACTGGGTTCATCATAACCCCTTGATGTTCCATATATTATCATTGTTATGCCATCACCATGGCCTCATCATACAACTAGTACATGCATGGTTAGAATAAGCATAGAGGTACAACTGCACTCATACAAGGAACATCTTAAACTTATTGCGTATACCAAGAGAGATATAAGTACACAATTGGATGAGCATATATATGCATGACATTATCTTATATGACTTTACGATCAAGCATTAGGGTTTCCAACCGATCATAAGGTACAACCCTCACTATAGACATATCAGGTATGGGACAACCCTCACCAAAGGCACCATAAACCTCACTAAAGGTAAGACATGTATCATCAAAGAGTGTGACGCCCAGCATTGCATCAGTCAACACCCATCTAGGGTTAACAACCATGTCGGGAAACCACCATCACCTTGGTATCGAGCACAACCAGACCCTAAGCACCACCCATCATATAAGTCAACCCCCATCTCAGCCAACATCCATATCGGAAGCACTAGATATCTAGGTGTAAGAGGATATCAGGCATGAAGGATAAACCCCATATCGCCCAAAGTAGCAAACGCTAACGCCCAAGTTGCATATCACTCAAGGCAACATAGCCACTAGGGCACCATGTCGGGAAGCACAACTAGGGGAGTGTCGTGCAAGGTACAAGCCATATCGCCTAACACAAGATCTGCCTACCATATTCATATCGGTCAAGGGGACCAACCACTATATCGCCCAAGGTAGGATCTACTGGATTACTCAGCATCCTACCAGGTAGAACCATAACGTGCAACGCCTAAACAACACCCCTGTCGCTCAATAGCATCTTGGCCTAGGATACGTATTGGGAAAGGCATCCCCCAACAAGGTGTCAGGTAGCACCATCCAAGAGGATGTCGTGCAAGGCACCAATATGCCATGATACCCAACACAGACCACCTAATGCCCAAGGGACCAACACAACAGCTAACACCCTTCCCAGGTTATCACTCATAACGGGTGACCTCTCCCAAAGACAACGGCTAAAGTTGTGTCACCTCATCAAGCCAATAACGACCACAAGGCAATTTGTCCAGTCCATCATATCGGGCAACAAGATGTCTAGTGGTAAAGACTTATAATGGTCAAAAGGGTAAACAAGACACCCATCCAACATATCGTCCAAACTCAACCCTAGGAGAGGGATATCAGGCACCACCCTACACAGAATGATATCAACAGGATATCTTGGGTTGTCAAAGATATCGGGTAGAAAGGGATATCAGGTGAGGGTCCAAAGTCCATATTGGGTTGGTCATCTTCAACCTCAAGGCAACCACCAAACCCTAAAGGATTAAGAGAGTTGTCTCACCTCTCATCAACCAAGTGAGAGGGGTTTTGCACAACTTCCATCACATATCGGGCAGCAAGGTGGGTCATCACCATATCGGCCAACCCACCAACCTCAACTAGGTCAAGACCAACCAAAAGCTCACCTCTCAAGTCCATAGAAAGAGAGGGGTATTGCCCAAGCAACTAGAGTATAGACTCACCTCTCGACGACCAAGGAAGAGAGGGGTTTTCCCTACACTACTAGAGACCAAGCTCACCTCTCAAAACCAAAGGGAGAGAAAGGACTTTTTCCCCAAGAACACACCACATGCACCATTGGATTAGGAAACCCTAGGCTCACCTATCAACAACTAAGTGAGAGAGGGGTTTTTCCCAAAGGACCTTAATCTAATGGTTCTCCCAACAAGATCCAAGAACACCTCTACACAACATAACCATGACATCATATCACACAATGTCAAGGGTACATACTAGAGCAAAGATATTATTAACAAGATAAGCATGGTCGATCAAGATAGCATACAACAAAGCATCATGGTAAGAAGGTAATATAGTTAGGGTTAGGAGTTATGTAACCCACCTTAAGCACACTCCTCAAGCTCCAAAGCTCCAAGCACCAAGCTTCAAGCTCGAAGGCACCACATTAGGCCAATACTAGGAGAGAAGAGAACTCCATAACCACCATGTCCAAAAAGAAAGAGAGAAGAAGAAGAAGGTGCTAAGGATAGGGAGAGATACTCACCACAAGAGGAGAAAGAGCAAGGCACATCTAGGGTTTCAGCCACCACTAGAGGAAGAAGAAGACTCCACCAAGGAGATCGACCACCAAGCTCTACCAAGGGGAGATATCAGCCACCAAGAAAGAAGGGAAGCAACTAAGGAGCTAAAGGGATCCCAAGCTAGCAAAGAATGGGGTGTATATGCAAGGGGGTTAAGTGGGCGTCCACTAGGGGATTGCTCCACATGTGCTCGCCCAAACCACCACTTGTCCAAACTATTCCACCTTGCTAGCACCCCAAACCACTTTCTCATGACTTGCCACCAACTAGCAAAGCAACGGCCACTTGTCCAAAGAAGGGAGACACAAACAAGGCTAGGTGGAGGGGTGTGTGTGTCGCCCAACATGGCAACCCGTCACACCCACCAGCACCCTTTATCCGATATGCCTCCCTTGCCCAACACACCATGGCCAACACAAGGCACCAAGCTCTCCCTTTCCTGACACACTCAAGCTAGGAGGATGGGCTTCAAGCCCAACAATAAGCCCAAGATTAAACAAGCTCAAACGAGGCCCAAAACAACTCAAGCAAGGTGCCCAACCCATCCTCTCAACCCTAGAGGATGCAAGGAGAGAGAAAAATATCTCTCAAGGTGAAAAACTTGCACACCAACCCTAGAACTTAGGTAATTTTCAAGTTGCACCTCAACCTCTAGACAAAGCACAAAGGAGGAATGAAAACACTAGCCTATCTAAAGGGAGAAGGAGGAAAAAGAGGGAAGAACTTCCTCCTACTATGGCCTATGACCCTTGTGATGAGTGTTTCTTCCTCAAGAACGACCATCACATCCAAGCATGCTCCATGGATGAGAAAAGGAAATGAGATGGGATAGGAGATCCAAGGAAACACCATCAAGGAAGGTAAACACTTACCAAGGTTGAAGATGAGCAAGGATCACCACATGCAAGGGATCTGATCACCAAAGCTCCAAGGATCAGCCCTTCTTTGCTCCACTGAGTTCCAAGTATAGGAAAATTAGGAGGGAGAAGAAGGAATGAAATATCCACTTGCATGAAGAATAAAGGGTTTATATATACCAAAGGAGGAGGGAGGCATGGTGGAGATGAGGTGTCAACACCTAAAAGCACCATAGAGACACTTTCCACTCAAGAAACCAACATGAAATCACTTTAACATTGCATGCATGAGATGGTGATACAAACTATGTTGGATATCGACCACTTAGGTCCCCAACACATTGGTTTAGGTTTAAACACCTGAAGAAGATCGAAACAAGTGCAAACATCATGACTAGGTTGAAACAAGATCATCACCATCAAAGAGGTCGAAACACAAGAAGACAAGCATATAGGTCAAAACACATGACCCCAAACCATCATGGTCATAGAAACATCAATCCTAGGCAAGTGTTTTGTCAAAACACATCCAAAACATCCCCTATGTCACTACCTAGGTCACTACCATCATCAAGGTACGACAAGGTCGAAGCAAAAGGATCATCAACATACTAGGTTGAGACATACCACAAGAAGACAACTTGTCTCGACCCCAAACTCATCCAAGACCATCTAGGTCTGGAAAACATCACCAAGGGAATGTGTTTTGGTTGAAATACTCCCAAACCATACCATAAGGTCGAAACAAAGGTTGCTATACCCAAGAAGTACTACAAGGTCAACACCATCCAAACCCTAAAAACCCTAGCATATCATGTGATGACACCACTAATCCAAGGCCCAAACAAGGCACCCACTTCTTCCTTTCTCCTCGAGATGATGTAAAGGGATGGAAGACACTCTCTAGAAGTGACAAATTTCATATCAACCCCCTACTTTGGGTAAATTGCAATTTGCACCTAAACTATCTCACAAAGCACAAACACCATCCAAACAAGCTCAAACTTGAAACTTAAACTCTCCACAAGCTCTAAGATCATATCAAATGATTACAAAAAGGTTCTAATCACATCATAAAGCCAAAAAAAACAATGTTATCCCAAAACCTAGGTCAGGGGCCTTACACTTCCCTCCTTACTTCCCACATCTCCTCCTTTTAATTCCTTCCTCATCCTCACTTCTATGTTTTCCCATCATCAATTCCATCCCCTTTTCATTTTAATTCCCTCCCTTTATCAATTCATTGAAGATGTGGTTCATCATGCCAAGTCTAAAATTAAAGATGGGAAATTTGTTGTCCAGATTCTCTCATTTAGTGGTGTTGCCCCTGCCTATGCAGCTACTCATCTAGATCTTAAAGCTAAGGACCCATAAATAACCTAATTAATGGTGCTACCTTCTTCTGGCATATCTTGCTCCCCCTTTGTGGCTTCTCGTTCAATGGTTGAAGACACCATTTTGTCATTCTAGAAAGGTATTGCTTGTGCGTGTGACGGTCTTCATGCACAACACCTTATTGACACATGTGTGGGGTAGTAGTAGTTGTTAAAGATGAGTTTTGAATTTAGTTTCTCCCATTGTCAACCTTTACCTTGATGGTCGTTGTCCTGCCTCTCTACAAACCTACATTGTTAGTGCTCCTATGACTCCTTTGCTCAATATAGACAATGGAATCTGACCTATAAGCATGGGTACGATCGGGCGCCTTCTAGTCTCTAAGGTTGAGACAAAAGGCATCTTATTAGACGTCATTCCTTATGTTAAGGATCATCAATTTTGGGTTGTTCTGATGGTGTTGAGGCCCTTCTACATGTAGTCACTCGATTGGTCCATGACTGGAAACATTGTACCACTGTGACGATGGCCTTAGTTGATTTCAGCAATTCCTTCAACATGATTGATAAGTTTTCTATATTTCGAGAGGTTTGTCTTCACTACCCTACTATTGCACATTGGTTAGAGTTTTGCTATAGCTCTCTAGCTCTCCTCTACATAGATTAGAGTGAGCCTCTTCTATCTATAGTTGGTGTCCAATAAGGGGATCCATTGGGCCCCCTCCTTTTCCCTTTGGCCCTACACTTTCTTATTTTACATCTGAAGGATGAGTGTTGCCTCAACTTTATTACTTTCTATCTCGATGATGGAACCCTCATTGGGGACACTGGTGAGGTTTCCAATGCCTTATCTCTTATCCATTCTGGAGGTCCAACCTTTGGTCTTCATCCCAATATAAAGAAGACAAAGATCTTTTGGCCTTCTGCTAACCACATGTGAATTCCAGAGTTGGGTTTGTTTCCTATAGATATTTCCCAACCAGAACATGGAGTGAAGATTCTAGGTAGTCCTCTTTCCACAGAACCAAGTTTTATTAAGCACCTTCTCATGAAACATGCAGCCAAAATTCTTGACATGATGGATCATTTGTCTTTACTTCAGGATCCATAGTGTGAGCTCCTTCTTCTATGGTTGTGTTGGAATTCCCAAGATGCAATTTGGTCTCTGAACATCACCCCTAGTTCTATTCCATCTATATTATATGATTTTGATTGCGGACTTTATCGTTGTCTATCTCACATTGTTGTTGGTAACGACTTGGGTTATGACCATCTGTGGTGCTTGGCCACTCTTCCTATGCATCTAAGCAATTTAGGCATCAAGCCTTCCCAAGATTTAGACAAGTATGCCTATGTTCCTCTCATCTTCACTCCTAAGAACTCCAGGACCATATCTATGTGAAGTTGGCTCTATTCCTGTAGGAATCTCCTTCGTTGTTGCACATGAGGTCTTATGAATTATATTTCCATTGTTTTACTGGTATAAATTGTCAAGCACGCCTTCTGCGACCCCAAATACCTAATCTATTTTGCCAGACGCTTACTAAAAAACTGTCACCCAACAATTCACTATAAGTGGATTATCCATTCGTCAACAAGTTGTTCTTACTTCTCTACAAACCAACCATGCACAAGAATTCCTTCTAGCAATACCCATTGATGGATTCATTTTGTCTATGTCACCTATTAGGTATCAAGCTATCCTACATTATCAGCTCATGATCCCCTTATACCTCGGTGATGAACATTGCACTCGTTGCAACATTACATACCTCAATGCCTTCAGTGATCATGTTGTTCATTACCACTCACAACCTGCTTAAAAGTTTTGTCGTGACATGATCAATGGTTCTCAATGTAATATAGTCTCTCGTGTTGGGTTAAAGATCATGAAAGAATAACATGTTTACTTCCATGGCACAAGGTCTGATGGTCTTCACTCCCAATGACCTATTGATATTTTATTATTTGATTGGACATATCAAAAACACATATGTGTTGACCTAACTAGAGTTTCCCCCTTGATAGGAGTCATATCAAGCATTTTTTAGTAGGTCAGGCAGCCTCTAATGCATCCTTAAGAATGGTTCATAAGCATAGAGCTTGCTGTGAGGAAAATCACTATCATTTCTTACCTTTCTCTTTGGATGTCTTTGGGGCTCTTGCTGACTATGTCTTTTCTCTTCTTTAACACATTTAACACATAACAAATAGGAATATTATGTTGCCTTCTTCAACATTTAACAATTATGTATTTAGATCCATAAGTTTTTCCATCCAAAAAGGGTTGGCAGTCCAATTTGTTACCCACTCTTTTGGAAGGCATTCATGTAATTTTTTTATTATGTACTTGTACATATTTCATTGAGTATGGATATTAAAAAAAAATAACAAATTGTATATTTATTTTTGAGTTAGTGTTTTATTGAGAAACTAAATATTATCACCAATATATGATACTCATTTTATATTTCATTTTATTTTTTCTTAAAAGCATATCAACATTAGTCTCGTTGAAATGTATTTTTACAAAGAATCTAACTGTTTATATTTCATCAAAAATATCATCATGAGTTGAAACATATAAATAAAATATTTTTTCTCTATTCATATCACCTCCACCTACCACCTAATCATTCTCATTTTTATATTTTGTATCATTTTTTTCTCAAATGTATATCAACCTTGGTCTTGTTGAAAAGTACTTTTATAAGGAATCTAACGATTATTATTTTATCAAAAAAATCACAGATTAAAAATTATATGCAAAATGAATTTCTCTCGCCCAATAAATACCTCACCATGTCACCCTCTCATAACCACCATTCTCCCAAAAAAACCACTCAATCAACGTGGAGAGTGGATTTGCTTCTCCTCTTTTCAAGAGGAGTAGGCTACTCCTAGCTTTAGCATATGACAAGTGTACAATAGATTAAGATGGTGGGTTTCGATTCCTTCAAGTTTTGGGTAATGTCATCCAGGGGCGGAGCTAGAGATTTAATATTGGGGGGTGACTTGTGAATCAGAAACTTAGAAATGTTGTACGAATCATTATTCGAGAAAATTAAGTTCGACAACAAAAGATTGTCGATTATGCATTATATTTTTTCAAAACATAAAATCCTCGAAATTACTTCAGTAGTTGTGAACTTTGCAAATACATTTTTCATGACATAAATGGTGATTCACACATATTGTAGCATCTAGTTATTGACAAAGAATTAGCACATATTCATGAAACTAATGCTTTCTATTTGTTGTTTGTTATGTGAAACCTCATTGGTTTCTTACCAAAGGATGTTGCAATTCTTTAACTACAACATTATTTGATGCCAACATGTTGGATCTTGTGGTAACGTACATATTTTAATGGGCTTAACAACTTACCCGATACAACAATGGTCTCATGTAGTAAGAAATCATTTGTTTGCCATCAGTTGACGATTCGAACAACCATATATGACTTGTGAGCTAGAATCAATCAAGTTCTCCAAATTGCCCCCCCCCCCCCGGGGGGAGGGGGTAGTTGTGTGTGTGTGACGGCCGAGTTGTCCATCGGATAACGAGACTATATAACCAAATTTATTTCCCTCATGTTGTGTTTATGTGTTCAAATCCAAAAAGTATTAAAATATCCAGAAGAGGCACTCCATACAAGTCTCAACCTCTTCCATAACTTAATCTGACTCTTTTTTATGTACTTGATAGCCAAGAATGTGCATCGTCTCTACTTAGAATTGTAACAAATCATTACAAAAGTGATATATAAGTTGAAGTAGATTGAATATATCATTGGACTTTCACCATGAAGATGTCGTCCCATCCGACTCCATGTTCCTCCGCCGTTGGTGTCATCTTAATTCCTTCAAGTATTTGGTGGCATCATCTTAAATATAGAGTAGCCAGCTCCATGTAAAACAAGGACTAGTAGATCCTGAGGGTTCATCTTTGAGATTCATGTCACCAATCACTTTTTGTTGGAGTTTAGATTTGATCACATGATCCCTTCCATACGCGTGCCTATACGAACCACCTGCTCACTATCCTTTCTACCACCCAATGACATCCCATGTTCCAATGTGGTCCCCACCCCCTTCTCCTCCTACACTCTCTTTCTCCCTCTTAACCATCTTTTTTTGTGTTTATTTTTTGTTTTGTTGATAACTTTTGATCTATAATTAGTTTTTTGATGAAATAAAATAATTAGAATTCTTACAAAAAGTACATTTCAACAAGGACAATATTGACTTTTTTTTGAAAAAAAAATAATAATAGAGGAGGGAAGTAAAGATTGAATACAATGAGAGAGGAGGAAAGTAAAGAGAGAGTAAAATGAGTAAGGAGGGAAGTAAAGAGGGAGTAAAATGAGTGAGGAGGAAAGATAATGGGGGAAGAGGAAAGTAATGAAAGAAATGAGAGAAATTTGAGGGTAGATGAGGGAAGTAATGGGAGGAGGGGAGGGAAGTAATGAAAGAAATGAAAAAAATCTGAGGGTAGATGAGGGAAGTAATGGGAGGAGGGGAGGGAACTAAGGAGGGAAAAAGTAAAGGATGAGGGAATTAAGGAGGGAATAAAAGGAGAGAGAATGAAAGTAAGAAGGGAATAAAAGGATATAGTAGGGAAGATAATGGGAGAGGGGAAATAATGAAAGAGAATAGAGAAGTGAGAGGGAAGATAAGGAAAGTAATGTGAGGAGATGAGAGAATTAGTGTGCTCATATTTGAGTGGAATGTGCTCATTTCTATTAGTAATGTACCCACATTTTGATGGAATATAGGTGTATGGATAGTCATGCACCCACTTCTATTTGTAATACACCCACATTTTTATAGAATACGGTCGTATTGCTACTAGAAGTGGATGCATTTCACTCAAATGTGGGTGAGTTACCAATACAAGTGGGCACATTTTACATTCTAATGGAATGTATCCATTTCAACTAGTAATGAGCCCACATTAGTGGAAAGCACCCACTTTTACTTGTAGTATGTCCACATATCAGCGGAATGCGCACACTTATTTAGTAATGCACTCACATTTAATTGTCCACTTATAATGGTAATGAGCCACATTTGAGTGGAATGCGTCCACTTTTACTTGTAATTTGTCCACATAACGGCGTAATGTGCCTACTTTTTCAATAATGCACTCACATTTAATTGTCTACTTCTACTAGTAATGAGCCCGCATTTGAGTGGAGTGCCCCACTTTTACTTGCAATGCGCCCACATATCAGTGAAATGTGCTCACTTCTTTAGTAATTCACCAACATTTAATTGGATACATTGCTACAAAAGTGGGTGCATTCCACTCAAATATGTGCACATTGGTAGTAGAATTAGGCACATTTCGCTCAAATGTGGGTGATTTACTAGAATAAGTGGATGCATTCTATATTGTAATGGATGTGCCCACTTCTAGTAGTAATGTGCCACATTTAAGTAGAATGTGTCCATTTCTACTAGAAATGCATACTTCCCTCCTCACTTCCCTCACCCTCCTCCCTATTGTGCCCCATTTTACTAGTAATGAGCTCACATTTGAGTGTAAGGAACCCACTTCCACTAGCAATGTGTACTTCCCTCCTCACTTCCCTCATCCTTCTCGCTTTCCTCACTTCCCTCCTCTCCTCCTTTTACTTCCATCCTCACTTCTCTCATCTCCTTTCTTTACTTCCCTCCTCACTTCCCTCATTTGTCCTCTCCTTCTTTGCTTCCCTCCTATTTTTACTTTACACCTCTCTACTCAATTTTTTCCATTCTTCCCTTTACTTCCCTCCTTATATCATGTGTATTATATTTTTAGTTTTATATTAACATTGGTCTTGTTGAAATTAGACTAATTTAAGTAGCTCAAAAAATAAGATTTACATCAAAATAGAAGACAAGCGGGCAACAAAACTTCGCTTCTTTTCCTTCTTGGATTACAAAATCAATCATTTGAAACGCTGCATCCATACACTTGTGGAAATGTATTATAAAGAATCTAATAATTTTTATTTCATCAAAAAATTCTTTACAAATTAAAAATTACAAACAAAATAATTTTTTCTCTCATTTCTCACTCATTCTTTCTTCACAAACCAATTAGATCAGTTCACATGTCACACACTATCTACCTACGCTATATTACTGGTCAAAACCATCCTCCCAGCTCCTAAACTACTGTCAATTGAGGCCCGATCAGTGGAAACAACTCTCTTGCTGCACGTCAAACGCACATGAAGCAGGAGAGCAGGGAAGCACGTTCTCCACTCATTATAAACTCCTTGATTCTTGGTCACGTCGCTTGACTTGGTCTCTTTTGACCTTCGGCATTCGGTGTTGCCAAGGTGTTGCCATCCTTGGTGAATTTCAAGTTTTATAGATGTTTAATGTGTTGTCTCCCCTTTCTTTTGGAAGCTTACATTGTACTGTCATTGTATCGTTGTTGTTTGTAAATGAATTGAACATTATTCAACAATCATTTTCCATATTCTTGCGCATTTTGGTACACTATGGAATTGGTTAAATCGTTTGCAGTTTTGTGGACGGACGAATTCTTCTAAATCTGAAATCTAAAATATATATAATTATGAATATTAAGACAGATCTTAACCACTTTCTTGAATCCTTTCACCCGCTTTAGGTTTTAACTATTTGCAGTACGGACAGGAATCGCGGACCTATTTTTTTCAGACCATGAAGCCACCTGATAAACTACAAATTTCAACCTTTTAGGGCATGTTTAGTTTAGTTGGAAGTAAATTAACACACAACTCGTCGAGAAAAGGAACTATTTCATCATCTCCTAGTTTGTAGAAAATCAAACGAAAGTCCATATAGAGATACCAACGCAGACATGCTAATAAGATTGAGATACAATAAAATATACTGGATCTTCTATTCATGGGGTCAGCGGCATACCAATGTAGACATGTTAATAAGATTGAGATACAACAAAATGATAATATCTAGCTTCAAAAGGATGATAACATTGTCGTTTTAAGTTGATCTTGAAGTTGGTGTCATCTTCTTTGTTTTTGTGAAAAGAGAGGTATTCATTCATCTTCCCCTCTCTTGGCAAGCTAAGTTTTGGAAATTTACATTGTGAGGATCATAAATATAATGAATCATTACAAAATTAGAGTTCACAATACAAAAGCGATTAAAAGTGTTAACAGAACAGTGGGTAGACCTATTGACGCTGGTCTTAAGGTAGTTTTTTAGGGTAGTTTTGGCTAGCAAGTCAGCCTCTCCATTGTCTTGCCTTCTTATGTGCATCAGGTTCCAATCCCAATCCAAGAACTTCAGCTTAACAAAATCTTCACGCCATTTAGATAGGATAGGCCCGCCGTAGATGTCTTTATTAACCCAATCACAAGCTTTGTTACTTTCTGATCGTATCACTATCTTCTTTATGCCATGATTCCATGCATACTTCAGAGCATCTATGATGGCCACTGTTTCTTCTTCTAACGTTGAGTGGAACAGCTTTGATACTTGCAACCTTGAACATAATATCTCCTGTTTAACGTTGAGTGAACAGCTTTGATGTTTGCAACCTTGAACATAATATCTCATGTTTCATTCATGCCCACAAAGGCGGCAGCGCTCCATCCCTTTTTAAACGCAGCGTCAAGTTGATTTCATCTTTATGTATACGAGTACTGTGAAATTTACTGACAATTATTTTTCCCAAAGCAACTCGCGTACATCCTACAATAACAAATAGGAAAAAATAGACATCCCCACTAGGCCTCTAGATACATACACTTTTTTCAGACTACACCCCACCGCATGACATGCAAAAGTATGATGATAGACGTGGACTTCGTGAAGTTGTGGGCAGGATCGATCGATCAAGAATCAAGAACAAGCGAACGGAGTGCTCGTTGATCCCCATTGAACTGGTGACTCAGTGGCTGAAGCCCCGAGATCCTCATTGTTATATTCATATAAAATTCCTCTCCTAAAGGTCATCTCCCCGAGATCCTCTAGTCCGGCTACAGCAGAGTTGCTGCAAACTCCCTGCAGCTGCTTAGCTTGATGGTTTCGCTTCCAATCTTTTTGGAGGGATCCATCATCAATTTGAAATTGCTCACATCAAGCACGGTAATGATGATGATTCCAAGATAGTGCTTTTGTGTTGCCTTAGAAACCTTCTCTTTTTTTGCTTAGTGCTTGCATAAAGGAATGTGATTAGATAGTTCTTATTAATCAGGCAATGAAACAATTGTTTGTGTATTGCAAGGATCTCAATTATCCCGATTTGATGTCTCTACATCACCCATATTCCTCCCAACAAACCATGCACTTTGATCCTATCTGAGGCATCCAATCCTATATTCCTGATGATTGCATCCGCCATGGGGCAACTTGTCCAAGGTTCAAGGACTGCCGTAATATCTATCTTATATTGAGTGGCGTAGTCTTTCATTGTCTTATGAGCGTCTAACGGATAGATCCCTTGCAGATTTCACAATGCACAGATCATTGATCTTGCTGTGGAGGTGCTTCCTAGCCTATCCCGCCCTCCTCTGTTTACATTTCCTTATTAGACTTGCGCCCTGTCTTCCTTGGACCTAATCTCACCAGGTCGTTAGTGTGGAAAATCATGTTACATAAATGGATACCAACAATAGTCTTTCTTGGTGGTTGTATGGTGGACCAAACCCGACCATCATGGTATTAGTAGTCCCACGGCAGAAAGTTATCTGAATTTTCCCCTAGTTATCAACGGTGATCACAACTGTATCATCACCTAAATTTGAGTCACCTTGTGTTGATCTTCCTTTTAGTTAGCCCGTCTCTCCGTGTTTTGTGGTCGGGGACCACAGCTCACAATTTGGGTTTTTCCCTACCGATACTGAGTAGATTGTGTCTTCCTCTGCACTCCTATTTTGTTCTGGTTATCCTCCTCTTATCTCTGGTCAAACCCAAAAAAAATCAGCAGTTTCTTGCAAAATTTTTCCAACATATTTGTCCTCTTCTTCAAGTCACAAAATCTAAAACGTGTTCGTTATAGGTACTCCTTCATTACTACTTTGTTGATTGGTTCATCATTGTTGTCACTGAAAGGCCTTGCATGCATAGCCTCACTAACCTCTCCCATAGGTGCAAAGTCTTTTGTGTGTTGTGGTTGCCCTTCCATAGAAGATTCTTGATTACCTCACCTCACCTCTGTCTTGAAGAAGCATTCGTTCTCTACATGTCTCAAACTTCCCACAACACATAAAAATGGAATGTAATTTCTCATACTCTAGATTATATATCTCTCCCTATAATAGGAATCAACGACTTGGTTGAGTTAAGTTTTACATCAATTCTAGCAAGTATCACCCTTCTCTTAAGCTTTGTGTTTGTGTCCACCCTCACCGTCTACCCAATGCAATCTCCAATTTCTTCAAGAAATCCTTTTTGGTATAAAAAGATTGCTAGGTTCAGAATTCACACCCATGCTACCACATACCTCGAGTTGCTTGCAAAGGAATGAAATTAGGATCCCATGGTTGCACGCTTAGATATGATCCCATCATAAGCCATAGGACTCTGGTCAGGGCATTAAGATAATCATCTTGACGCATTAATTGTACAAGATAGTAGTTATTTTCTAGATCATTCAACATGAAAATTTCTATAGGATTTCACATTGTTTTGATTCTCTTTTGCATCACCATGAAACCTACTTCCATATCTATTACTTCCACGATCAAGTAAAACACCATGGTTTCATTATTTCACAATATTTTCCCTCCATAATGTTGAAACTTGAAGTTCCATCTATACACTATGTCTGTTTTGGTTACATGTATGGCAAGATACTCATATCCCAAGTTTGAGTCCCCAGACACCCCAGCCGCAACATCTTCATACGAGATAGGTTATCGCGGGTCTTCCATCATCGGGAGAGATTTATCTGATATGTTCCTCTCAAATCTGTCTACCCCCAATATGGAAATGGAGTCCTTCCCTGGGATAGGTTGTCCACCTCCATATTCATCATCGAACACTTCGTGTTCCCCTAAAGTTTGTCTGTAATTGGAAGCATAGTTCATATTAATGGCCATCCTTTTAGGATGTCTGGTGTCAATGCCAAGTTCCTCTTTCCCTTCCTCACTTGATCCACTACTATAGTTTCTCCAACCCCATTAGATATTTCCCTTATGTAACTCGTGCATCCCTAGTTCCCATAGCAACCCTCTCATCCTAGCACAACTTGCACCGTGTTAGGAGTTTCTAGAGGCCAGAACCCCCAACCTTTATTGCCCCCTCAATCGCCACGCTCCCAAAAACCCCAAACCCTGACATTCTCGCTAATAATCACATGTCATTTGCAAATGAATTAAACATTATAAACAATATTTTTTTTTCTTCTCATTTTGATACCATGGAATTGGTTAAATCATTAGAAGTTTTGTTGAAGGATGACTTCTTCTAAATCTAAACTATAATTATGAATATTAAACCAAATCTCACTTAACCACTTTCTTAACTTCTTGCACGCACGTTTAGGTTTAAACTATCCACAGAATGGATTTTGGTAGTTTTTATCAAACCACAAGGCCACCTGAGACAATGCAAAAATTAACCTTAGAGGGCTTGGTTGGAAGTAAAACAAAACTAGGCCATAAATTTTAAAGTAGGAAATTATAAGTGATGAATTAGAGAAACTTTGCACTCCTTTGACTCAATAGCTCGAGTACTCCCTTCGACAACTAAAGGAAGGATGTGAGCTCAGAAGTAGTCCCTGTAGCTTTGATTTCCTCATCCCCCTCCTCACTTCCTCTTGAATGCCATTCAACAATCATTGTATCCTCTTCATAGATGCAAGCAGACTGGCTGACGGCAATCTGGCAAGATTAATTGGAGGAAGAAGTTGTTGTGATTGAGATAATGGAACCTATGATTCGGAATGGTGTGGAATGTGCCAAGGTCTCTAGGAGTTACAGATCAATTCCTAACTGGAATGAGTACTTGTTCATTAGGTTTACTAGTAAGAAAAATTTCCAAGGTCAATTATTAGGATGTATTGAAAGAAATTGGAGGCCTAGTGGAAAGTTTGGTATCATAGCTGAGGAGAAAGAAGTGTATATCATCAAGATACCTACTACATAGGAGACAGAGAGTATCCTAGATCAACCGCCTTGGGTGGTGGATGGCAACCTAATTGCCACTCAAGTGTCGATTCCTAGAGTAGCCCTTCCTCCCCTATATATTTTACATGCTTATGTTTGGGTAAAGATCAAGAATCCTAGGCTTCCATAGACTTGTGATCCATTGGTTAGCATTGCTTGCACTCTAGGGAGAGTGATGGACTTTAATGACACTGCACTTACTACTGGTTGCCTTGGTGCTGCGAGAGTCTGAGTGGAGTTTGAAGCTATGATGACTTTCCCCAGAGATACATTGGTCGAGATTGATGGTGAACTGGTGTTGTTACAGGTCGACTTCATATCTAGGATGCTAGTATGTAGTGGATATAATTATTTGGGCACATGTTTATCTCTTATACTATGGAGAAGAGGAAGGTTGTACCTAGTTGTGATCTTCAATTATATTTTAGGAATGACACAAGTATTGTTTGTAGTTATGACAATATGACTGGCAAGGATAGATCCTTATTAGTAAGTGAGGTTATCATAGGAACTACTGCAGAAGCACCCAGTAGAGAGAACTGTACATCAACTGATGGCGTAGGGGACGGGTAAGGTAGTACTGCAGATGAGTCGTGCCAACGTAATGTTTAGGAGTTTGGGTTGGTTAATGACATTCTACCTAACACCAAATCTCTTTCAACTAATGCTCTATTGTTGAAGGAACCATACGTGTTCTATTCAAATCATTTAGTGAGTGTGGACAGGTTGAATTTAGATGGGGAGTTACATGTATGTCCTACTACTAACTAAGGAGGTGATGTGCAGCACATTGATGATGTAAAGCCAAGTTTTGGTTTCTCTTTCAATTACTAATAGAGAGAGAAGGTCCATTATGACCTAGAAGGTGAGTGAAATTCTTTTGAGTTATCTGAATTAGAACCTTATTTTTCGAACATATTAAAGATTATAGAAGAAATATCCAGATCAAATAAAAATAAGAAAAAGCCTAAGCTTTCATATACCTCCAACATTTATTTTGATAGGTTAATTGATGCTATTTGATATGGAATTGCTTTTACTGTAGATATTTCTTCCTAGATTTGGCTCTTATTGAATGTTTCTTATCTGAAAGATTTGTATGTGTAGATGTTTATGTTATGTTCTTGAGTTGTCTTTGGGATTTTTTTTCTTTTTATTTACTCCCTGCGAGTAGTTTTTGATGGTAGTGTTGGTATGTATGCCCATAGAGCAAGTCATATGATGATTGTAATGGGATACTTTGTAAATGATTTGAATAATAATAAAGGCAATTTCCAATCTATATGTTTAAACTGTTTATGAGATGATGGTGTAACATGATAGATGTCTAAAGATTGATTTACTCAATGACGTATGCTTTTGGATTGAGGACCTAAACGATGAGATCATACAGATGCTAAGAGTATTCTTTCTTGTTTAGTCCCTAGTCGGTTGTTATTGTGGAAATAGCCATAGACATCAATAACACTGAAGACTAGATTGTGTGTTGGTTGATGATGACAGAATCTCATTAGTCATGATATAGTGATATCAAACCAAGCACATAGGTACTTGTTAGAGAACAAGGTATCGGACAGACCCACCGTGAGAGTGACACATGGAACCATGACATGGTAGTCACAGTCAGCTCTCACAGTGATGGTGGTGAGTGTGATTCTTAGACCTGAAATCACTACACTCAACACATGTCATTGGGTACACTTTGACATCATCAAACGCAATCCTGAAACATGGGTTGTTATAAAGGTGATGATTGGGTGGCTTTGACACATGGGGCTTTTGAGGGGTGAGTGATAGATATGGGATTTGTCCCTCCTAAGGGAGTTTGATATCCTTGGCCACTTGATGAGTAGGATTGAGAAAGGCATGCGCATGCACGTGTGAATCAATATGTGATATTGATGTCATACACATCTCACTCGGTCTACTCTGAGATCAAGGAAATGAATGAACATTGACAGGATGACTGTTCCATGCCTCGAGTTTATTCTGGATATCAGTGATAAAGGAATTATACATTCAATGTAACACCATTCACGGATTGTAGGATGAAAGTTGTTCTCCAACTTTCTACTTTCACTTGGGTAGCAATGATGTGTGACTAGGCACCGCTCTTTGCTTGTGAAGTCATAAGTGTTATGGACTTTCACTGCCAACGTGAAATGGACCTGCAGGGTCACACACATAGGATTTAACCTGGAAGAGGAGTTTTGTCCACAAGCAATGTTTAGATTGATTACTAAAGGAGTTTAGTAGTTCAATTAAACACTCAATTAATCGATAGCTCAATATCATAATGTTCAAAGTGTTGGACGCATTGATTGGAGTATCGGGTTGATTGAAATCGCATTTGACTGATTCTGTACAATCTGCATTCCCAACCGATCGGTTCATGTGATGAACCAGTCGGCTGAGGTTGTTGAACCGGTCGGCTCAATTGTTGAACCGATCGGCTCATGCACAGAGTGAAACAACCGGTTCAAGTGTTGAACCGATCGGTTCAACTGGTGCAATCGAGAAACTTGGGAAAGTAGGATTGGTGAGAATTTTCCTTTCGTTTCAAATTTCCCAATTCGATTGGGAATAATATTGGTATTCGATACCAATTGGGAAAGAAACAAGGAAAGTCAATCGGGAACCAACCTGGAACCCCAACCGACCGGTTCATGAGTGAACCGATCGGTTCAAGGGTCCCAAACGATCGGTTCAGTGGTGAACCGATCAGTTCAGGTCCCCAACCGACCGGTTCACTTGTGAACCGATCGGTTCAGGTTGCGAGATGGTTGCTTTTTGTGGAAAATCCCGAACCCTTCTACTCCTGCTTTAGTCCCGTATTGCCGGGCACAGAGAACCTTGTCCCAGGACCCGCCTATATATATAGGGGTATTGGGGGCTTCTCAGAGTACAACTCAGTGCAAGTTGATTGCTCTAAAAGGTTGTCATTCTCTATGGTTTTGGTAACCGAGAGAGAGCTCGAGCAAGTGCTTCCCGCAAAGGGAGGTGCAGCAAGGGAAGGACAACTGAAGTTGCAATTGACAGCAGGAGAGTGTGTTGGCGACTAGTACGCCAACAGGAGGGTGCGACTCCTTCCACTTCCTTGTGGGACAAGGAGAGTGGAGTTCCGGGTGGTCCGTGTGGACTACTTCAGAGGCGGGAGGTCACTGCCGCTCAGGAGGACAACTGTCATCCGACAGTCCGGTAGGAGGAGGAGTCTTCAGTCCCGGTGCGACCAGGAGCTGCACAGACACCGTCCAAGACCGGAGGTGAAGACCGCGCAAGGCACGTGGTACTGTCACCGAGCAAGCCTCGGGACAAGGTATGATTCACAAACCATCTTTCCTATTATATAGATGTTGACGCGATTCCTTTTGTTCCGGGTTTGGGGAGAAATGTTTTTTGTTTCTACTGCTTCTCTGCCTCCTCGAAAACCCAACAGTGGTATCAGAGCCAGGTCAACCGCTCTATATTTTAGGATTATCGATATGATCAATTTTGGTTTGTCGCCTTTATTTATTGCATGCGATGCGAATAATATCGGCTTTATACATGTCCGATCCACAAATCCCTAATATACATATATGATATGTAATATTAATGCACTCGATACGCGTCGCCCTTAAACGCGTTTTGTGGTGGATGTGTAGCATGATTATGGCCTATAAACCCCTATATCTGTGTGTGGTTGTTTGTGTGGTTGCTTGCATCTCGGTCTGCGCATCGATTCCCTTTCTCATATTCCTGATGTAACTCGAAATAATTCGAGAATTCTTTTCCTACCTTTGCTCCCCCCGAATGTAACTCGGGGTTTCTCAATTCAATTGTAAATAGGATAGATTTTATTTCCTGTTATGTCAAAGAACGGAGGACAACCTGAAGACGATCGGTTCAAGGAGTGAACTGATTGGTTGGTGATCCAGACGGCCGGTTCGAGGAACGAGATGAGCGGGTGGTGACCTGAGGAGATGCACGATGACCGGTGAACCGATCGGCTGGAGGCGCCAGTCGATTGGCTGGTGGCACCTGAACAACCAACCTGATGGCGAGCCGATCAGTCATGGAGATGAGCTGATCAAACCCAGAAAGGCAGGCACAGATTTCATCTTGTACAGGTTTCATGTGATGTAGACCTAGATGACCGTGATTCCTCTTGGCTTGAGGAATCACAAATAGGATGGCCATAATCATTGCTTTTTATCGTTTATGCCATTTTTGTGTGGGATATAGCATGTATATGATATGTACTATATATTGTGGTGATTGGATATGTATATGTATATAAAACCAAATCCCTCATTAAAATATTAAGTCTTATATGCCTTCCATTAGCGATACACATGGCAAACTTGATCGACCAAGCGTAGGTTATGCCAAAGCGTGGTGCACCGTCTATCTTGTGGAAGTGTGAAGGGTCGACATGTAGGTTCTGCCAAAGCAGGGTGCATGTTTACCGTGTCAGCTTTTGGGTTAGACTTAACTGGTGATTCTTAGAGCGTCTAAGCCCAGAGGCAAGGAATGTTCATGGCAAGGTGTTGTGCATGTTCATTCATCAAGAGTTGCATGTGATGCAATTGGCAAGAGTTGCCTACCCGGAAGATCTGAGTTGTGGGTGACAGCCAAAGTTGGTCCATGGCTTAGAGGATTCTAGGATCTTGACCCACTAGAAAATTGTACGCTGCAATCTTCTGAATTGATGGTGAGGGCTATCAATTTGAGTCAAAATAGTGGGAGCGGTAATTAATTAAAGGCCTAATTAACTATCGTCAAATTTTATTCAAATCAAATCAAAAAGGTTTTGACAAATGCAATTTTTCTCTTGTAGAATGGCAAAAGAATCATCTTTTAAAATGGGCAAATTAATTGAGAATAAATTCCATAACTGGTTGAGGACTGTGAGAAGTGTTCTGCACAATCCAGATATACCAGGAGCCTTAGAAACCACTCTATGTACGCTTAATGCGTTGGTGAAGAAGAAAGTAGGTAAGGGAGAGAAGTGTTCTCTCGCCAAACCAATTTCTTCTACATGGAGAGGATGGAAGGAACAATGGAAGAAGAAGTCAGAGATAGAGATCTCTACTTCTGGTGTATATGTGATAGAGATTAACTTTACTACTTCTTCGTCATGGGTACTTGATATCGGATGCGGATCTCACATTTGTTCAAATGTGAAGGATCTTAAGAGAAGTAGGCCTTTGAGGAAAGGCAAGGTTGAACTACGAGTTGCTAATGGGGTAAGAGTTGCCGCCAGTGTCATAGGAACCTATGAGTTAACTCTACCCAGTGGGCTAATAATAGAGTTGAAGAACTGCTATTATGTACCTGCCATAAATAGGAATATCATTTCCGTTTCTTGTTTGGACAAAGATGGATTTGAATTTGTTATTAAGAATGGAAAGTGTTCCATTTCTAAAGATGGGATCTTTTATGGTAGTGCCCCTATGTCTTATGGTCTATACTTGATAGACTTGGAGACAAGTGTATACAACGTAAACACCAAAAGACAAAAACTCAATGACTCAAACAAAACATATCTCTGGCATTGTCGTCTAGGGCACATAAATGAGAAGCGCATTTCTAGACTCCATAAGGATGGTTATCTAGACTCTTTTGATTATGAATCAATAGAGACATGTGAATCTTTTTTGTTGGGCAAGATGACCAAGACTCCCTTTTCAGGTAAAGGTGAGAGAGCTAGTGATCTATTAGGACTCATACATACTGATGTATGTGGGCCTTTTAGAACTAATGCCAGAGGTGGGTATCAGTACTTCATTACCTTTACTGATGACTTCAGTAGGTATGGCTATGTGTACCTGATGAAACATAAGTCAGAAACCCTTGAAAGGTTCAAGGATTTCATGAATGAAGTACAGAACCAGCTTGGTAAAAATATTAAGGCACTTCGTTTCGATCGAGGTGGAGAATACTTGAGCCAGGAGTTTGAGGAACTTCTGCGAGCCTGTGGTATTGTATCACAATGGACTCCGCCTGGAACACCACAGCATAATGGTGTGTCTGAAAGAAGGAATCGCACATTGTTAGATATGGTGCGATCTATGATGAGTTTTGCTGATCTTCCAATTTCTTTCTGGGGTTATGCTCTTGAAACCGCCGCGTTTACACTTAACCGTGTACCATCTAAATCGGTTCAAAAGACACCATATGAGATATGGACTGGGAAGCGTCCCAATTTGTCTTTTATGAAGATTTGGGGTTGTGGGGCTTACGTCAAGAAAATGTTTCCTGATAAGCTTGGACCCAAATCTGATAAATGTTATTTTGTTGGATATCCCAAGGAGACCAAGAGATATTACTTATACCACCCAATTGACAACAAAGTGTTTGTTGCCAGGGATGCTGTGTTCCTAGAGAAGGAATTTATTTCCAAAGGAAACAGTGGGAGGAATATAGAGCTTGAAGAGGTTCAAGCCCAACAAGAGAACATTGAACCGGTAGATGTACCAGAGGAAAATGTAGATTCACAAGGTGTTGTGGAATCTCATTCTCCTCAAGTGACACAAGGACCTCGTAGATCTAGTAGGACTCGCCTTGAACCTGAGAGGTTTGGATACCTTGTAACTCAGGAAGGTGGAGAGTTGATCATAGATGATGATCCAACTACCTACGTAGAGGCTATGGAGGGACCAGATTCTGAGAAATGGCTTGAAGCCATGAGATTCGAGATGGAATCCATGTACTCCAACAAAGTATGGACTTTGGTGGAACCACCCGAAGGGGTAAGACCCATAGGGTGCAAGTGGGTCTTCAAGAAAAAGACCGACATGGATGGCAATGTGCAGACTTATAAAGGCATATTGGTTGCAAAGGGATTTCGACAAGTTCAAGGTGTTGACTATGACGAAACCTTTTCTCCAGTTGCCATGATTAAGTCCATCAGGATCATGCTTACTATTGCAGCTTATTATGACTATGAGATTTGGCAGATGGATGTTAGAACCGCATTCCTTAACGGGAATATTCATGAGGATGTGTACATGACACAGCCTGAAGGTTTTGTAGATCCAAAGAATGCCAATAAAGTCTGTAAACTGTAAAGGTCAATCTATGGATTGAAGCAAGCATCTCGGAGTTGGAATCTTCGATTTGATGAAGAAGTCAAAGTGTTTGGCTTTATTCAAAATGAAGATGAACCTTGTGTGTACAAGAAGGTTAGTGGGAGCTCGACCACATTCCTCATATTGTATGTGGATGACATACTTTTGATGGGAAATGATGTCTTAGCCTTAGAGAAGGTAAAGACTTGGCTTGGGAAAACTTTCTCAATGAAGGACTTAGGAGAAGCATCCTACATTCTAGGAATTAAGATCTATAGAGATAGATCTAGAAGGCTTCTCAGACTAAGTCAGAGCACGTACATTGACAAGGTGCTGAAGCGGTTCAGCATGGAGAACTCAAAGAGAGGCAACGTCCCTATGCTACATGGAGTTACCGTCTCTAGAGCTCAATGTCCCCAACCTTGTGAAGAGAGGGAGCGTATGAATGGGATCCCATATGCATCAGCCATTGGATCCATCATGTACGCTATGTTGTGCACACGCCCAGATGTCTCGTATGCTCTCAGCATGACGAGTAGGTACGAGTCAGATCTCGGGGATGCTCACTGGACAGCCGTGAAGAACATCCTCAAGTACTTGCGAAGGACTAAGGATCAGTTTCTTATGTACAGCGGCGAGGAAGAGATGGTTGTAAAGGGTTACACCGATGCAAGCTTCCAAACCGATAAAGATGATTACAGATCACAGTCAGGATTTGTGTTTTGCCTTAATAATGGAGCTGTGAGCTGGAAGAGTTCCAAGCAAGAAATAGTTGCCGATTCTACTACAGAGGCCGAGTATATTGCTGCTTCGCATGCAGCAAAGGAGGCTGTGTGGATCAGGAAGTTCATTTCTGAACTTGGTGTAGTTCCCAGTAGCTGTGATGCAATTGAGCTTTATTGTGACAATAATGGAGCTATTGCACAAGCTAAGGAGCCCAGATCACATCAGCGGTCCAAGCACATACTGCGGCGCTTCCATCTCATACGAGAGATCGTACAGTGAGGAGATGTGAAGATTTGCAAAGTACCAACTGAAGACAACATAGCTGATCCACTGACTAAGGCCCTTTCTCAGCAGAAGCATGATGGTCATGCTAGGTCACAAGGACTGCGTTTCCTTGGTGACTGGCTCTAAGTGCAAGTGGGAGTCTGTTGGTATGTATGCCCATAGAGCAAGTCATATGATGATTGTAATGGGATACTTTGTAAATGATTCGAATAATAATAAAGGCAATTTCCAATCTATATGTTTAAACTGTTTCTGAGATGATGGTGTAACATGATAGATGTATAAAGATTGATTTACTCAATGACGTATGCTTTTGGGTTGAGGACCTAAACGATGAGATCATACAGATGCTAAGAGTATTCTTTCTTGTTTAGTCCCTAGTCGGTTGTTATTGTGGAAATAGCCATAGACATCAATAACACTAAAGACTAGATTGTGTGTTGGTTGATGATGACAGAATCTCATTAGTCATGATATAGTGATATCAAACCAAGCACATAGGTACTTAAGTGACACATGGAACCATGACATGGTAGTCACAGTCAGCTCTCACAGTGATGGTGGTGAGTGTGATTCTTAGACCTGAAATCACTACACTCAACACATGTCATTGGGTACACTTTGACATCATCAAATGCAATCCTGAAACATGGGTTGTTATAAAGGTGATGATTGGGTGGCTTTGACACATGGGGCTTTTGAGGGGTGAGTGATAGATATGGGATTTGTCCCTCCTAAGGGAGTTTGATATCCTTGGCCACTTGATGAGTAGGATTGAGAAAGGCATGCGCATGCACGTGTGAATCAATATGTGATATTGATGTCATACACATCTCACTCGGTCTACTCTGAGATCAAGGAAATGAATGAACATTGACAGGATGACTGTTCCATGCCTCGAGTTTATTCTGGATATCAGTGACAAAGGAATTATACATTCAATGTAACACCATTCACGGATTGTAGGATGAAAGTTGTTCTCCAACTTTCTACTTTCACTTGGGTAGCAATGATGTGTGACTAGGCACCGCTCTTTGCTTGTGAAGTCATAAGTGTTATGGACTTTCACTGCCAACGTGAAATGGACCTGCAGGGTCACACACATAGGATTTAACCTGGAAGAGGAGTTTTGTCCACAAGCAATGTTTAGATTGATTACTAAGGGAGTTTAGTAGTTCAATTAAACACTCAATTAATCGATAGCTCAATATCATAATGTTCAAAGTGTTGGACGCATTGATTGGAGTATCGGGTTGATTGAAATCACATTTGACTGATTCTGCACAATCTGCATTCCCAACCGATCGGTTCATGTGATGAACCAGTCGGCTGAGGTTGCTGAACCGGTCGGCTCAATTGTTGAACCGATCGGCTCATGCACAGAGTGAAACGACCGGTTCAAGTGTTGAACCGATCGGTTCAACTAGTGCAATCGAGAAACTTGGGAAAGTAGGATTGGTGAGAATTTTCCTTTTGTTTCAAATTTCCCAATTCGATTGGGAATAATACTGGTATTCGATACCAATTGGGAAAGAAACAAGGAAAGTCAATCGGGAACCAACCTGGAACCCCAACCGACCGGTTCATGAGTGAACCGATCGGTTCAAGGGTCCCAAACGATCGGTTCAGTGGTGAACCGATCGGTTCAGGTCCCCAACCGACCGGTTCACTTGTGAACCGATCGGTTCAGGTTGCAAGATGGTTGATTTTTGTGGAAAATCCCGAACCCTTCTACTCCTGCTTTAGTCCCGTATTGCCGGGCACAGAGAACCTTGTCCCAGGACCCGCCTATATATATAGGGGTATTGGGGGCTTCTCAGAGTACAACTCAGTGCAAGTTGATTGCTCTAAAAAGTTGTCATTCTCTATGGTTTTGGTAATCGAGAGAGAGCCCGAGCAAGTGCTTCCCGCAAAGGGAGGTGCAACAAGGGAAGGACAACTACAGTTGCAATTGACAATAGGAGAGTGTGTTGGCGACTAGTACGTCAACAGGAGGGTGCGACTCCTTCCACTTCCTTGTGGGACAAGGAGAGTGGAGTTCCGGGTGGTCCGTGTGGACTACTTCAGAGGCAGGAGGTCACTGCCGCTCAGGAGGACAATTGTCATCCGACAGTCCGGTAGGAGGAGGAGTCTTCAGTCCCGGTGCGACCAGGAGCTGCACAGACACCGTCCAAGACCGGAGGTGAAGACCGCGCAAGGCGCGTGGTACTGTCGCCGAGAAAGCCTCGGGACAAGGTATGATTCACAAACCATCTTTCCTATTATATAGATGTTGACGTGATTCCTTTTGTTCCGGGTTTGGGGAGAAAATTTTTTTGTTTCCGCTGCTTCTCTACCTCCTCGAAAACCCAACAGGTAGGACAACTACATGCTTCCCTTAAGGGGGCTTGATGTTTGTTTCACGTGGGGAACTATAACACCCAGGCCCACTGCCCAAGGCTTTAGTAAAGTTTCAGGAATAACGAATGACCCCATAGACCACCACTTGACTCCTCATTCATGCGCAAGCCAGGAAAAAATTCCCAACGGGTCACCCATCCCAGTACTACTCTAGGTTGAGCATGCTCAACCACAGAGTTCTTTAGTGATGGACTATCTGAAAAGGATGTGCACCTTGGTGATATGGGTAGTCAAATTATTCCTTTTAAGATAATTTTATCTGAGGCCTCAAATCTTGAGACGTTACAATCTCCCCCACTTAGACTCTTGACGTCCTCATCAAGGCTCAACTATACAACCCCATAATCACTTCCCCATTTTAGTGTAGACCCAGAATGGCCCATGGACACCCAGCTCCCATCCACAGCTATTAGCACAACAGTGGCTCCATATCGTCTTAGTGGATAGTCCTTTCCAACTTGCCTGGACCGCATGGCTTAAGATTGGCATGCCACATACACATGTGGGCCCCATCTACTGGAGGGGTTTTCGCTATGACATCATTTGTAACACCCGAGCCCACTGTCCAAGGCTCTAGTAGAGTTTTAGAAATAATGATTGGCCCCACAGACCACAACTAGCCTTAACTATATGCTTTTTCCTCACTCACGTGCAAGCCAAGAAAAACTTTTTGACTGGTCACCCATCCTAGCACTACTCTAGGCTGAGCACGCTTAACCATAGAGTTTTTTAGTAATGGACTCCCTAAAAAAGAGGTGCACCTTGGTGATATGGGTAGTCCAATTATTCCTTTTAAGGTCATGCTATTTCAGGTCTCAAATCCTGGGACGTTACAGGAACATGATATGGTAGTTAGGTTCTTTGACTCTATATGTATGTGGTAATAGATAGAGTCCTTATGATTTAGGTTTCTGGTTGTAGGGGTGCACATTAGTTTGTACCCAAAGTTTGTACTCAATAAAGAAATATGCTTATTTGACCCAAAAAAACTATAAAGGGAATGTGTTTGTTTGATTTATAATCAGTTTGGTATGATGTGTTTATGGAAGTGGTTAAGGCATATATTTTACAAAAGTTGTGGTCCAATAATAGTATAAACTGCACACAACTGCTCCATCAGTATATTGCAGTATCTTATGACTATTTTGGTTAAGGTAAAACTAACACACACTAGGAAATGTAATATAGAAAATTGTAATGAAGGAATTGTGGCATGCTTATTTGAAGTGTGTAGATTGAGCATAAAGATTTAGTACGTTGTTTAGTTAGGTGTAGTTTATAGACATGTTAATAAAGGTATTAGTATATATGTTTTCCTAATTTTACTATGTAATGTTATCTATGTTATGGGCTTTAGAATTGTCTTGTCTATTAGCATTCCTTTCTTTTCCCATATCACTTATCGTTATTTTACATTTTACTCACTTGTCTAATAAAAGAGAGAGAGCAATGTAATTGTTTTAGACACATCAAACAAACACCTCCTTTTATTTTATATTATATGAGAGCTTTTTGATCCCCCTTAGCCCTCCCTCCTCTCAACCCTAATCTTGATGCTTCCTCCAACCTACCTGCAACCCCCCATATCCCTCTCCCTCCTTCCTGCCCCCCCCGACACCTGTCATTGCCCCTCCTCTCTCCATGCTCGTTGATGATCCCTTACCTCTCCCTCACCTTCTCACGCCCTGTCACCTCCCCTCTCCTACCTTGTTGCCACCTTCATCCTCATTGCCAACCCCCACCCTCCACCTTGTCATTGCCAACCACCACCATCCTTCCCTTCTTATTGCTATCATATGCTTAATCCACTCACCCACCATCATTCTCACCATAATCTAGCCTCCATATCCATCTCCCTTCTTCCTTTCTTCTTCGTACCTATCTACGGGAACTTTATAAAATAGCACGTCAAAGTTTTAAAACGTTATATGTTTTCTATCTTCCCACGTCTCATGGTTGAGTAATTTACTCTCCATGGTGGTGAAGATTTTTCTCTATTCTCTTATTCTCCTCTATGAGTTTAATGAATATAATTCTTCAGGTCACCTGCTGCTACTTTATGGTCCCCTTGCTAGTTTTTCCAGTTCTACTAATCGAGGCTTCTGGATGCCCATGTGTTGGGTTTTTCCTACTTCTATTGTCTGCTAACTATTGTGTTTGCCCGCTACCTATTATTACTATTGTTAATTCCCTTGCGTCATGCTCCTCCGAACCTGCTTCTTCTTCCTACTCTCTTCTACATTTTTTGTCCTTGGGCTTACGTCGATCTACTATAAACCATGTGTGTCACCACCATTAAGTTGGATGGATCTAACTATCATAACTAGTATGTCTCTTTCATGATCTATGTTAAAGCTCAAGGATGCTATTCCATCTTATTGTTGTTTCCCCGACTATTCCTTCTCCAAATGCTAATGATAAAATGAAGCAGGCCTATGACCTTTGGACGAAGGAGGACTCTGGTGTTATGACTTGGATGGTCAACAATGTTGAGCCCAAGATCAACCAGTCCCTTCTTCAGCTTCGGACAACAAAAGATATGTGGGATCACCTTTCCCACATTTAGTCTCATCAACAAAACCCAAAGAAAGTGTTTGAAATCTTCAAACACTTGGCCAAGAAGGAGTACTCCAATATTGATTATATGGAACACTACTACAACCAATATTGTGCACTCTGGGATGAATTTGAGATCTATGCCCTCGCACTACTAATATTAAAGAAATCCAACATCATTGCAATGTACTTTAGCTAGTCCAGTTTCTTGGTTATGTCACACTCCTTTACTGGAGTCATGGATCAAATCCTATCCAATGATCCTCTACCTACATTGCATGATGTCCATAAATGAGTTCAATGATTTCCATCTGTCTGTCCAATATCTCCTGATTACTCTAATGTAGCTGCACTTTCCGTTCATTCTAGTGATTCTTATTGTGGTCATGGCCACAGTCATGGTCGTGGTTGTTATGACTGTATCCGAGCTTAATTGGTAAACTAGGGTTTACCTGGATGATCATATGGTTAATTGGATTGATCATTTCTTAAATATAATTAATGATGATAATTCAATTATGATGTTTTAAACCTAATAAGAACATTAAGTGTTCTATTGTTTGAGAAATTAGGGTTTGAGAAATATAAGACCTAGTTGGCTGAAATTAGGGTTTTGATGGTACATGAGTATGGAATTTGATCAAGATAGTAGTACGGTAAATAATATATCATATTTTATTTGTAATTTGTATTTAATTGAAATTTCAATAGTATATGTATAACTCAATCATGCATTTCAATGAAAAAAATTTAGAATTTTTGGATGTTCTTTGAAAGTCATTCTCGATCGAGATATATTTCAACCGACCATGCTGACAGAATGTTGTTCAGCAGTATATTGTTTGATTTTTAATTATTTATTGGTAAATCCAAAGGATTTGAAATTTTAATTTGAGATATAAAACTCAATCATAAATTAAAATGTAAAATTTTCATAATTTTTGGATGCGTTTAGACCATATCAGTAGATGAATTACAGTAACTGACATTATTGTAGATTTCTAGATAGCAGTGCATTATTTGATTTTTATTTATTTAATGGAAGCTTCAAATGATCTCTAATTTTAACTGAAGCTTAGAAAATCAACTATACACAACATGTTAAATTATGATAATTTTTGGAGAAATTTTGAACTCTGAAATACACGAATTATAGAAACCTTTTTATGACATAAAAATCTATTGAAATAAGAAAACGTATAGTAAGGGGTCAAAGTGCAATTGACCCAAGAAGCTCAATTGCTCTATATGTTCAACCTAACACCCAAGGAGCTCTCATAATTCGTGATTCAATCCATAGAAATGAAATCCTAGAGAGAGAGAGAGTTAGGGTTTGAGAGGATAAATTGATGGAGATGTTGACCTGGGGTTTTGCGGACCGAGGAATGATGAAATCATGTAAGTTTAACTTATTTGGATATAGTTTCATGGTGAATCTTCTTTCATATGTCAAAATTATGTCCCTCCTATGATTTGATCCAAAAATGGTATCAAAACTTCCCCTTTTATCACTCTTTCTTCATAATCCCTCATTTTTAGGGTTTCCGAGTTGAAAGGAAGAAGAATCAGGTGAATTGCTAGGGATTTGATATGAGATCGAGATTTTTAGGGATGAGCTTATTTTTTAAGGTGTTATCACCCCTTAGGGTGAGTGGGAACTTCCTTTATATAGTATATTTTATGAAAATTAGTTAAATCATCCATAATCTTTAATTTCTTAGTATGTGACTACAAACCCTGAATTATGTGTTTGATCTAAGTTGTTGAAAAATAATATGAAATGGATTCCTCCTCTGTTTGAATGAATTTTAGATGATAAAATCATATTAGAAATGTATACAATACATCCTAATGAGAATTCCCTAAGTATTTACAGAGGTTATAAGAGTAAACTGAAATATAGGGAATTTGTCTATGACTGAAATTTGCTGTATAATTAAATAGAGAAATTTGTTTATCTATCCCTTAGTTAAGAATGATCATTTATCTGAATTCATAGTACATATATGTCAGATACTATCTTGAATTATATTTAATATGAATAGTGTTTGTTTGATATCTCAGTAAAGAGGGTGAAATCCTAGATGTGAGGAAAGTTGGATATTTGCGAATAGATATCGTGAAATCCATTTGAACGGATTTTCTTGACATGATAAACTTTATTTAGTCAATTTTATTATTGATGCATGTTATCTCAGTGAATGGCATGGAAACCCAAATTCAGCTCAGTTCCAATGTTTCATACATATATTGATTTTATATGATTTGTTGATAGTAGTCTTTATTCAGTGAATGTTTATGTCGCATAAAATCCTTATGAGAGCCATGTGATAAGTGAATGAGGTAAATGAAACCCTAAGGATAGGGTGTTCAATGAATCAAGTATTTTGATATCAATGTTCTCAGTATGAGATGTGGTGATGCACAACTCAAGATTTGGGTTGACGTGCACGTTTTCTAAGAAAATACAAATAATTTACAGGTGCAAATGATGATTACTCGTATGTCAAGTAATTAACTCTTATCAGTATTTTAAGAAGTTCAATTTCATGATTCTAGTGTATAAAGTATCAAGTAGACATGTATTTTGTTATTTAAGAATTTTAGTCTACCTACAGGTATAAAATGTTGATTTCTTAGTATATTACGGTGTTTTGAGTATATTGCTCTGCCAAGTTTAGAATGATATACATGTTGTATTATAAAATTCAAATAAATAGACATGGTACCATAGAGATACCAGAGGCAAGTATAAGTAAGGGAAAAGATACAATATAGTAAGAGCTTTCTAAGAATCACTACTACAGAACCGACCTTTGGTGTCAGTTATTTAAGGCCTTTGATGACGGTTAAAAAGCGACACATATGTGGGCAACACTAAAAGGTGAAGACTTAAGTTTCGGTTTCAAAACTGACTCCAGAACCATTTGCGCCACCCAAAACGCGCCAGCAGGGGCACTGTATGCGTCGGTTATTAGTGGGGAAATTGACACCAGAACCCTTCACGCCACAAAAAGGCCGCCAGTAGGGGCACTATAGGCATCAGTTATTAGTAGTGAAACCGACGCCCAAACCCTTCGCTCCACAAAAGGGCGCCATCTAGGACACCATCAGTGTCAGTTTCTTAGTGATAACGGACGCCATATCACCTTCCGCCATGGTTGTGCTGGCCAGTATGACCGTGTTGTCTGGCCACATTAGACGGCGGTTTTTTGCTATTAATTGACGTTGTAAGTCTTTTTTGTCGGTTTTCAACTAATAACAGACACCTATGTATTGATTTTTTTTCTTATCAGTTTGCAGGCCTACTGTGGCTGGTCACAGGATGTAGAAACCTGCAGTTCAGTGGAACTAAATTGTAGGTTTATGACATCCATTGATATCAGCCAACAACAGGCTACAAACCTGCAAAATTAACAAGATTCATTTTCACACATTTAGAAACGTGTAGTTCCATTCAATTTTCACACATGTAGAAACATTCAGACACATGTAGAAACATTCATGTAGCAACCTACAGTTCCTTTCATTTTCACATTTACACATGTAGAAAATTCATGTAGCAACCTGCAGTTCCTTTCATTTTCACATTCACACATGTAGAAACATTCATGTAGCAACATGTAGTTCCATTCATTTTCACATTCACACATGTATAAATATTCGGACACATGTAGAAACATTCACACATATGACAATTCAAAAAAAATCATTTATAAAATATCATTCTTTAGTCATTATCGCTATCAACATCCCAATTATATTTTAAAACCCTCACTACTTGTATAGCTTTTTCCCATTCTTCTCTTACATCATTTAATTCTTCCGTCGTATAGGAAGCATGTACATCTGATAAGGCCTTACCTGTAGTGGGGTCAGTTTTAAACACCTACAAAAAGAATGATGTATAAGAGAATGATGTATATATATAATTAATAATATATAAATAAGATTGATATATTTCATATTATCTAATGAGACTATATATAATACCTCAGGTATGGTATCAATATTCACTGTGGAATATTTGATAATCATGTGCATAAATCGCATCACATAGTATGCACATGCCCAACCGTTGTCTTGTGTAGCACACTATAAATTGAAACATACAAAATATTAAAAAATACAACTAAGCACAGTTCACATAAATAATATATGCATTGGAGTCGGGAACTTACTTCCACGTTCTCCCATATTATTGGTTGGTTCTTTTTCATGGAGACCTTTCCTCCAGCCTTTTTGAACTCATGTAAACCCCTACATGTTAATGTAACACAGTAAATTGCATAATTAAATAGTAATGTACTATGTTAACGGATATAAAAATGAAATATTTCTCACTGGAATAATGTCATTTTCATTGCATGTCTATATTTTGGATTCAATTTAGTCCCCTTAGGATCTAGATAATAGATAGTGAATGTCCCAGGGATAATAACTAGTAACTCCCAATGCGTACCCCTAGAGGTAAAAAAGTTAAAAATTAATATCTCGAAATCCGCAATAAAAATGTAATTTTCTTAAGTCCAAATTATAAGCAAACTAAACTTACTCCACATTGAATGGAGCTATTATCACCGTCTTCTTATTTTGACCAAAATTTGTAAAAGCATCACAACAATATTGTTGAACTGACGAAGGGTCTTTAGCTACTAGACTAATCAAAGATGGATTCAAAAATCCTACATGTTCAAATGAAAAATCTGCACATATCTTGTCTAAGTAGCTACAAAAAACATGTATTACGTATGCATTAATATATAAGAAACCAGATCACCAGATCCTACACAAGGTATATGGATGTATAAACAAGATCTCACCTTATCCATAGCTCTATCATAGATGTATTTAGCCAATCATAGAGAAACAACTCCAATATATCTTTGTATAAATAGTTTGTTTTCGTATGATTGATCTGCAGCATCCGCATCTATAGAAACATTTATAGGGCAATTTATATCATGTTCGCCTAATCATACTGCCATACCCCTACAATTAGGACCTAACAGGGCAGGTAGGTCCTGTGGAACCCAACTTGGTAATGTAGGAGGTAGAGGTGGAATCCTAGATGCTCTGGGTGTCTTCATTTTAATCTGTATATATAATTTCAGATCAATTGACCTCATATATACACATTAACAATTTAACATAATGTAAATTTACCATACAATTTTAGTATAGATGACATCCTCTTTTGGCCACAATATGACTCCGCCTTCTGCCTCACCAAGCATTTCACAATCTAGGTGGGCATATGACAATAGAAGATCTATCCAATTGGGGAATATATGTAGCGGGCTCACACGAACCTAACCATCTGGTAATGGTGACCCATGAAACATTTCTCCTGGAAGGGATGGGTAAGTCGATGCCTCTACAATGACATATTCTTTACTTTTTAGACGGTATGACTTCAACCCCTACAAATTTTTGTAAAGAATGTTATATAAATATATGCATATCATCTTAAAAATATATCATCTTGAAAAGACTAGCTAATATGTCATAAAAATACTTACAGTGGATGTGCTAGGTGGTGGGCCTACAGGATTACTCCCAACCTCTACAGTAGGAGTAGAGCAAGATGCCATAGGTACTGTCTGAGTGGCAGTCAAAGATGCCTGCCACTTGCTCATTGCTTCATGGAGTGTCTTATCAACTGCTTCCTTGACTCTCTTACCAACTACTTCATTGACTCTCCTATCAACTATCTTATCTACCTATACATGGATAAAAGAAACGTTAGCTTCTGATTATTGAATTCCCTTTTACAGTAACATTCTAAAAAAAGAATAGGTTACCTCTTCTTATGAAATTCCCACTTTTGAGACATGTTTGCACTGGGATGGCCCAAAGAACACTTTGATGCCCACACCACCGCCTGCACCCCTAACACATCCAGGATGCTCTGGGTTACCCAGAGTAACTGTCAATTCATCACTTGTTCCCTCAGGGATGAACTTGCCTTGTTTCCTCAGCTCGTGCAGCTCCCACTAATCGCCATCAACAGAAATTGGTAAGTAAGTAAATACCAAAAATAATCAATATTCAAATGATTTCTCTAAGAGTTTTATTTTATCATTTTTGCATCCGCCTTAGAAATTGTGATCTTCTTTATTTCTCCCTTCTTTTTTTTTCCTCCCAACTATCCATACATCATGGTGAGGCAGAGGTGTGGTACCTATAGTAGAGGACTCCTGAGTAGCAGTATATTGAGTAGTACACTCAACCTGTAGTCTTTGGCGAATGCTTGCATAGCCCTTTGGACCCATTGTGTGGTCATGCATATTCAGTGCATGTCTTGCTATTTGCGCCTCGCTGATAACCTAGTTAGTATGCACATTGAATTGGTTAGTAATACTAAAGGTTAATCTTGAATAGATGAATACAACGTATATTAATTAAATAGGGAGTAACACCTAATACCTTGAATTCATCAGTGTTTCTTGAAGCAACAAACACATCCCATTCTTCTGGGTCCAAGAAGTTCCACTGTTCAGAGGCTGACTTCTTCCTCTTCTCACCATCTTTTATGTATTCTCGTGTGAGATTTGTCCTATAGTTCCTTAAGACACTATATCCAGAAAAATTCCCATAGCTCCTTTTATGTATTATCGGGTGAGATTTATCCTATAGCTCCTTTGACACTATATCCAGACAAATTCACATATGCTGGAAAGTCATTATAAGTGAAAAACAACATAGCATGCAAACAAAATGTCTCTCTTCGTGAAGCATCATAGGTCATCACACATTCACCCCAGAGTTTCTTTAAGTCATCAATCAGAGGTTCAAGATAAACATTGATATCATTTCCATTTGTTTAGGGCCCGATATCAACAACGACAACATAACATACTTATTTTTCATACACAGCCAGGGAGGAAGATTGTATATAACAAGCATGATTGGCCAAGTGCTATGTTGGCTTCTCAATGTCCCGTACAGATTCATCCCATCTTTATAAAGCCCAAGTCTTAGATTCCTAACTTCTTCACCAAATTTAGGGTACAATAGATCAATCTTCTTCCACTGTGGGGAATCAGACACATGTCGTAGGATCCCATCATTATTTTTCTTAACATCTGCATGCCACCTCAAATTCTTTGCATTTATCGGATTGGCAAACAAGCATTGAAACTGTGATATTATAGGTAGATACCACATCACCTTGGTAGGAGAACCAATTTTGGACTCCCCCAAAGTCGTCAATTTATATCGTGACACACCACATTTTGGACAATCTTTCAAATCCACATAGTCCTTTTGAAATAATACACAATCATTCGGGCATGCGTGTATCTTCTTGGCCTCCATTCCCATTGGGCACAACAATTTCTTTACCTGGTATGTTGAGATTGGCAGCTCGTTTCCTTCAGGAAGCATTTCTTTCAACAAAGACAACAATGACGTGAAGCTTTTGTCGCACCATCTATTGTTAGCTTTCAGTGTATACAATCTCAACACAGTGCTAAGCTTCGTAAACTTAGTACAACCTGTGTATAACGGTATCTCAGCATCATGCACAATGTTTCTAAACATGGGAGGTGGGTCAGTTTCGTTGTGCTCTACCCCACAACTATCCAGCATCGCATCAATGATGTCTACTGAAATTGGTTTGTTCACATCTACGTCATCAGAGGCAATAACTTCTTCCACTCAAGCACTGGTATCGACATCCACTGTTTTTGGGTTTGAAATCTCTCCATGCTAGTGTCATTCTGTATAGCCTTGTACAATCCTGTTGCACATGACATGACTTTTGATTTCGTCACCAGTGTTGACTTTCAAGTTGTTACTGCAATACCTACATGGACAATAGAACCTATCTCCAGGTTGTTTCCTATGTTCCTCAGTAAATCTAATAAACTGATCAAGACCAGAAATAAACTCTGGGGTGCAGCGATTGCAAATGGACATCTATGATCTATCCATTCTATGATCAAAGAGAAAACAAGTATATATTACAATAAGATTAGGGTCTAGGGTTAACAGATTAGAGTTTAAGCATGGTTAAAACTTTAGGGTTTAAGGTCTTATACATAATTAATGGTTAAAACATCCTAAGTGAGATTAGGTGTTCAAGAACAGTCCCAAACTAGGGACTATCCAAGATTTAATCCTATTGAGTAAATCTTGGACGGGTTTCTAGGCCAACAAATACATGCGTTGTCATTCTTATATATAATAAATGTGTACCACCTATCCCATTCTTGAACACCTAATCTCACAAGTAAGTGTATAATGTGTATTGGGTTTTCAAGAAAATTTTGGCAATATTTCTCCGTTGTTCTCCAAGTACATATGTACTTAGAGAAAAAATGGGGAAATGCTACCAAAATTTTCTTGAAAAACCAATACACATTATACACTTACATCCTAAGTGAGATTAGGTGTTCAAGAACAGTCCCAAACCGGGGACTATCCAAGATTTACTCCTATTGAGTAAATCTTAGACGGGCTACTAGGCCAACAAATACATGTGTTGTCAATCTTATATATAATAAATGTGTACCACCTATCCCATTCTTGAACACCTAATCTCACTAGTAAGTTTATAATGTGCATTGGGTTTTTAAGAAAATTTTGGCAGCATTTCCCCATTGTTCTCTAAGTACATATGTACTTAGAGAAAAAATGGGGAAATGCTGCCGAAATTTTCTTGAAAACCCAATACACATTATACACTTACATCCTAAGTGAGATTAGGTGTTCAAGAACAGTCCCAAACAGGGGACTATCTAAGATTTACTCCTAATGAGTAAATCTTGGACATGTTTCTAGGCCAACAAATACATGTATGTTGTCATTCTTATACCTACAATCCTAGTTTCATCATTCATATCCTAAGTTTTGTGTAACATCATTTAATCATGCTTGTCAGTAAATACTAAATAGTAAATCAACCATGATTCCATATATCAAAGATTTGAATCGTGGGTCAATCTTGAAGTTTTAACTAGAGCTTCATATATCAACATACATACTAGGTCATATTTTGAGTCAAGATTTAGGCATTTAATCACCTTAGGGTGCATACATGATTTACAAGGTATTTGGGTGTACAAAGTATAATATATGTTACTGATTTAGGAGTTCACATAATCATTTTAGAAATAGAAGACCCACATGTGAGTTAATTTTGACATTCAACATCAATGTATCTTTAACACGCATGTTTCAAGGTTCAAAGCACATAATCAAATCAAATTAGGATGCTAGAATGGACAAGTTTGAATCTTATTTTAACATGCATCAAAAAATTTTGAATTAGGTCAAGCATGAGAATTAGACAAGTTAAAACAATACATTAATACTAATCAGTAGATAAATGAATAAAAACTAGTAGATAATAAATACAAATCAATAGATAAGTAAATACAAATCAGTAGATATGTAAATACTAATCAGTTGATGGAAATTAGTAAAATCAAGATATGTAACCTACCTAGCAGTAGGGGAAGCAGAGGCTAGCTCCTCCAGTGACCTACAGCAGCTCCTCTGGCGACCTCAGGATGGCGGTTGCGGCGGGTGGTGGCAGCGACAAGAAGATGATCAGCAGCGAGCTCCAGAACCAGCGGCAGGTGCAGTGGTTTGAGGAGCAGCAGGTAGGAGGAAGAAGAGAGTAGGGCAGCGGCTTGATCAGGCAGTGGCGGCGGCAACAATGACCACAGGAGCAGGCGGCTTCAACCGAGCAGGATGGAGTGTGACCGGTAGCGTCGAGAGAAGAAGGATCTGTTTCTCACGATGAAATAGAGATGAATGGGGAAGAGTATGTTTCTTGCGGGGGCTATTAAGTTAACAAAGGCGTCGGTCTTCTATTAAACCAACACCTAATACCCATCAGCGTCAGTTGCTAGAAAAAACTGACGTCCACTAGACAATCTTCACCCTAAAAATTTTCACGGGGATGGCGCGTGAAACCTTATCAGCATCAATTTTTTCCACAAAAACTGATGACCCTTTGGAGGAAATTTTTTTGTCGTTAGGCGTCGATTATATTTGGTAAAAAACTGACATCATATGTGAAACTTTGGGGGTAATTTTTTTTGCTCGAAAAATTGGATTTTGCAGGCTATTTTAGGCATCGGTTCATGATAGGGAGCCGACGCTAAATAAAAACTTATACCCATGTCTGGCCCGTCTTTAAATATAGATGCCGATCTCTGTAATTAGCCGACATTGTAGGGTTTAGGCATCAGTTTTTGGTAATAACTGACGTCTCTAAATGTGACGTTATAAGCTATTTCTATAGTAGTGAATAATAAAATAATCGACATAGGTGTCCTAAACACCATAGATTCCCTATGGATTCCTACACTGTAGGGAGGAAATGATCCACCCTGGCAGCGACCAGTATACGGGGATCGGATCGCACCCACAGAGCGTGCAGGGAGACGAAGCCCTTGAGGAAGTCTCCTAAGAGAAGATAGGTTACCCAACACGAACTGGAGATCCCGGTGGTAACCCATAGGTACCCACAGAGCATACCAAGATGAGGACCACAAAGTGTCTCAGACCCTCCTCCTCTGTACTTGGCCTAGAAGGAGAAGTCCAGTTAAAATCTAGCTATTTAGCCACATTAGTCAGATGTGACGGTTCGAGTCAAGAAGACCCAGATTCAGTTCTAGGCTTAGCTTCCTAGGTTTCAAGGTAAGTCTTGTATGTTGAGATCATAGTTTGCTACGAGTCTTCATATGTAGAGCATACTGCATATGATCAGGGCATAAGCTAAAATATGTTCATATAGTTTTAAAGATCTTCGCATAAGTAAGAAAGGTTAAGAAAGATTTGAGTACAGTTTCCCAGCAATTATTCTTTGTATGTTTCTGAATTATTAGTTCTCTTTATGATCAATCAAGCATTTCATATATTGATTAACTCTTATAGATATTTATAGTATCCTGCCATATTTATGATTTCTAATTATTATACTCTCTAAAGCTTTTTGTTGTTATAATTGATATCAATTGCTCAAAATTATATATGTAATTATATCAGTGCTTTATACTGTTTCTTTGAAGTACTCATTCACTGAGCGATTAGACTCACCCCTCTACTCAAACTTTTTAGGGAAATCATGTGGACTTGAAGAAGATATCATTGTATCAGAGTAGATATGACATAAGAGTTAAGTCTGAGTATAATTAAGTTTAGTCAGTCCCTATCACTCCATGTCCTTGTATAGATCTGAGAGAGAGTTTTAAATGATGTTTTGTATCTTTGTTTCCTTAATAAGAGAGGATGCATTTGATTATCATGTCATATGTACATGGAAGTGTGAGAAATAGAATGAATGTATGGATGTGTATCATTAATGTTGAGATCATATTAGAGTAATCAAGGTTTAATTCACTTGTAAAGTTTGTTTATGTGATTCAATGCAAAAAAACAAAGAGTTTGAAAAAGAAGAAAAAGTTAAGGGTGGTCTTTGTATTACGATAAATCCTCAATTTATGCCCTAATCTCATGATTAGTGGTAATTGTGAGATCAGGGTGTAAAAACTTTGGTATCAGAGCTTAGGTTGAGTTGTCAAGGACCATTAAGTTAGTAAGTTAGAGTCATAAGTGTGGCAGATAGGAGATGTTATGATGTTAGCTCTACAGATTTGAGTATTTGGATATCCTGGCCTGGTATCTGAGTACTTGGATCAACCAATATCAAGCTACTATGTCTATTCTTTCATGTATACCCTGACCAGGTATATAGTGGAAGGATGGGCTAGAGAGAAACTCTAGAAATATTAGGGTTCGAAACAAGATAAGTGATAACACCCAAATTAGCGCATATTTTCTATGCATTTTATCTATAGTTTTGTGCCACTTTAGTCTTAATATGCACTCTTTTGTTCATGTTTTATGTTTTCTGTCTCTCCATTAGATAATGTAGTGAAAATAGCCAATAATGTAGCTAATTAGCCGGTTTTAGACTTGCAGGCACCAAAACTAGCCAATTTTGGGACTCTCAAGTACCGAACCTGAAAAGACAAGAATTCCAGCAGCTGGTCAATAGGACCCGACCGATACGGCCGCTGCCCGATACGGCCGTCGCCCGATACGGCCGCCTGATGCCTCAAGATCGAAGCCACGGATGAAGGACACGTGGACCAATAAAAGCTACAACTCCCATCAACTCGCTGCCTATAAATAGCAGTTGCCAACCTACAGAGCAAGGGGAGAGACGGAGGGAGGACCCGGCAAGAGCTAGTGCCTAGACCAAGGAGCTAGTGTGTCGAGTTCCCCAAAAGTCTGCTGACTGATACAGCTGTGTCAACCGATACAGCTGTGTCGACTGATACGGGTGCATCAACCGATATGGTTGTGTTGACCGATACGGCTGCGTCGACCGATACGGCTGCCGCCTGATACGGTCTAGAGAGAAAGTGAGCCGAGGAGTCCAGAGGGACGAAGAGAAGACCCAAGGGCCGAGATCTGACCTGCACAGAGGCCGAGGAGCGAGAGCCACCTCTCCTCTACGGGCTATATCTCTTCCCTCTTCTCTTTCATTCTACTGCATTCCTTTGTTTCTTGTACACACGATGTTTATCCATCTTTGTTTGGTACCAGCTATGCTTGTATATGGCTAGTTAGCTCCTTCTTAGCTATGCAGCCCGATCTCAGCATGTTTATATACTTTTGCCTTAAGCAAGTAGATTCATATCAGATCTAGTATGTTGCATGTTCTATTTTCTCTTTCCAAGTTATGATTGCTAGTTTGGTTGATCTCTTACTCACTTGAACTGTTGTTTCTGCCTGTATCGAGAGATCCATTGTAGGAATAGCTAAGAGACGCTAGTTTGGATCTGAACCCGAGAGGAGGACGATCCAAGGTATTCTGTTCCTAACACCCCAGAATATCCTAAGACCTGAGAGGGAACTTAGTGTATTCCGAGGTGTTGATATGTCATTCCTCGAGAGAGGGTCATTGACATATTATTGATGGTTCTAGTCACGCATCGTGAGAGCGAGTGGGACGACACCACAGGACAGATGCCATTGTGCATACTAGATGCTTGCTTGGGTGTTCGAGGGTTGTCTATGCCCAAGAACGAGTGCATAGACTGCCCCGTTTGTGGTTACATAGCCAGGAACTCTCTTTCTCTTATTAGTAGACTCACGAGCTCTGTTTTGTTTTGTTTTCTTTTCTTTGTTTTGTTTTATATCGTGACAACCTGCTAGACTAGTTCTAGCATTTACTTTTATCGACTATCGTCTTGGCTTATCTGACTAAAGAACGAGATCTGTGGCGTCCTAAATGTCACCACGTCCCTGTGTTCGACCCCGTATATCTACTGCGACCCCGTAATAAAAGTTGTGGGGGCCTAGAAGGTTTCGGGTTATAAATTTAAAGCTTGATTCCTTCCTTTGTCCCGCGTTCATTTCTAGACGTGAGAAAAAGTCCTATCAACTTTTGGCGCCGCTGCCGGGTAGGTGGTTTTCCACATTTACACACCTAGTAGATTTTTGTTCTGTCACTATAAGTCTGTATATACATGCATAGTTTTCCTCTTTCTTTACACATACTTGTTCATATATACTAAATCACTTTTCTTTTTCTCATACCTTTTTCAGCCATTGACCTTGCTTCCGCAAGACAAGTCATCTTGTCCACCTGTCCTCTCGAGTTTTTCCGCAGTTTTGACTGCTGACAAATAATTAAAGGTCGTCCTCTGCAACTAGTCAAGTTATACTCACCTCCATCGTCGTCATATGTTGAAATTACAACAAAGGAGACTGCCAGTCAACCATCGACTCATGTGCTATCATGGGATCAAGAACTGATCAAGGCAGTGGAGTTAGCTGGAGAAAGTGTCAAGGCACTCACCTCCCTAGTTCCTCATCTCCAAGAAAATGACGATCCGCTCCAGCAACTATTAGACAAGCAAGAGCATCATCTCAAAGTAGCCACCGGGGCTCCAGACCGCAGTAGTAGTATAATTCAAACCGTTGAACAAGGATCCATCCTAAAGCATCAGTTTGATATAGCGGGTTCCCCTTATATGTGCATGGCAAAATCGACAGATCTCGAAAGCATTGCTGCTCAAGTACAAAAAATTCATGATAAAGATGTTGAATAAGGCAGGAGGCTCCAAGAGCTCATCGATTTGGTTACAATTCGGTTACAACTGCCATCACAAGACAATGAAGATGTTAGTCATCAAGACCATCCCATTGGGTATGAAGTGGAGTATGATTCACCATCCTATTCAGACCATCAACTAGATTCACCAGGATTTTTCTGTGAAGACCAACCCACTTGGGAAAGCCCTTCATTCTATCTAGATGACCGAGCTGATGAACCAATGGAAGAAATGAGTCATAGACATGAATGGATCCATGATGACGATGATGAAGACTCGAAAAGCCAATCGACCTCACAACCAGAAGGTTGGTTTGAGGAACCAAAGTCAAATATTGAACCAGACCAGAGTGACATTTCTCATATTGAGACTTGTCATTTCGCTTTGAGCAGTACGCCAACCATGGTTTGGAACAATTTGTTCGACGACGACGACGATATCTGCTCGACATGGAGCAGTGAGTATAGTAATGAAGACAAGTTGGAGCAGCACAAGCCATCATTTGTCACCATCCCTTTACAAGGTAGGGTGGACGTCAAGGGGGCAGGATGGACGGTCCACTTCAACATGGCTGCTGAGCATGAAGACACCCCTGACTCCACACCAGGTGATAAGCTTGGGTGGTAGAACTACAAACAGATTCTTCAGGGGGTACCTTTTGCTTAGAAGATGATTGGATGACTCAGACAGTACATGAAGATTTATCTGAGCATCCAACCTCAAGTGCAGAGATGGAGAGAGAAGATATGAGTCCTCAAGATGACGTCCAACCTCTCTCATCTATCTCATCATGTGTCGATATCCCAGGACCTTCATTTTCAGAATCATATAATGAAAGGTACCCTGAGGATGAAATGTCGAAGAATTCATCCTAGTGCAGTTCAAGCCACTTCCAGCACCAAGATGACTTCACCGATTCATCGGATTTCACTACACTTTTTTAGACTCAGCAGGGCCAACACATCCTCCTATTCTACTCATATTATGTGGCGGAACCCGTCGGCAAGACACAGGTGACACTGGTCCCAAAACTTAGGATTTGGGATCCCAGTGTCGGTATCATGGGGCAACCACCCCCTTTTCTCTTACCCACCCTCCCACCCTTTTATTACAATAAATTTTGCTTTTCTTGTTGGTTAATTTCTTTCCTCTAACTATTTTATATCCTTGCATCCATGCATCATCTTTAGAACTTCAATAACTACCGTTAAAATCATGCATTCCTGCCTCACTATTTCAAGTTTGAGTCTTGCTCGAGGACGAGCAAAATTTTAAGCTTGGGGTGGTAGGCTTCTCCCTTCTTTTCTCTTCACCCTTCTTGCATGCATATCTATTTCCTGCATTTAGTCTTAAATTTTCAAAATTTTCAGCTTTTTAGCTTTGCAATTATGGCTATATGGTGCGAATCTAATAGATAAATGCTTGATTGTATGCCTAGATGCACAAATTTTATCTTAAAAATTGCTTGACCTCTCGCTTGACTTGCTCTTTGACTCTTTCCTTGAGTTTGGTAATAAATCTAAGGTTATGTCCCTTTTTCATAGCTTAAAGCTAAATTCCCTTGATCTATGTTGTGAATGGCAAATCCATGGTAAAGGACCGTTGGAATGAGCTAAATCATGATTAAAGTCTCCTAGTTGTGAATTTCACAAGGTTGCCTCTATTCTAAGGATTCTTGAATCATAATTGCTACTTCTCACACAGGTATCAAGCGGATTATGATGGGCTTTGAGCTATGATCAAGATGAAATGTTTCTCCTTGATGGACTACGTGCCTTCTCACATTAGATTGAGTAAAAAAGATGAAAAATATAAAAATGTGCAAAAGAGGTTTGGCCGCCCATAAAATCCCAAAAATATCTATATAGTTCTCACCCAAGCCTAAAAATAGAATACAGATGATAAAAGCTTGAGTGTGAACAATAAATGAGCGCTTGTTTTCTCTTTTAGGAGAGTTGAGGATGGTGCCCAGCCGGTGTATGACTGCGCTCATGAACGCGGATATGTCGTGTCTGGTAGTACCACTCTAAAAGCTCATTAGAGAGTCACTAGGAACCCCCTAGGTGACCTATGAGATCATCTCAGTAGCAGGGTTGGTTCGAGCGCAGTACGAGGAGTTCATCTCACTGCTTTGGACCAACTGGTTCGGACTGCAAGGACTGTTGCTTGCTACATGGACCAACCTGACACAGATCGGGATCCTCAGAAGTCATTAGAGTCATTTTGCTTTATTTCTTAGGACATGGTTAAGTGAGAGGCATGGTATTCCTGAATGGTATGCATGGATTCATGGTGATGGCTCATTACTCATCACCCGCGTGATCACCTAAGTGACAACTCTTTCATGATCAAATAATTATGATTCAAACCCTCATGAGTATTGGTAGGCTATAGTGAATTCGCTTAATCTTGACTGGAAATTCTTTGATCTTACTTTGGCAGGATTGTGCTTGTTTGGTGGGGGTTTGTTCTGAAATGACATGGATCGAGAGTATTGATGCTTTAAACTATTTTTCTTAACCTTAGCATTTATTGCCAAGCTTAATTTGGATGTTATCTTTTGTTCTTTGAGCAAAGTCTTGCTTGAGGACAAGCAAGTTTTAAGCTTGGGGTAGTTGATAACACCCAAATTAGCGCATATTTTCTATACATTTTATCTATAGTTTTGTGCCACTTTAGTCTTAATATGCACTCTTTTGTTCATGTTTTATGTTTTCTGTCTCTCCATTAGATAATGTAGTGAAAATAGCCAATAATGTAGCTAATTAGCTTGTTTTAGACTTGCAAGCATCGAAACTAGCCAATTTTGGGACTCTCAAGTACCGAACCTGAAAAGACAAGAATTCTAGCAGCTGACCGATAGGGGCCGACCGATACGGCCGCGCTGACCGATACAGCCATGTCGACCGATACGGCCCCACCGACCGAAACGGCCGCGCCGACCGACACGGCCGCGTCGACCGATACGGCCCCGCCGACCGATACGGCCGCCGCCCGATACGGCCGCTGCCCGATACGACCGCCTGATGCCTCAAGATTGAAGCCACAGATGAAGGACACGTGGACCAATAAAAGCTACAACTCCCATCAACTCACTGCCGATAAATAGCAGTTGCCAACCTACAGAGCAAGGGGAGAGCCGGAGGGAGGACCCGGCAAGAGCTAGTTCCTAGACCAAGGAGCTAGTGTGTCGAGTTCCCCAAAATTCTATCGACTGATATGGCTGCGTCGACCGATACGGGTGCGTCGACCGATACGGGTGCGTCGACTGATATGGCTGTGTCGACCGATACGGCTGTGTCGACCGATACATCTGCGTCGATCGATACGACTGCGTCGACCGATACGGCTGCGTCGACCGATACTGCTACCTCGACCGATACGGCCGCCGCCCGATACGGTCTAGAGAGAGAGTGAGCCGAGGAGTCCAGAGGGACAAAGAGAAGACCCAAGGGCCGAGATCCGACCTGCATAGAGGCCGAGGAGCGAGAGCCACCTCTCCTCTACGGGTTATATCTCTTCCCTCTTCTCTTTCATTCTACTACATTCCTTTGTTTCTTGTACAAATGATGTTTATCTATCTTTGTTCGGTGCCAGCTATGCTTGTCTATGGCTAGTTAGCTCCTTCTTGGCTATGCAGCCCGATCTAGGCATGTTTATATACTTTTGCCTTAAGCAAGTAGATTCATATCAGATCTAGTATGTTGCATGTTCTATTTTCTCTTTCCAAGTTATGATTGCTAGTTTGGTTGATCTCTTACTCGCTTGAACTGTTGTTTCTGCCTGTATCGAGAGATCCGTTGTAGGAATAGCTAAGAGACACTAGTTTGGATTTGAACCCAAGAGGAGGACGATCCAAGGTATTCTGTTCCTAACACCCCAGAATATCCTAAGTCCTGAGAGGGAACTTAGTGTATTCCGAGGTGTTGATATGTCATTCCTCGAGAGAGGGTCGTTGACATATTGTTGATGGTTCTAGTCACGCATCATGAGAGCGAGTAGGACGACACCACAGGACAGATGCCACTGTGCATACTAGATGCTTGCTTGGGTGTTCGAGGGTTGTCTATGCCCGAGAACGAGTACATAGACTGCCCCGTTTGTGGTTACATAGCCAGGAACTCTCTTTCTCTGATTAGTAGACTCACGAGCTCTGTTTTGTTTTGTTTTCTTTTCTTTGTTTTGTTTTATATTGTGATAACGTACTAGACAAGTTCTAGCATTTACTTTTATTGACTATCGTCTTGGCTTATCTGACTAAAGAACGAGATCTGTGGCGTCCTAAATGTCACCACATCCCTGTGTTCGACCCCGTATATCTACTTCGACCCCGTAATAAAAGTTGTGGGGGCCTAGAAGGTTTCGGGTTATAAATTTAAAGCTTGATTCCTTCCTTTGTCCCGCGTTCATTTCTGGACGTGAGAAAAAGGCTGATCAATAAGTAACACGAATTAAGAGCATAAATATAAAATGAGATGGAGCTTTCATTTCATATTATTGTTTTATTGGAGATGAGTATAAAAGCTCTTATATGTTGAAATTCAGATATTGGGTATTTTGAAATATATATGGGTCTTTAAGATTTGTTGTACACTATGCAGTTGTAACATTTATTGATTACATTCTTTGTATCAAGTAGACTAGAAATGATCTTGAATGAACTTTCCTAAGTGGATATTCTTTCCACATGTTTGAGATTAATAGGATTTGGTTAATCTTAAGTAGCTCTTGGCTTCAGGACTACAGGTTTGGCCTAGTCCGGCTGGCAGGATGTGTTATTAGGATCATATGACTCCTATTGAAAATATAATAAGAGTGGACTCCGGATAAATTAGACCCACATCATAGTGAGAATGTACATATAATAAGATGTTGAAACATATGCAAAAGATTAGAATAGCTAAGAATTAGTTGGAACTGATATCTGAGATCCAACTTTGAGGCCTCATATGAGAAACCCTTAATTGGGAATAAAGGAACACGACATAAGGTTTTGATTAAGTTTAATCATTAGTATTATATGAACTCTAAATATGAAATATGGAAAAGATATGAGAAAAGTATGTAAGGGCCAATATAGTAAGAATCAATCATGAGGAATGGATTATATAATCGAGTACAATGTTTTTATGTACTCCAAATCAAAGGGAAAATAGAAGAAAAGATTTAAGTATTTGATAAGTACATAGAAGTGAAGAGTCTTCATAAGAGTTAAAGTGAAGAGAACTAGATGAGCATGTAAATCATAAAACTAGGATAAGAAACTTAGTTGAAACAAAGAGAAATGTTGGAAATAATGAGCTTGATTAAGGAATGAGGGTTATGATATAATTGAGAGCATGGAATGTATACCTTTATTGTGAAGTTAATACATTCATCCTTACTGCCTTTGGATTCTAAGTCTCTATAGAACAACAAACTAATTTCTAAAAGAAGAACAAAAGTGTAGCTAAATAAATGAATAAGTAATACAAAGGTAGACTATATTCAGGAAGGAAAAACTTGATTGAAAGAGAAACTATGTTTCACCCATGCATGAGTCGTTTGATTTAAAATGAAGAATATGTAATGTACTAAACATGAGTTGAAACTAGTAGGAAGATTATTAATTTAGAATTTCAACTTCACATTAGTAGAAGGATAAAAAGAAATATATGCAACATGGTATACATGATAATACACCTAAAAGAAGCAACATGATCGTAAGAGAAAACTAGAAGTTAAAGATGACATGTGGAATAACAGCATATGGTAAGTGGATTATGGAAAGTAAGGAAGGGTTTGAAACATAAAGGAGTAATATAGATTATAAAAGAAAGAGGTTGCGAGATTCAAGAAAGTGCTAATTAGTCAAGTGTCCTTGTTTATAACTAATTAAACCTACATATGAGAAATGTATTAATGAATGTTTGAAGATAAGAATTCTAAGTCTCAGAATCATCTTCTCTTTCATATCTTCCTCAATTAAAGCAATGTGGGAATGAAGTGATAAGAAAATGAATCATATATGATGCATAACCACCATGGTATAGGCATCTAGTGAATGTAATAATGCCACACAATATGATGATGAACCCCTAGAAGGGTAAATTGAGAAGGTAATCTATTTGAATGGTCAATTAAGATGAAGGAAATTCAATTGATAAGATAAGGAAGACTTTAGTAAAACCTTGTGAGATCCAAAGTTTGAATTTCAAATTAAGGGAGCAAAGTCACATCACAATATCATCATGCTACTGATAAAGGCCAAACCCTAGAATGTTTAGAGTTGTAGTAGTTCAAGGGTTGTCACTAGTGATTTGACCTTGAATACTAGCATCTCTATAAAACAAGATCATGAAATTTGCACTATGAGAAGTAAACTAGAGCTTATAGTAATGCTAGCTAATCTGAAAGGTAGATAAATAATATGGAAATGATTTAGAGAAAAGGATATGAAATAGATTTGAAATATAAGAGGTGTGTTTTGAACAAAAGGAGAAATACAATATGAGTATAGTGTGATATGAAATAAATTCTTGCAATAATAGCAATAATGATGAATAATCTATTCATACCTTGTATGTTTCAATTTTAGGGATGTTTAATCTACATGATTAAAATGAGAAGGATAAGTAGCAAAAAGTAAATAGTAATGAATGAGGAGAGAGATAAGAGAAAACAATGGCTTTTAGTAATATGTGAATTTTTTTTAGTAGTATAATTTGTTGAAGGTATATTAAGGGATGTAAATTGGTTCTACGTATGATTTCAGTGTACATGTGCAAGCAATATGTTAATTAAAGGTGTCTGATAGTTGTAGTCATTCATACCAGTAATCCATCTTAGTATTTCACAGTTGTGGTATGGTGATATGGGTTGAATAATGATGGAAAAAATGAAGGGTTACCCTAAATAAGGTAGTCTTACCTATTCACTCATATGAATAGAAGGGATGATAACTATATTGTATTGATATGTAACCCTAATGAGGTATAGCTTGTTATACCTAGCTTTAATATAACTAAGTGATGGTGATTGGGGATGAATAGTCTTTGAATGACTAATACAATCATGGAGTACTCTATTACTATTGTTGAAACCCTAGTATGCTATAACCTGATGGTTACATCTTGAATTATGTGTGGGTTCATACTTGAGAATAATATGAAATGTGATGGTAATGCTTCACCTTATGCATCCATGATGCAATGGGGATACCGTGAGTAGTATTGTACAATTGTTGTTGAATCTAGTCTTCCAACTCATGATTTCTTGCTATTTGAGTAGCACAATAGTATTATTCAAAAAAGCATGGTGAACTCTCTTTTGTGACTTAGATGTAATAAATAACAATAACATATATTGAGTCGTAGGAATTGAGATAGTTGGATCGGATTATCAATGTAAAGGTAACACCTCAAGAGTATGAAAATATTGAAATGGTTGTTTGTCTCTCTATCCTATGATTGATTGTGATATAGAGAATTCATTTGTTATCATTGAGCAGTCATGATTTGAGATGTTGTGATTAGAAAAGAAATAAAGGACTTAATGTTAAAAACTGCATTCAAGTATGAAATACAAGAATATAATGACATGTAAGATTTCAGAAGCTTAAAATAAACCTTGAAAGTACTTTTCTAGCACATTTATGTTTTGGGAATGAAACCTTTTAAAGGGGGGAAGAATTGTTATGTTTGTATCCGAGCTTAATTGGTAAACTAGGGTTTACCTGGATGACTATATGCCTAATTGGATTGATCATTTCTTAAATCTAATTAACGATGATAATTCAATTATGATGTTTTAAACCTAATAAGAACGTTAAATGTTCTATTAATTGATAAATTAGTGTTTGAGAAATATAAACCCTAGTTGGCTGAAATTAGGGTTTTGATGGCACATGAGTATGGAATTTGATCAAGATAGTAGTACGGTAAATCATTTATCATATTTTCTATATAATTTGGATTTAATTGAAATTTGGATATAATATTTATAACTCAATTGTACATTTCAGTGAAAAAAATTTCAGAATTTTTGGATATTCCTTGAAAGTCATTCTCGGTCGAGATATATTTCAACCGACCATGCTAACAGAATGTTATTTAGCAGTATATTGTTTCATTTTTAATTATTTATTGTTAAATCCAAATAATCTGAATTTTTACTGGAGATCTGAAACTCATTCATAAACAACATGTAAAATTTTCATAATTTTTTAATGCATTTAGACCTTATCAGTAGACGAATTACAGTAAGTGACAATTCTGCAGAATTGTAGATAGTAGCACACTATTCGATTTTTAATTATTTAATGGAAGATTGTACTGATCTCAAATTTTAAATTCAGCTTTCTAACTCAATTATACACAATATTCTAAATTTATATATTTTTTAGAGAAAGTTTAATCTCCTAAATACACGGATTACAGAAACCTTTTTATGATAGAAAAATCTGCTGAAATAAGAAAAAGTATAGTAAGGGGTCAAAGTGCAATTGACCCAAGCAGCTCAATTGCTCTATATGGTCAACCTAACACACAAGGAGATCTCATAATTCATGATTCAATCCAGAAAAATGAAATCCTAGAGAGAGAGAGAGAGAGAGTTAGGGTTTGAGAGGAGAAATTGATGGAGATGCTGACCTAGGGTTTTGCGGTCCGAGGAATGATGAAATCATGTAAGTTTAACTTCTTTGGATATAGTTTCATGGTGAATCTTCTCTCACATGTAAAAATTCCATCCATCCTATTATTTGATCCAAAATTGTATCAAAACTTCCCCTTTTCTCACTCTTTCTTCATAATCCCTCATTTTTAAGGTTTTCGAGTTGAAAGGAAGAAGAATCGGGTGAATTGCTAGGGATTTGATATGAGATCATGATTTTCAGGGATGAGCCGTGTTTTTAAGGGTTTTTCATACCTTAGGGTGAGTGGGAACTTCCTTTAAATAGTATATTGCACTAAAATTGTTTAAATCATCCATAATCTTTAATTTCTTAGTATGCGACTACAAACCCTGAATTATGTGTTTGATCTAAGTTGTTGCAAAATGATATGAAATGGATTCTTCCTCTGTTTGGATGAATTTCAGATGATAAAATCATATTAGGAATTTATACAATACATCCTAATGAGAATTCCCTAAGTATTCACATAGGTTATAAGAGTAAACTGAAATATAGGGAATTTGTCTATGATTGAAATCTGTTGTATAATTAAATAGAGAAATTTGTTTATCTGGATTCCCTTAGTTATGAATGATCGTTTATCTGAATTCATAGTACATATATGCTAGATAATATCTTATATTTCATTTAAAGTGAATAGTGTTTGTTTGATATCTCAGTAAAGAGGGTGAAACCCTAGATGCGAGGAACGTTGGATATTTGTGAATAGATATCGGGAAATCCATTTGAACGGATTTTCTTGACATGATAGACTTTATTTATTCAATTTTATTATTGATGCATGGTATCTCAGTGAATGACATGGAAACCCAAATTCAGCTCAGTTCCAAGGTTTCATACATATATTGATTTTATATGATTTGTTGATAGTAGTCTTTATTCAGTGAATGTTTATGTCGCATGGAATCCTTATGAGGGCCATGTGATAAGTGAATGAAGTAAATGAAACCCTAAGGATAGGATGTTCAATTAATCAATTATTTTGATAACAATGTTCTCAGTATGAGATGTGGTGATGCACAACTCAAGATTTGGGTTGAGTTGCACGTTTTCCAAGAAAGTACAAATAATTTACAAGTGCAAATGATGATTACTCGTATGTCAAGTAATTAACTCTTATTACTATATTAAGAAGTTCAATTGCATGATTCTAGTGTATAAAGTATTAAGTGGACATGTATTCTATTATTTAAGAATTTTGGTCTGCCTGCAGGTATAAAATGTTGATTTCTCAATATATTACAGTGTTTTGAGTATATTGCTCTGCCAAGTTTAGAATGATATACATGTTGTGTTATAAACTTCAAATAAATAGACATGGTACCATAGAGATACCAGAGTCAAGTATAAGTAAGGGAAAAGATACAATATAGTAAGAGCTTTCTAAGAATAATAAAATAATAGACATAGTGCCCTGAACACTGTAGATTCCCTACAAATGTCTACACTGTAGGGAGGAAATGATCCACCCTGGCAGTGACCAATATACGGGAATTGGATCGCACCCACTGAGCGTGCGGGGTAATGAAGCCCTTGAGGAAATATCGTAAGAGAAGATAGGTTAAGAGATCCTGGTAATAACCCAGAGGTACCCGCAGAGCGTACCAATATGAGGCCCACAGAGCATCTCAGACCCTCCTCCTCTGTACTCAGCCTAGAAGGTGAGATCCAGTTAAAGGCCAGTTGTTTAGCCGCCTTAGTCAGATGTGACGGTTTTAGTCCAGCAGACTTGGATTCATTTCTAGGCTTAGCTTCTTGGGTTTTAAGCTAAGTCTTGCACTGTGAGATCGTAGTTCGCTACGAATCTTCATATGTATAGTACACTGCATATGATCAGGGCATAAGCTAAAATATGTTCATATAGTTTTAAAGAGTTTCGCATAAGTAAGAATGGTTAAGAAAGATTCAAGTACAATTTACCAGCAATTATTCTTTGTATGTTTCTGAATTATTAGTACTCTTTATGATCAATCAAGCATTTCATATATTGATTCACTCTTATAGATATTTAGAGTATCATGTCATATTTATGATTGCCAATTATTAGACTCTCTAAAGCTTTCTGTTGTTATAATTGATATTAATTTCTTAAAAGTATATATGTAATTATATCAGTGCTTTAGACTGTTTCTTTGAAGTACTCATTCACTGAGCGAGTAGGCTCACCCCTCTACTCAAAATTTTTAGGGAAATCACATGGACTTGAAGAAGATATCATTGTATCAGAGTAGATCTCCCACAAGAGTTAAGTCTGAGTCTAGTTAAGTTCAGTCGGTCCTTGTCACTCTAGGTCCTTGTATAGATCTGAGAGAGAGTTGTAAATGAAGTTTTGTATCTTTGTTTCCTTAATAAGAGAGAATGCATTTGATTATCACGTCATATGTATATGGAAATGTGAGAAACTGAATGAATGTATGGATGTGTATCATTTATGTTGAGATCATATTAGAGTAATTAAGGTTTAATTCTCTTGTAAAGTTTGTTTATGTGATTCAATGCGAGAACACAAAGAGTTTGAAAAAGAAGAAAAAGTTAAGGGTGATTTTTGTATTATGATAAATCCTCAATTTATGCCCTAATCTCATGATAAGTGGTAATTGTGAGATTAGGGTGTAACAACTTTGGTATCAGAGCTTAGGCTGAGTTGTCATGGACCATTAAGTTAGTAAGTTAGAGTCATAAGTGTGGTAGATAGGAGATGTTATGATTTTAGCTATGGGGATTTGTGTATTTGGATATCCTGGCCTGGTATCTGAGTACTTGGATCAACCAGTATCAAGCTACTCTGTCTATCTGTCATGTATACCCTGGCCAGGTATACAGTGGAAGGATGGGCTAGAGAGAAACTCTAGAAATATTAGGGTTAGAAACAAGATAAGTAACATGAATTAAGAGCATAAATATAAAATCAGATAGAACTTTCATTTCATATTGTTGTTTTATTGGAGATGAGTAGAAAAACTTTTATATGATGAAATTTAGATATTCAGTATTTTGAAATATATATGGGTCTTTAATATTTTTTGTACACTATGCAATTGTAACATTTATTGATTACATTCTTTGTATCAAGTAGACTACAAATTATCTTTGAATGAACTTTCCTAAGTGGATATTCTTTCCACATGTTTGAGATTAATAGGAGTTGGTTAATCTTAAGTAGCTCTTGGCTTCAGGACTATAGGTTTGGCCTGGTCTGGATGGCAGGATCCGTTACTAGGATCTAATGACTCCTATTGAAAATATAATAAGAATAGACTCTGGATAAATTAGACCCAAATCATAGTGAGAATATACATATAATAAGACTTTGAAACATATGGGAGAGATTAGAATAGCTAAGAATCAGTTGGAACTGATATCTGAGATCCAACTTTAAGGCCTCATATGAGAAACCCTTAATTGGGAATAAAGGAACACGACATAAGGTTCTGATTAAGTTTAATCATTAGTATTATATGAACTCTAAATATGAAATATGGAAAAGATATGAAAAAAGTAAGTAAGGGTTAAGATAGTAAGAATCAATCATGAGGAATGGATTATATAATCGAGTACAATGTTTTTATGTACTCCAAAGCAAAGGGAAAATAGAAGAAAAGAGTTAAGTATTCGATAAGTACATAGAAGTGAAGATTAACCAGTTGATCCTACCGCCCGTTCCCGTGAGTGGCCATCGTCGTCTCTGGGCGACTAGGGCTATGAGCTGTGAATGACCCCCTACCTTAGGGTCTCTCTCTCTTGCAGGTAAAAGGTAGGCTTGATCCCTATGGTCTATGATCCACGATGGCAAAGGAACTGGCAGAGAGGTATGCAAAGATGCGGTTAACGGAGGAAGAAGAAGCATTAATCGATCTACAGGCTGAAGACGACGAAGAGGCAAACACACATGTAGAATTGGCCCTGGTCTGCAGGTTGCTCACAGATAGGGTTTACAATTTCTGGGAAATGCAGAAAACTTTAACCTAGGCGTGGGGATTGAAGGAGAAGGTCTTATGCAAGAAACTGGAGGGCGACATCTTCGTGATCCAATTTTTCGATTGGAAGGATAAGCGTCGGGTGGTTGAGGGTGCACCATGGAACTTCAACAACCGGCTACTGCTTCTGAAGGAGGTAACAAAGGACGAACAACCAGGCAACACCACGCTCACAAAGAGTCCATTCTGGATTAGACTCTATGGGCTACCGTTAGGTTACCATGGTGAGAAGGCTGCTAAAATGATAGCGGCGAGAGTGAGAGAAGTCCTAAACCTAGACATAGACGAACTGGGATGGGAGGCGTCCACACGAGTCCGGGTTCTGATCGACGTCCAAAAACTGATCATGCGATCGCTGAGGGTACGTACGTAGACAGGCGAGATCATGGTGGTGGAGATCAAATACGAACATCTCTCCATGTTGTGTCACATCTGCGGCATCCTGGGGCATGTTGACAAAGATTTCCCCACTGCCGATGAGGAGGAGGGCGAGCCAGGGCAATGGGGACCGTGGCTTACGGCGTTGCCGAGAAAGCCATGACAGACTATGCTGGAGGAAATCTTTGGTACCAGGGTGGTAGGGAAGACGTTGACCTTCAAGCGGCAACCACCTTGTCCACGAGGGGAAGGGAGCCAGAGCTGTGGAAGGGAGGGTTCATCAGGGAGATGGGATTTGTGGCTGAAGGAGGATAGTCTAAGAAAGGATGGGGGACGCGAAGACGTAGAGAAGGTGGTATCCAAACCACGGGGGCTTAAACAGGGGAGTACAGCAGGGAAAGGGACCGGGGACGAGGGGTCTGTGCATGGAGGGGAAGGAAGAAACAACATGGGAGGGAGACTGGAGCGGGAGGAAGAGGGTGACCAGGGGGAAGGGGATCGGGATAGGGATGCCTGGGGACAGGGGGATCCAGAGTTTGGGGTGGGGGAGCGACAGAGTTACTCTTTGGAGGAGGTTTTTAAGCTGCGAGAGCCCTTGACAGTGCCGGAGAAACCACCAAGCATATATGCAGAGGAAGAGGTAGAGAGGGAAGATGAGCTAGGGACAAAGATGATACCCACGACAGTTGCGGTGGGACACAGAGAAGAACCGATCATCACTCGTGCTAAGGGATGGGAAGAGTAAGCAGAAAGGAAGGAAGGAGACAAAAAAAAACGTGTCCCATGGGTCTACAAGATGAGCAAAGGTGCAAGATTGGGAGTACCAGACAGTGAGGTAAACTGGGAAACAGTGGCAGGAAAATGGGGACGAGACATGGACAGTTGCGACATGGAGCTTGACGAACATGACTCTCGGACTGAGTGGTACAAAAAGGCAAGACAGGCTGGGGAGGTAAGGGAAGCATCACAGAGGGTCGGGAATAGTCAAGTAGCGGAGGTTGGCGGAGACCAACCCCGCGAAGGACAATGAAAATAATAAGCTGGAATTGTCAGAGTATGGGCGACCCTGACAAGGTGACTGCTCTCTGGGTGTGGTGCTAGAGGGAATGCCCAAATATAGTTTTCGTCATGGAAACTATGATGGTGGATACTAATTTGGGAGATGTGAAGAGAAGGTGTGGTTTTGTCAATGGGATTTGTCTCTCGAGTAATGGAAGGACGGGGGGAATTGGTTGCTGGTGGAAGGATGTCGAGGTAGAAATTCTGAGCTACTCACAAAGGCATGTGGAATGCATGGTGGACGAAGGAAGGGCGGGCAGGTGGAAGGCTATTGGCATATATGGTTGGGCTGGGCTGATCAACCAAGCAAACACAAGACATGGGATCTTATGCGCAGACTGAAGAATGAAGCAGAAGTACCAGTGCTTTTCTTTGGGGACTTCAATGAGATTGTCTTAAACTCAGAAAAACTTGGGGGGCACCTAAGGAGGAGAGAGTCATGCAAGGATTCTGAGATGCTATTTATGACTATGAACTAGTGGACTTGGGGTACTCGAGCAGCATCTATACCTGGCGTAGAGGTTAATCTGTGGAGACATTAATTCAGGAGAGACTGGATAGAGCTTTGGTTGATCTAGACTGGAGGGGAAAATTTACTTACTGCAATGTTCTACATCTTCTAATCTATGAGTCGGACCATGCTCCTCTTATCATCACAGCGGACAGGAGATAGGTAAAAAAGAGAAAGAAAAAGAATGATTACTTTGCTTTTGAACCATCCTGGACAGTTGAGAAAGAATTCCATGACACTATCCAGAAAGCCTGGGAGTACAGTCTTACGGATGACCTTGTGGGAAAACTGAATAGATGTGGAATGAATTTGAAGGAGTGGGTTGATAAAAAGTTTAAAAATAGGAGACAGAAAATCATTGAGCTAGAAAAAGAGCTCATGGAGGTACAAAGTCAACCACCGGACCATGGGATGCTGTAAAGGGCAACACAGCTTGCAAAAGATCTCCAATACTGACTGAGACAAAATGAATCATATCGGTACGCAAGGGCAAGAGCAAATGAGATGAGAGAGGGGGATAGAAACACATCTTACTTCCATCAAAAAGCATCAAATAGAAAAAAGAGGAACAAGATTGAAGGAATGAAGGATGAGAATGACATCTAGAAAACTGAGGAAGATGATATACAGAAGGTGGTGGTGGATTTCTTCACGAATCTTTTTAATTCCAGCAACCTGGGGAACTTTGAGGCGGCTACAAAGGGGCTTATGCAGAAGATTGACACAGATGTGGCTAGACAGCTGGAGGTTGATATTTCTGAGGAGGAGATATATGTTGCTCTCTCACAGATGCACCCAAATAAAGCACCCAGGATGGATGGGATGAAAGCTCTTTTTTTCCAAAAGTATTGGCACATTGTTGGGAAGGAGGTGGCTAGTTACTTCAAGGGTTGGTGGTGGGGAGAAAGAAGTCTGGGGGAAGTTAATAGCACTTTGGTAGTCCTTATTCTAAAGATTGAGAAGCCGACAGCCATGGGGGATTACAGACCTATCAGTCTTTGCAATGTCATTTATAAAATCACCTCAAAAGTGGTAGCAAACAGGCTGAAACCGCATATGGAAAATATTATTTCAGAATATCAAAGCGCCTTCATACCGGGACGGTTAATTACTGATAACGCTCTCATCGCGTATGAATTTTTTCACAAAATGAAGAAAACCACACAAGGGGGAAAGAACTATATTGCTCTCAAGCTTGATATGTCAAAGGCCTATGACAGAGTTGAATGGGATTTTTTAATGCATGTTATGCAGTGTTTGGGGTTTGGAGAGAAATGGAGGGCACATGTCCATGATTGTGTCTCAACTATTAACCATTCCTTTGCCATCAACGGAGAATGGACCAGAATGATCAAGCCCACCCGCGGCCTTAGACAGGGAGATCCTCTCTCACCCTACCTTTTTATCCTTTGTGCGGACGCTTTCTCTACACTACTTAGGACCGCTGTTGATGATAATCTCATTCATGGGATTAAAGTTAGTAGATCGACACTGAGTATTTCTCACCTTTTCTTTGCAGATGACAGCATACTTTTTGCTCGAGCAACAACCGCAGAGTGCTTGAAAGTTGCTGAAATTATCAGCCAGTATGAACAGGCATCTGGACAGAAGCTAAATTATTCCAAGGCGGAGGTTGTTTTCAGTAAGGGTATGTGTCACCAAAAAAGGGAGGAGATAAAGCATCTGTTGCAAGTCAAGGAGGTAGATAGACATGCACGATACTTGGGTCTACCGACGGCCATTTGGAGGTCAAAGAAATAGGTTTTCAACTATATTAAAGAGAGGATCTGGAGGAAAATTCAAGGCTGGGCAGAGAAGCTTTTATCAAAACCGGGGAAGGAGGTCCTCATCAAGGCAGTGGCACAGGCTATCCCTACATATGTTATGAGCGTTTTCCAGATTCTGACAGGTTTTCTTGAAGAGATGTAAAGTATGATTGCAAGATGGTGGGGGGGCAAAAGGGGGTGAAATAAAGCTAGCTTGGCAGAGTTGGGAAAAGATGTGTTTACCAAAAAAGCAAGGTGGGATGGGATTCTGAAATTTGAACATCTTCAACCAAGCTCTCCTGGAAAAGCAATTATGGAGGATATACCAAAGGCCAAATGCTATGGTTACGAGGGTCTTAAAGGTGAGGTATTTTCCTAACGGCAGCATCTGGATAGCTAGGTGCGGCTTTAATCCTAGCTACATGTGGAGAAGTATGTGGGGCACAAAAGCACTTCTTGTGGAGGGTTTGGAATGGAGGGTGGGCCGTGGGACAGACATTAATATATGAAATGATTTGTGGCTATCGGGACAGGTGGAGACACTAGGGAGTAGGGAATATGAGGTGAATGCTGATTGTACTATGGTATATGATCTTATGAAGGAGGAGGGAAGGGAATGGGATGTTGAGTTGATAAATGGGCTATTCTCAGGGGAGGTGGCTGCAAAAATATTGGCTATGACCATTAGCCCAAGAGAGCCTATGGATTCTCTGTGTTGGTGGTCGACAGTGGGTGGAGAGTTCTCGGTGCGGTCAATGTACTGGTTGGGCTTCTTAGGGAAGGACAACGCGCGAGCACACCTAGCTTTGGAAGCACATATGGTGGGAAGGGTGGGCACCCAAAGCTGCCCATTTCTTATGGCGGGTAGCTACTGGTGGCCTGGAGACTATGGGGAGGCTTTTTGATAGGTATTGTGTTGCAGACGGAAGATGCCAATTATGCTTTTCGGAGAAGGAGACAATACCCCACATGCTTTTTAGATGCCCGAGTGCTCAGGAGATCTGGGAGACATTGTCGCCCAGGCTGCGGCGAACGGTGGATGATGTACAGGACCTGCTGGTGGGGGAGGCGTTGAGTATCATCTTAGAGGCGCGGAGCAGAGAGGATAGGGAGGAGATGGTTGTGACTATGTGGGCGGCCTGGTCCATACACAATCATAGGATGTTTGGGCAGGACAACTCGAGTGGCTGTGTGAAGAAAGCATCGCTGCTTGCCTTCATACGTGACCATAAAGGAGAGGCGGCGTGGGACAGGGAGATAAGAGAGGGGGGAAGACAGAATGGTAGGAGAGCGAGGTGGACGGTGTCGGAGGAGGGGAGAGTAAAACTGAATGTGGATGCGTCGGTCGGAGAGGATGGCACAGCGGAAGCTGGTATGGTGATTAGGGATAACTTGGGTGCAAAACTTGCTATGGCAGTGAGGAAGTGGACACATGTACAGGGTATAGACATGGCAGAGGCGCAAGGCATAGCGGAAGCTTTACAATAGGCGAGGAGCTGCGGGTATGAGAATTTGCAGGTAGAGACAGACTCTCAAATCATAGTTGCCGCTTTTGCAAGCAAGAGACTGAGAAGGGACTACCTTGGCAGTGTGTTGGAAGATATTAGAGTAAAACTGAGTGTGGATGCGTCGGTCGGAGAGGATGGCACAGCGGAAGCTGGTATGGTGATTAGGGATAACTTGGGTGCAATACTTGCTATGGCAGGGAGGAAGTGGACACATGTACAGGGTATAGACATGTCAGAGGCGCAAGGCATAGCGGAAGCTTTACAATGGGCGAGGAGCTGCGGGTATGAGAATTTGCAGGTAGAGACAGACTCTCAAATCATAGTTGCCGCTTTTGCAAGCAAGAGACTGAGAAGGGACTACCTTGGCAGTGTGTTGGAAGATATTAGAGATTTTAGCAAGTATTTTTCTTTCTTTTCTTTACAGCATATTAGTCGTAATTGTAATGGGGTGGTTGATGCTATTGCATCCTACACTCGTAGATTGTCAGTTGAGTCCTTTTCTTTGTTTGACATTTTTCCTAGCCGTTTTGTAAGTCTTGCTCAGGCTGATTTGTCCGTTTAAATAAAATGGGGCACGACACCTTCAAAAAAAAGTACATAGAAGTGAAGAGTCTTCAGAAGAGTTAAAATGAAGAGAACTAGATGAGCATGTAAATCATAAAACGAGGATAAGAAACTTAGTTGAAACACAGAGAATTGTTGGAAATAATGAGCTTGATTAAGGAATGAGGGTTATGATATAATTGAGAGCATGGAATGTATACGTTCATTGTAAAGTTAATACATTCATCCTTACTACCTTTAGATTCTAAGTCTCTATAGAACAACAAACTAATTTCTAAAAGAAGAACAAAAGTGTAGCTAAATAAATGATTAAGTCCTACAAAGGTAGATTATATTCAGGAAGGAAAAACTTGATTGAAAGAGAAACTATGTTTCACCCATGAATGAGTTGTTTGATTTAAAATGGAGAATATGTAATGTATTTAACATGATTTGAAACTATTAGGGAGATTATTGATTTAGAATTTCAACTTCACATTAGTAGAAGGATAAAAAGAAATATATGCAACATGGTATACATGATCATACACCTAAAAGAAGCAACATGATCATAAGAGAAAACTAGAATTTAAAGATCACATGTAGAATAGCAGCATATGGTAAGGGGATTATGGAAAGTAAGGAAGGGTTTGAAACATAATGGAGTAATATAGATTATAAAAGAAAGAGGTTGTGAGATTCAAGAAAGTGCTAATTAGTCAAGTATCCTTGTTGATAACTAATTAAACCTACATATGAGAAATGTATTAATGAATGTTTGAAGATAAGAATTCTAAGTCTCAGAATCATCTTCTCTTTCATGTCTTCCTTAATTACAGCAATGTGGGAATGAAGTGATAAGAAAATGAATCATATATGATGCATAACCACCATGGTAGAGGCATCTAGTGAATGTAATAATGACACACAATATGATGATGAAACCCTATAAGGGTAAATTGAGAATGTAATCTATCTGAATGGTCAATTAAGATGAAGGAAATTCAATTGATAAGATAAGGAAGACTTTAGTAAAAACTTGTGAGTTCCAAAGTTTGAATTTCAAATTAAGGGAGCAAAGTCACACCACAATATTGTCATGCTACTGATAAAGGCCAAACCCTAGAATGTTTAGAGTTGTAGTAGTTCAAGGGTTGTCACTAGTGATTTGACCTTGAATACTAGAATCTCTATAAAACAAGGTCATGAAATTTGCACTATGAGAAGTAAACTAGCACTGATAGTAATCCTAGCTAATCTAAAAGGTAGATAAATAATATGGAAATGATTTATAGCAAAGGATAAGAAATAGAGTTGAAATATAAGAGTTGTGTTTTGAACAAATGGAGAAATACAATAGGAGTGAAGTGTGATATGAAATAAATTCTTGCAATACTAGCAAGAACGATGAATAATCTATTCATACCTTGTATGTTTCAATTTTAGGGATGTTTAATCTTCATAATTAAAATGAGAAGCATAAGTAGAAAAAAGTAAGTAGTAATGAATGAGGAGAGAGATTAGAGAAAACAATGGCTTTTAGTAATATGTGAATTTGTTTTTAGAAGTATAATTTGTTGAAGGTATATTAAGGGATGTAAATTGGTTCTACGTATGGTTTCAATGTATATGTGCAAGCAATATATTAATTAAAGCTGTCTGATAGTTGTAGTCATTCATACCAGTAATCCATCTTAGTATTGTACAATTGTGGTAGGGTGATATGGGTTGAATAATGATGGAACAAATGAAGGGTTACCCTAAATAAGGTAGTCTTACCAATTCACTCATATGAATAGAAGGGATGATAACCATATTGTATTGATATGTAACCCTAATGAGGTATAGCTTGTTATACCTAGCTTTAATATAACTAAGTGATGGTGATTGGGGATGAATAGTCTTTGAATGACTAATACAATCATGGAGTACTCTATTACTATTGTTGAAACCCTAGTATGCTATAACCTGATGGTTACATCTTGAATTATGTGTGGGTTCATACTTGAGAATAATATGAAATGTGATGGTAATGCTTCACCTTATGCATCCATGATGCAATGGGGATACTGTGAGTAGTATTGTAAAATTGTTGGTGAATCTAGTCTTCCAACTCATGACAGCTTGTTATTTGAGTAGCATAATAGTAATATTCAAAACAACATGGTGAACTCTCTTTTGTGACTTAGAGGTAATAAATAACAATAGTACATATTGAGCCGTATGAATTGAGATAGTTGGATCAGATTATCAATGTTGAGGTAACACCTCAAGAGTATGAAAATATTGAAATGGTTGTTTCTATCTCTATCCTATGATTGATTGTGACATAGAGAATTCATTTGTTATCATTAAGCAGTCATGATTTAACATGTTGTGATTAGAAAAGAAATAAAGGACTTAATGTTGAAAATTGCATTCAAGTATGAAATACAAGAATATAATGACATGTAAGATTTTAGAAGTTTTAAATAAACCTTGAAAGTACTTTTCTTGCACGTTTATGTTTCAGGAATGAAACCTTTTAAAGGGGGGGAGAATTGTTATGTTCGTATCCGAGCTTAATTGGTAAACTAGGGTTTACCTGGATGATTATATGCTTAATTGGATTGATGATTTCTTAAATCTAATTAATGATGATAATTCAATAATGATGTTTTCAACCTAATAAGAACATTAAGTATTCTATTGTTTGAGAAATTAGGGTTTGAGAAATATAAACCCTAGTTGGCTGAAATTAGGGTTTTGATGGTACATGAGTATGGAATTTGATCAAGATAATATTACGGTAAATAATTTATCATATTTTCTATGTAATTTAGATTGAATTGAAATTTGGATATAATATGTATAACTCAATCTTGCATTTCAATGAAAAAAATTTCAAAATTTTGGATGTTCTTTGAAAGTCATTCTCGGTCGAGATATATTTCAACTGACCATGCTGATAGAATGTTGTTCAACAGTAAATTGTTTGATTTTTAGTTATTTATTGGTAAATCCAAATGATTTTAAATTTTAACTGGAGATATGAAACTGGATCTTAAACAAAATTTATATAATTTTTGGATGTGTTTAAAACTTATTAGACGAAGTATAGTAACTGACATTTTTGTAGAATTCTGGATAATAGTGCACTATTCAAATTTTATTTATTTAATGGAAGCTTGCAATGATCTCAAATTTTTAATAAATCTTAGTAATTTAATTAAATAAAATGCTAAATTATCATAATTTTTGGAGAAGGTTTGATCTCTAAAATATAAGAATTACAGAAACCTTTTATGATAGAAAAATCTGCTAAAATAAGAAAAAGTATAGTAACGGGTCAAAGTGTAATTGACCCAAGAAGCTCAATTGCTCTATATGGTCAACCTAACACACAAGGAGCTCTCATAATTCGTGATTCAATCTAGGGAAACGAAATCCTAGAGAGAGACAGTTAGGGTTTGAGAGGAGAAATTGATGGAGATGCTGACCTAGGGTTTTGCGGTCCGAGGAATGATGAAATCATGTAAGTTTAACTTCTTTAGATATAGTTTCATGATGAATCTTATCTCACATGTCAAAATTCCATCCCTCCTCTAATTTGATCCAAAATGGTATCAAACCTTTCCCTTTTCTCACTCTTTCTTCATAATCCCTCATTTTTAGGGTTTCCGAGTTAAAAGGAAGAAGAATCGGGTGAATTGCTAGGGATTTTATTTGAGATCGAGATTTTCATGGATGAGCTGTGTTTTTAAGGTGTTTTCACACCTTAGGGTGAGTGGGAACTCCCTTTAAACAGTATATTGCACGAAAATTGGTTAAATCATCCATAATCTTTAATTGCTTAGTATGCAACTACAAACCCTGAATTGTGTGTTTGATCGAAGTTGTTGCAAAATGATATGAAATGGATTCTTCCTCTGTTTAGATGAATTTCATATGATAAAATCATATTAGAAATGTATACAATACATTCTAATGAGAATTCCCTAAGTATTCACAGAGGTTATAAGAGTAAACTGAAATATAGGGAATTTATTAATGACTGAAATTTGTTGTATAATTAAATAGAGAAATTTGTTTATCTAGATTCCCTTGGTTATGAATGATCATTTATCTGAATTCATAGTACATATATGTCAGATACTATCTTGGATATCATTTAAGATGAATAGTGTTTGTTTGATATCTCAGTAAAGAGGGTGAAACCCTAGATGCGAGGAAAGTTGGATATTTGCGAATAGATATTGTGAAATCTATTTGAATGGATTTTCTTGACATGATAGACTTTAATTATTCAATTTTATTATTGATGTGTGTTATCTCAATGAATGGCATGGAAACCCAAATTCAGCTCAGTTCCAAGGTTTCATACATATATTGATTATATATGATTTGTTGATAGTAGTCTTTATTCAGTGAATGTTTATGTCGCATGAAATCCTTATGAGAGCCATGTGATAAGTGAATGAGGTAAATGAAACCCTAAGGATAGGGTGTTAAATGAATCAAGTATTTTGATATTAATGTTCCCAGTATGAGATGTGGTGATGCATAACTCCAAATTTGGGTTGAGGTGCATGTTTTCCAAGAAAATACAAATAATTTATAGGTGCAAATGATGATTACTCATATGTAAAGTAATGAACTCTTATCAGTGTCTTATGAAGTTCAATTGCATGATTCTAGTGTATAAAGTATCAAGTGCACCTGTGTTCTGTTATTTTATAATTTTAGTTTGCCTGCAAGTATAAAATGTTGATTTCTTAGTATATTACAGTGTTTTGAGTATACTGCTCTGCCAAGTTTAGAATGATATACATGTTGTGTTATAAACTTCAAATAAATAGACATGGTATCATAGAGATACCAGAGTCAAGTATAAGTAAGGGAAAAGATATAATATAGTAAGAGCTTTCCAATAATAATAAAATAATAGACATAGGTGCCCTGAACACCGTAGATTCCCTACGGATGTCTGGACTATTGGGAGGAAACGATCCACTCTGGCAGAAACCAGTATATGGGGATCGGATCGCACCCACAGAGTGTGCGGGGAGACGAAGCCCTTAAGGAAGTCTCCTAAGAGAAGATCGGTTACCCAACATGAACCAGAGATCTCGATGGTAACCCAGAGGTACCCACAGAGCATACCAAGATGAGGCCCACAGAGCATCTCAGACCCTCTGCCTGTGTACTCGGCCTAGAAGGAGAGGTCCAGTTAAAGGCCAACTATTTAGCTGCCTTAGTTAGACGTGAAGGTTCGAGTCAAGCAGACCCAGATTCAGTTCTAGGCTTAGCTTTCCGAGTTTTAAGGTAAGTCTTGTTCGGTGAGATTGTAGTTTGCTATGAGTCTTCATATGTAGAGTACACTGCATATGATCAGGGCATAAGCTAAAATATGTTCATATAGTTTTAAAGAGTTTCACATAAGTAAGAAAGGTTAAGAAAGATTCGAGTATAGTTTCCCATCAATTATTCATAGTATGTTTCTGAATTATTAGTTCTCTTTATGATCAATCAAGCATTTCATATATTGATTCACTCTTATAGATATTTAGAGTATCCTGCCATATTTATGATTGTCGATTATTAGACTCTCTAAAGTTTTCTACTGTTATAATTAATATCAATTGCTCAAAAGTATATATGTAATTATATAAGTGCTTTAGACTGTTTCTTTGAAGTACTCATTCACTGAGTGAGTAGGCTCACCCCTATACTCAAAATTTTTAGGGAAATCACATGGACTTGAAGAAGTTATTATTGCATCAGAGTAGATCTGCCACAAGAGTTAAGTCTGAGTATAGTTAAGCTCAATCGGTCCCTGTCACTCTAGGTCCTTGTATAGATCTGAGAGAGAGTTATAAATGATGTTTTGTATCTTTGTTTCCTTAATAAGAGAGAATGTATTTGATTATCATGTCATATGTACATGGAAGTGTGAGAAACAAAATGAATGTATGGATGTGTATCATTAATGTTGAGATCATATTAGAGTAATCAAGGTTTAATTCTCTTGTAAAGTTTGTTTATGTGATTCAATGTGAGAAAACAAAGAGTTTGAAAAAGAAGAAAAAGTTAAGGGTGATCTTTGTATTATGATAAATCCTCAATTTATGCCCTAATCTCATGATTAGCGATAATTGTGAAATCAGGGTGTAACAGTGGTCGTGGTTGCTCTACTGCTAGACCTAGTCGAGGATCTTACTCATCTGGTTGTGACCCATCCTCTATTGAAAAATGATGTTATAACTTATGTAAGCACACACACCAAAATGAAGACCATTTCTGGATCAAGCATGGAAAACCTACATAGGCACATCAAGTCACATCGGACCAGCCTAACACTGCCATGTCCTCATCCGCCCCCACATTCTCTAGATTGGATCCACTCTAAATTTGAGAAGCTACTTCAAGCTCGTCTGTCTCCCTCTACTGAAGACTCTACTAATGGAGGTTCTGCTCTACTTGCCTCTCCTGCACAATCTAGTAAACAGACTTGGGTGTTCACTCTGGAGCCACCACACATATCTCTGGAAATCATACATTATTTTCTAAACTACATAAGACTTCTACTATTTCACCTGTTACCCTTCTTGATGCTTCTCAAATTCTCATTTTTGGAATTGGTGATATATGTACTCCTAGTCAACTTTTATTGTGCTCCTCTCTATATGTTCCAAAATTCCCAATTAATCTATTATTAATTAGTAGATATGTTAAGCGACTATGATGTTCTATTACTTTTGATTTTGATGGTGTTTTCTTTCAGGATCTGTGCATGAGGATGAAGATTGGTTCGGGCCATGAGGGACAACTTATACTACTTGGATGTGCTGAAGAATGTTGCTCTAGGACTGCATCTATGACAATCCTACAGTGGCACTATAGATTGGGACATCCCTCTCCTGCTAAATTGAAGCATTTATTGCCTGATATTTTAGAATCTATTTTTCATTGTGAAATATGCCAATTGGACAAATAAAATCATTTTAATTTTTCCAAAAAAATTGTTTGGCTCAAAGCAACATTTTGATATTGTGCATGCTGACATTTGGGGCCCATGTTCTGTTCCCAGTATTTTTGGATTTTAGTAATTTTTGAGCTTCATTGATGATTTCTCTAGAACTACATGGTTATTTTTGTTAAAGGATAGATCTCACAAAGTAGATAATATCACATCCTTTTTTGCTAAGATATGTACCAAGTTTGATAGACCTATAAAAGTCTTCAGCACTGATAATGTCCTTGAATTTATGCAATCTTATATGAGCCAGTTTTGTTAAAAAAATGGGTACCATTCATCAAACCTCTTGTGCATACACACTTTAACAAAATGGGGTTGCACAACATAAGAATTTCCATCTCCTCAAAGTCACATGCACCCTTCTTTTTCATTATAAAGTGCCCAAACATTTTTAGGTTGGAAGCAATATCTGTTGCATGTTACCTAATTAATTACATGCCTTCTTCTATTCTGGGCAATCAAGTGCCATATCAAATTCTATATCCTAATGCCCCTCTCTTTTCTTTGCCTCCTTGAATTTTTTGAAGAACATGTTTTGTTAAAAATGTGTGCCCTGGATTGACCAAAATTGATCCTCGTGCAACCAAATGTGTTTTCTTGGGGTGCTCTAGAACCCAAAAAGGATATCTCTATTATTATCCTTCTAAAAATAAGTAGATGGTTAGTGTCGATGTAGTTTTCTTTAAGCATATGTCATTCCACTCTACAACAGGTTCTACTCTGACATCCGATTTACTTGTTGAGACCCCTCTACTTATGACTGATGATCCTGACTTATAGAGTATGATGATTGCATCGACTCTGTTGTTGAAAGTATATCAAAGAAAATTGAAAGATACATCTCCCTCCATGGCCCCTCCAATTCCTCATCATCATCAGTTGATCCACCTATACCTGAAGTATTGTTTGACTTGGATATTCCTATCAGCTTATGCAAAGGGATTAGGTCTTACACTCAACATCCCATTTGAAATTTTTGTTCTAATCCTAACCTAGGAACAAATTTTGCCAATTTCACTTCCACTCTATTTGTTGCTCTATACCTAAAACTGGTGCTCAGGCTCTTCAACATCCAGCATGATGTAAAGCTATAGAATCAGAAATGTTGGCTCTTAATAATCAACATACATGGGACTTGGTTGATGCACTTGTTGATTGCTCACATGTCGGCTGTCATTGGATCTTTACGGTCAAGTATCAACTAGATGGCATTGTTGGGTGGTTAAAAGCTTGCTATGTAGCCAAAGCTATACTCAGACATATGGCATTGATTATTTTAAAACTTTTTTGCAAGTTTTTCCCTTGTCTCTGTTCGTGTGCTTATTTCTGTAGTAGTAAATTTTGACTAGACTTTGTTCCAATTATATGTTCAAAATGTTTTTTATATGGAGATTTACACCAAGAAGTTTACATGGAACAACCTCCTAGATTTGTTACTCAGGAGGAGTCTTCCTAAGTATGTCTTATGAAAAAATACATTTATGGCCTAAAATAGAGCCCTCGTGCCTGGTTTGACAAACTGAGTACTATTCTTCAAAAGTTCAACTTTTATCGATCTTAGTATGATCATTCCATTTTCATCAAGCAAACTCCTTATGGTTTTGTTATCCTGATTGTTTATGTTGATGATATCATATTATCTGGTAGTGATCAAGCAGGCATCCAGGTCGCAAAAGAATACTTGGAAAAACACTTTGTCACCAAATATCTAGGTAAATTAAGATATTTTTTGGGCATTAAAGTTTCTCTCTCATCTTCAGGTCTCTTCTTATCAAAATGAAAAAATGGTATGGATCTCTTATCTGAAATAGGAATGCTTGGGACAAAACCTATTGCTACTCCCTTAGATCCATGTACTAACTGGGATGATGATAGTTCTCCTCCATACCCTCGCCATCAACAATATTGAAGAATGGTAGGGAAACTTATATATCTTACTGTTACCAGGGCGAATATCATTTCTGCAGTGGGCATGGGCCTAGTCAGTAGATGCCTAGATAAACCCAAATAGTGTCATGGGGACATTGTATGTCACATTCTTAAGTATCTGAAGAGTTCTCCAAGAAAAGGCTTGTTTTATAGGAAACATGGGCATTGTAAGATCATAGGCTACTCCAACTCTGATTATGTAGGAAACAAGATGAATCACAAATCTACATCTAGCAACTGCACTTTTGCATGAGGTGACCTGGTTACTTTCCGGAGCAAGAAACAAACTATTGTTGCCCGATCTAGTGTTGAAGCCAAGTATAGAGCAATGGATCATACTACATATGAACTCTTACGGGTTTGTGGGCTTTTGAAAAAACTTGATATTATTGATTATACATGTATTTCCATGTATTGTGATAAGAAAACAGCTATATTCATTGTCTACAATCCTACCTTTCATGAGTGCACCAAACATATCGAAGTAGATTGCCACTTTGTGAGAGAAGTTATCTTATCTGGACAGACCTCCACTAAACATATCGAAGTAGATTGCCACTTTGTGAGAGAAGTTATCTTATCTGGACAGACCTCCACTCCATAGACATCTTCACCAAACTCATTCCGATGGCCAGATTCACTACCATGATCAACAAGTTGGGCATGGTTAATATATATGCTCCACCTTGAGGTGGAGTATTAGTATATATATATTCCTGGTTTTTTATCATGTTATGTTATTTGTGTTATGGGCTTTAGACTTGTCTTGTCTATTAGCCTTTCTTTTATCCCATGTCACTAATCCATATTTTATGTTTTATTCTCTTGTCCTATAAAAGAGAGAGCACTGTAGTTGTTTTAGACACATCAAATGAACACCTCCTTTTATTTTATAAAAGGAGATAACAACTATTTTTCAAATGATACAGAAGTAGTCATCTGCAACAACTTAAAATATGTGCAGCTGTCGTTCATATTGCTGCTGGGATGCTCCTTGAGTTGGAACCACGACCGGTGAGCGTACAGCCCAATTCCTCAATTTTACGAGGAGAGAAAAATTATTATGAAGTTTGCTTCCTTGCCGTAGGTTGGAACCACATTCAATCAAACATAAATCGTCAGAAATTTTATGTAGTTGCACAGCTATAGACACTTTGATTTACTGTTCAACCTAATGGTTACTTAATGTTGTGGGGCCAAGGAAATCTTACTGAGCCCAAAATGGGCGTAGTCTGTCTTCCAATTCTTCTGTGTAATCCGATTTTGCCGTGCAATTAGTAACAGGCCCTTAGCTACAAAGTAATGATTTGAAGAAATACTGCATCTTCTCTTCATCGGATCAACAACCTACCAATGTACACATGTTAGCTAAATTAGGATACAATAAAATGATAATATCTAGCTTTAAAAAGACGTTAGCATCAAGGTTAGTAAACTGAGCTTGAAGTTGGGGCCATCTTGATGTATACGAAATACTGTGAAATTTACCGACAATTATTTTTCCCAAAGCAACTCTCATGCATCCCATTATAAAAACAAAAAGGAAAAAAAAGCAGATTCGCACTGGGCCTTTAGATACATATACAATTTTCCCAGACTCCGCCCCAGCGCATGACATGCAAAAGGATGACGATTGGACGTGGGCATTGAGGAGTTGTGGGTGAGATCGACCAATCAAGACTGAAGAACAAGCCGACCCGGATGTTGATCCCCACTGAACGAGCGGCAATTTCTTAAGCGAAGCGTGCTCATGCAAGAGGCCACGTTGTCGGAACCCAAGCTTCATCTGGGCTTTCACATGCTGCTAGTCAGATTAAGACAGGCAGACCAATTGACCTTGGATCTGGAACTATAGGACCACTTTGAATGCAGCAAGACGAGATTCTCCAATTCCATTTGAAACCGCAACTTTAACGAAGATCCATTATTTGTAAGGAAAATACATGTTGCCCCAGTGGTGCGGCTTGCTGAATATTGTTGTCCGTTAACATATTATACTTTCTACTGGTTCGTCCGCAATGTGACAATCCCGTCCGCTTCCACCAATTCTTTATTTTACGTATTTTACCTCCATTACTTTTGTTGCTCCTCTCTTCGAGAGTACTCATTGCCACCGAGTATATTAACGCAAGTATACCTGCAGCTGAGATAAAAGGATTTTAATTCATTACAGGAGACATGTGTCATCATTTTAAACCGGAAGAAGGGTACTCCAGCTAAATTCAGGAACAGCAGATCTTGAGCACCACAGTCTAGTCCTGTTATGTGTCTAAAATTTGTATCATTGACCGTCGAACGCACACTTGTACAAGAGGAGCATAATATGCCTTGCTACTTTGATCCATGTTATTTTTTTGTATCAATTGTTTTCCACTTATTATCTAGTAATTTCTGTTATACAACCTAAATAGTCAAATTGTCCCCGAAATATTTCCGATAAATGCATTTTGAACCATAAGGATAATAAAAGTGCATGGTTTGCAGTTGCATTGTAGACCTAAACGTAATTGGAAGACGTAAAACCATTTCTCATGCATGACACGCTCTTCGAAGTCCAGAATGAAATTGAACTAAGAACTATTGCAAATAACTGTGTAACGTGCAAAATTTGCAATATTTATAACGATGGCAGTTGGTTATTAGAGATAGAACGAGCCATCTGCAAGGATTTTCTTTGAGAAAATAGTGGTCCGCCACTAGTTCTGACATTTGCATGCACTTTTTCTACTAGGATAGAAAGTTCTGAGGTTCAATATGCACACTTTATCTCAGACAAACTTTGACCATGCCTCAATGGTTTAGAACGGGTTGATGAGCAATAGCTTCAATAGTTGAACACAACAACAATATGAGGAAGAAGGATGTGCTTTCGAAGCGCCGCAAATGCCACACAGTGAGAGGTTCATGCCCTAACACAATAGTGATGCATTAAGAACTCTAGATTAATCATTTGTCTCTCTCACACACATGTGGTTGATCGTCTGTCCCTCTCACACATGTTCACACATTTCTGAATTGATAACATCAACGAATTAGTTGAGTTATTTTACTCGGTTTGTAACCGAACGGACACATGCACCTTGTATTTGGACACGTATATGACCAGGTTCATGTCATATTTTACCATTGAACTTAAGATACTCAAACGACTAAGCTGGATGCCCATCCGTTTGATACAAGATAGTATATGTTTCAATTGGTCAAATACATGTCTCGAATGTAAGTTCTGTCAGCGCAAATTTTTTAGTTTTAACTTTGCAATGTATAAAGAAACTAAAGCTCAAAGATCATTCTAAGAGTCCCAAATCTTGGGACTTAAGACCCAATCCCGACTCGTGCATGTACAAACACTAACCGCTTCATAGTCCTTACAGATAAATGCTCACTAACTTTGAAGTATGGGGCCACCGTCTAGGGCTTTAGTAGAGTTTTAGGAATGACAACTGCCTCCACAGACAATCACTGACCTTGCTTGTACGCTTTGTCTTCACCTATGCACAATCGGAAATCAACTTTCCTACAAATTAGCCATCATGGTAATACTCTGGGTGGAGCATGTTTAGCTGAAGAGTTCTTACTGATGGGCTCTTGAAAAAGGAGGTACACCTTGGTGATATGGGTTATCCGATCTTTACTTGTAAGATCATTTATCTGATGGCTCAAAGCTTGGGATGTGACAATCTCTCACACTTAGACTCTTGATTTCATTGTCAAGGATCAATCATATGGTATGGTCTGATAGTCATTTTCCATCTCAGTGCATACCCAAAATGTCTTATGTACACCTAGATGCAATCCATGGCTACCAGTGTAAGGGTGGCTCCATCAAATAGAATAACCTTTTCCAACATACTTAGACCATATGACTTAAGATTGACTTGTCACATGCCCATGTGGGCCCCACCTATTAGAGGGGAGCTAGTTTTGATATGGTTTGTAAAGTTTGGGCCCACCGCTCAAGGCTCTAGTAGAGGTTCAAAAATGACAAGTGGCCCCACAGACCATCATTGTCCTGAATTGCATGCTTTGTCCTTGCTCAGGCACAGTTTGTGATCAACTTCCTGACAGGTCACCCTTCCTAGTAGTACTCTAAGTAGAATATGTTTACTATAGTGTCCTTAGTGATGGGATCCCTCAAAAAATAGGTATTGCCTTGATGACATGGGTAGTTCAATCATTCCTTTCAAGATCATTTCATTCGAGGCCTTAAATCTTAGATGTTACATTAACCTTCCAATATATCAGGACTAATCTATCCTAGTTTAGAGTTTCGAAATGTGGGACTAAAGAGTCCCTTTACCACACTTGACACCACTTACACTACAATGTGGCTTCTACTATTAGTCTTATCTATATGGTATAAATTATAATAGTCAAGTGTCTACTAACATTTTTTTCATAGTATATTATTCAATGATTGAATCCTCTCATTTGTACCGCTATAGAATTTATTTAATTATACTCTTCCTAGAACTAGTTGAAGATACATATTGAACTTGAACCTTAGTTGTAAAGGAGTTTATCAATAAACACATAATAAAGGTTTGACGTGGTCTATTATCGCACTAACAAATTCACTCGGGGTTGAAATCCCAGAGTTTTTAACCAAAACCTTGTGCAATAATACCACCCGCAAGCGGAAAGGTCTTATCGCAGTATAGTTAAGGATCAAATCCCAAGGGACAATGTTTTTAAGAATCATTGTCAGTCTAGTCTAGTTCAAGTAAGGATAATATTTAGAAAAAAAGTTGATTTAAGTTTAACTAAACTAAGTGCAAGAAAAGTAAAGTGCAAGATTAAAGTTGAATCTAGATTAATGATGAAGATTGTTGCGGTGGTCCCGGGTTTCACCACCACTACACATGCAAACATATCCAATCACAAACATCCAGGAATGATCTAACTATCCAAATAGAGCTGCTGCGAACCCTCTTAGAGGGATGTTTAGGTTTGCGTAAGCATCACCTTAGGCATCGGATTTCTCGTCACCATCTGGATCATGCCCTTACAGTTCTAAAGATACAGATAAACAAACTAAATATGTGGGCCCCCTATACAGGCATTAGGCACACAGAAGCGTCACCGTGGGCTAGTTGGCTCATCCCCTCACAGATCATTCACTTATGACCTCAGGAAATCCCATCCTATTTCTAGTCAGGGAGTCAACCGCGTTAATCGACATTCTATCCTACATATTGAAGTTCTCGCAACATAGGAAAGAACAAGATAAAAGTAAGCAGGTGATTAATCTACAAGCAAACATCGACGATTAACAACGAAATGAAAAGTTATATACATGCCATGGAATGTTTAACAAAAGAACATGTAAGCATGGGCAGAGGGCTAGTCCCCGCACCCCAGCCAAATGAGACTACTCACTCATGATGTGAGAAACAAGAAGAACAATGGAGAGGGAAGGTTCTGCCATGAGCATGGTGAAGAAGAGTGTCGCAGCTCGGTGAAGATGATGCGGTCTTCTATACCATGACGGAGCAGATTTGGACGAGGAGCGAGGGACACCAAGACAGACCGGGCAGTCTTTCTCTCTCCACCTTCCTTCTCTTCTCGTCCTCCTTACTTGCAGTAGGAGGATCAGGTTGTGGATGTATATGTGGAGTGGATAACGGGCGGATGCGCAAGCCTGCCACTTAGCTTGGTTGTGGAGATCGTCCTCCACCAGGGGTCGAGTACTTCTTAGGCACAGCCTGGTGGTGGAGTGGAGTATGGGGAGAAACGAAGGCGGAGGAGCTTTCCCAGGGGTCAAGCATGCTAGATGCAGCCTGGTGATGGAGTTGTTGTTGTAGATCAGAGGGAGTAGGGGTTGAGCTCGCAAAGGAGTAGCCTGGCGGCATCCCAAATCTGATGCCCAAATGAGGACCCTTATGGTTCTATTTATAGGCTTGGATGGGGTCTTACACAGTTTGGACCTTGTTGCAATTTTCACAGTTTTGGGATCCATCGGTTTTGAAACTGATGGTCCTCTCTCAGTTTTGTAGTGTGGAGGTCTCTCATGGTTTGGCTACTCGGTCTTGCATTTGTTGCCTCAATCGGTCTTCAGTAGGCAATCATCCTCACGGTGTTAGGGCAACCGGTCACTTTCATGCAATTTGGAAGAGCGAAAGCCCATGCGGTCTTATTGTCGTGCAGTCTCGTGCCTCTTAGGTCTTGAAGACATCTAGGGCTTGTGTGGTCTCGAGACCATTCACAGCCCATGCGGTCTCAAGACCATTTGCTGGTTTCGGTCGTGAGGAGGCCAGAACCATCTACGGAGATCGGGTCATGGACGGAGAAGGAGCTGTCATCGGTGGTAAATGGAGAGGAGGAAGGGCAGCCGTAGTGGCGTGGTTGCGTCGATCTGCTACAAGTCATGGTGGCATGAGGTTAGGGTTGCAGGCCCAGGGAGTTTTTGTTGCGTTGGGGTTAGAAGTGGTAGGAAGAAGATAGCGTTGTAGGAGAGTCGAGGTCTGTTGTAGATCTCGGCGGAGGAGGAGTTGTGTCTCACAGTCTGGTCGATGGAGGTGGTAGTCCTCACGGTCTTGGGTCCGTGACACCTCTCACGGTCTTGAGACTGTGAAGGCTCCACACTGTCTTGAGACCGCATGGGGACTTCACTCATTCTCAAAACTGTGAGGAGGAGGGGAGGTTGCGATCCAGAGCATGGCGATGAGGAGGAGGATGTAGGCGCTATCGTGGATGGTGGTGAGCATTGTAGGTGAAGATGGTGGTCACCGCAGATCGTGGAGGAGAGGGATCTCGATCTGTTGTGGTGGTCGATGTTGTTGGTGATGAGGACGATGCCGGATGTCGTGGAGAGCAGGCCATCATAGTCTTGGAGATGGCGGAAGGAGCGACGCAGCGATCAGTGGAGGAGGAAGTGGAGGGAAGGAAGCGGGAGGGCCATGCAGTCTTGAGACTGCTACTCCTCCTTGTGATCTTGAAACCGCTAGCCCTCCAATCAGTTTCCAAATCGAGAGGGGGAGGGGGGTCAAGACCGTGAAGAGGAAAAGGAGTGGAGAGATCGTTCGGGTAGGTGGGGCCCAAACCAAATGGAGGAGGTGCAAAACCACATGGGCCAAGACCGAGTAAGGTTGAGATCGCAAGGGTAAATAGCGAGGAAGCGTTGATTTGTGATCGAATGGTTGAGATTGGAAGTGAGGGTGATGGTGAAGCACACAAGGGTGGTGATCTTAGGGTTAGAGAGAGAGGGTCTTGTTGAAGGTGGATGGAAATGTGCTCGAGATCAATAGAGGAGGTGAGGTTGATCATGGATGTGGCGGTGATCGGATGATCTATGATTGGTGAGAGACGTCTTGAGTGAAGGTGGGCCTGCAACAAGATGGTGGTCCCAGTTGAAGATCTGTCTCCATCATGGCTTGCTCAATCTGCATGAAATCATAGAAACCCTAGTCAAGAAGCAAGATTGCAATTTGTAATATTTAGGGGATAAAAGTGAATGTAATGAGTCGAATTGGGCCCACGATGGCGACTAAAAATCATGATGAATGTGGATTCATCAAAACACCCTGAACTTAAACATTTATCATCCTCGAGTAACACAAAATCTAAAATAGTCACCAAATGAATGATTTCAACTCGTGAATTGCCTCCTCTTCACATTATGATTTTTTCCTTTCTACTTGGTATGACTAAGCAACACAACTTCCTTAGATCACTGAACACATCTTACCATATCTTCATTTCTGAGTTTGTTTTCCAATATCACTTCTTCCTCACCTTTTTCCAACAACAAGCATTTATAAGAGTTTCATAAGAGTCTAGAGATACCCGTAGAGCAACAAGTGTGCACCTGATATGACACTGGTGTTTTTCAAGATAGGGGAGGCATTTGATGCGATGATTTTGAGTCGCATTTATAGACCTTTTTATATGAGTTTTGTGCCTTAATTACTCATTTTCATGGATAATATTGCATAATTCACTTAATTTGGTCTTTGCCATCATATTATATCAAATCCCCTTTGTTTTACCATTTTGAGCATTATTTATCATCTTATTATAAATTGTGTGGATTTACTTGGTCTTATTGTGAAATTTCAGGAAGAACGAGTATCTGCTTTCGTTGATACCATCGACGGAAGTCGATACCATCGACCAAGCCACAGATTGCCAGACGAGAGGAGCAGCACAGAGTCGATACCATCGACCCAAGTCGATGCCATCGACACAAGGAGAGCTACAGCGTCGCTAAACGACAACAACCGACGCTAAAGGAGTCGATACCATCGACACCCAAGTCGATGGTATCGATATCACCACAGGCGCTCAGAATAAAAGAAAGGAAAGCTGCCGCTAATTCGCTGGGTCGATACCATCGACCCGCGTCGATGGTATCGACGCCGGCAGATATGCGTTGGATCTGTTTTGATTTCGATCGGACGGCTGTTGTTATTTGACGACCTAATTAGGGACTTATACCTAATGACGGCCGCCCAGACGTGAGGATCATCTCATTTTGGATTGCACGAGTGCCTAGGAGGAGAGAAAGGAGAACAGAGGCCGAGAAGCTCATCCCGGGTGATTCGGACGCTGCCGAAGACAATTTTCACCACCGACAGGCGGGGAAAGCTTGTGTTCTACGCCAAGGATCCATCGGTTCTTCTCCGTTCAGGGGTTTTCCCATTTATTTCACGTTTTTCTTATGAATTCCCCAATTTCTACCATGTATTCATGTAAGATGAACATGAGAGGCTAAAACCCTCAATCTTTAGGACCGGGAGTAGCCCGGGGATACATTGTATGATGATTTTATATTGATAATTCATATTTTTCTCTCATATCCGTGGTATAAATTCGTTTTCTCTATTGCTATTGTTATGTTTGATCACCATAATAATAAATTAATGCCCTTAATCACTTCGACAGAAGGATTAACGGTTGAAAAGAGACGAATTCTACATTAATTAATAAAACCCTTGACAAAGGAGTTGTAAAATTAATGGTGGGAACTGAGGGACCGATCTTAATGCGCTTAGTTTAGGGGAATGATTACTATGACGATGGAATCAACCTAAATCTAAGTAGTGGATTACACCACGACAGTGGGTAATTCTCATTTCAGGCCACTACCCGGATAGAGAGAGAAGTGTGAGGAATTACATGAAATCTAATACAATGTTGACCCGCGGTGAAACCGCCATCCTAAAGATATCCTTTTAATTGATTAAATTAACCTGTAATCGATTGTTTTCTTTGTTTGATTTTTATTTTCTTTTAATTTGAACAACAAAACCTTACTTTGTTAATCGGCCTAGCTGATTGCGATTAGTTAGTAGAAGTCTCCAATAATTCACGTATCCCTGAGTTCGACTCGGGCCTCACAAAGGCCTATATTACTCGACGCGTATACTTGCGTTTAAGTGCGTAGTAAAATACACGTCAAGTTTTTGGCGCCGTTGCCGGGGATACGGCGAATTATTGGCACTTTGAGTGCTAAGAGCGGCCATTCTAGGCCACATTTTTTTTATTAACTTTAAAACAATTTCAAAAATTCCTTTATTTCTCTATAATTGTGTTGACTCGTTCAAAGCATTGTACTGAACCTCTATTTTCATATTTCAGGTGCTTTGCATGGTGCACACACGTAGTCGAGACTACGTGAATCGCACACCTAAGGTTCCATCTGCGGGACCAGAGGACGAGGGCCACTACGAGGAGGAACACCACAGTGATATATATTCTGAATCTGAGCTAGAACAAGAAGAAGTAATGGCTGAAGCACAGACAATATGGGAGAAGATCAAGGCGTCTTCTTCCTCGGCATCAAAGGGGCCCATAAAGAAGCAGGCGATCAACATACCGACATACAAGATCGACCCGGCACTGATTAACTTGGTCAAATCTAACGCATTTCACGGGCTGAAAAATGAAGATCCAGTGGCACACATTAGTCAGTTTGTTGAAAATTGCGATATGGTGAAGATCGACAGGTTCCCGCAAGATGCGTTGTATCTCAAGTTATTCCCGAGTTCCTTGGCTGGAGTGGCAAGAGAGTGGCTTCATAACCTCGACGACGAGTTTGTTGAATCATGGGATCACATGGTGGAGGTTTTCTTCGAGAGGTTCTTCCCTCCTGAGAAGACCAATGATATGATCCGGAAGATCCACAATTTCACCCAACAGGCGGGTGAAACTTATTCTGAGACTTGGGAGCGATTCCAGGTCATGTTGAGGAGATGTCCACATCATGGATTGGACAAGGAAACCCAAGTGAAGATCTTCTACTTTGCTCTCTCCGAGCATGATAGAAGCAATTTGGACTCGGCCGGTTCTGGATTTTTCTTAAATAACACTGATACAAGATGCTGGGAAATACTGAAGAACATGGCTAGGAAACAGTCATGGGGCGACAGAGGTGCAGTGGAACATGTCAAGGCTGCCGGCGAATCCAGAACAGTTAGGGAGCTGAATGACAAGCTAGATCTTCTAGCCAAGAAGCTGCTAGCTAAGGAAGATACATCTGAGGATGAGGAAGCCCAAGTGAAGTTCATGCAACAACAGGGCTATAGAAACAATGACTATGCCTGGAGAAAGGATAAAAAGTTTTCATGGAAGGATCCGAACAATTTTCTGCAGGATCCGGATGCCAAATCACAGCAAAAAGCTGAGGATAAGAACACTGAATTACTAACTCAAATGGTCCAGCAAAACCAAGAGATGATGGCCATGTTTGGAAAACAATTACAATCTCAAGGTGACATTCTAACCAAATTTGGGCAGACGCTGCAAAGCCATGGAGCACAAATGCGGGCATTAGAGACCACCGTGGCACAGATTTCAAATGAAGTGGCGGCCATCAAGCACGCCAATCAACAGAAACCAGCGGAGAATGCGAACGTGGCTCAAGCACATCATCAGGTTAAGTACATGTCGGTGGTAAGAAATGAGGAATCTCAGGTGCAAGAAGTTGTAGAAGAAAGAAAAATGACTTTCAATGTGAATGCAACACCGGCGATACCATATCCACGCACGTACTATAGATTGCCGGGCGGAAACCATTTCTTCAGAAAATCAGAGAGAGTTGTGAGTATGGTATCTCCATCTAGGCAAGAGGAGCAGGTGCAGGTTGTTTGTGCACATGTGGAGACATCTGAGGCGAGAGAGGAACCACAACAAGCTGCTACTATTGATGATGTCTCGCCAAAGCCCACGTCCGAGGGAATGATTGAAGTAAGCTTAGGGGAGGTACCCCCGAAAAGCTCTTATGTGCCACTTCACAGGCGTGTTGATGCAGCTGATGTTTTAGATCCGGTAAATCCGAAGTCAAAGAAAGAGCATCGTCACTTTAAGAAATTTCTAGAGATATTCCGAAAACTCCACATCAATATTCCATTAGTGGAGATGATCGAGAAAGTACCCGCCTATGGGAGGTTTATCAAGGAAATCATCAATAAGAAGAGGCGGATAAAAGACGATGAAATTTATTGGATGAATGAGACGGTGAGCTCTATGATCCAAGGGAGTTCACCAAAGAAGAGAAAGGACCCAGGAGGTTTTTACATACCGTGCTCAATAGGTGGTCAACATTTCCCTAAAGCGCAATGTGATTCTGGCGCTAGCATAAATCTCATGCCTTTGGCGACATTTCAAAAGCTGGGGTTAAAAGAGATAAAGAAGTTGGCTGCAACAATTGAATTGGCGGATGGGTCTACAGTGAGACCCTATGGAGTATGTGAAGATGTTCTAGTCAAAGTGGATAGATTCATATTTCCGGTGGATTTTGTCGTCATGGATATGCCACCACTCCAAAGCTGTGAAATTCTTCTAGGAAGACCGTTTCAAGCAACGGCAGATGTCGTGACTGCCTTAGGCAGAGGGACTTTGTCCTTGGGTATTGGAGGAGATCGAGTCGAATTCAAATTACCAAATGATCCTCTGAGCCCAGTTCCCAAGGTGAAAAGATGATGATTGTCACACCGTCTAGCCTAAGACGTTAAACAAGGGCGCTTGTTGGGAGGCAACCCAACCATCGGTACACTAGGATAGTTTAATTTTAGTCATAGATTGCTTTTATTTCGTTTGAATTTTAGTTTAAAAATGATACCTTGATCCTTTTTGTTCAATGTGCAGGCACAGGCAGGGTCGATACCATCGACACACTGGTCGATGGTATCGACATGGGTTCAGGTTGACACCAGCAAAAATCGCACTGCGTCGATACTATCGACAACCCCGTCGATGGTATCGACATGGTCACAGATAGGTCGCAATAAAAGTGTCGATGGTATCGACACCCCAGTCGATACCATCGAGATCTCTGGAGATTTTTAGAAGAAATCGACTCAGTAGAGTCGATACCATCGACACACAAGTCGATGGTATCGACATTTACAAGTGAAAAAGGCGGCAGCCGGACTCGCGAGGCAGTTGCCCTAATCAGCGAGTCGATACCATCGACTTCCGTCGATGGTATCGACGGGCACACAGCAGTGTCGGTGTCAGTTATTCAAGATGGGGTTATTGGAAAAATGCAGTCACATCATCCCGAGCAAATACGGATCCCACGACCCACCTCCACCACCATCGGACTGATCGGGTATCACTGTTCCACCCTTAAGTTGGTTTTTGACTATGAGGCCATAGTCGGATTCAAGCTTAGGGGGGTGGCTGGAACAGCTCTATCTTTTATCTTTTCTTTAGTTGTTTTTAGTTTTTGCTTTGTTATTTGTTCTTGCAATTTTAGTTTGTTTAGGATCCACATCTATCTAGTGTAATTGTGGATGTCTTAAAAATTGTCATCTCGCTGTTTTCATGGGGAAATTAAGGGAATTTAAAAATTTCTGTGTCTTTTGGATAGCTTAACTTGGTTGTCCTTGGGGAACTTTTCCTATGAAAATGATTGATTATGTCAACTTTGAAGCAATATGTCACACCCACACCCCCATTGACTCATGAAAAGTGGATTGTAACGGTTGTTTGAGCCTAACCTAATCAAATGGTAATGAGACCTTAATTGGATATACGAGAAAGAACCCTTTGAACTACTACACATGTCAGTAAGGAGGGACACATGATATTTTTCTAAGGTTCAGTAACTTAATCTTGTGATCATTCCACTTCATATTTTTCCATAATCCACCCAAGAATTGGAAGTAAAGTACAGTTTTAACTTCTTTTGCGTGCATAGCATGTAGATAGGATTTGCATTGTTATTTTCATATTTTTGCATAAAATGAAAAAAAATGTATAGTGATTCATGCAAATTACCTTTAGGTGCATGTCATGTAGTTGCACTCATAACTTTCATGATTTTCACGCATAAGTACACCATGTACCTCAGGTTGTCTTACAAAGTGATCTAAATTGTCCCATACCCTCACAATAGTAAAAGATTTCCAATCATGAAGAAAATAGCCTAACACATGTATCTCTAAGCAATTATGGATATGTGGGCTAAGAGGAAAAGAAAAAATCTGAAAGAAAAAAAAAATTTGAAAAAAAAAGAAAAAAAACGAAGAGAATTTAGAAGGAAATGGAATAAGAGGGAGAAAGGAATGATATCACTTGTATAACAGGGGAATTGAGTACATGATGTGGCTTGAGTAGATTTCTATCTCATTTTGAGGTAGAAGGTTAGTGCATGCATCATTCCACCCACTTTTAGGCATTAGGGCATTCTTAATGTGCATTTGCATCATTTAGGGCATTTTGTTATATGCATTTTGAAACTATGTAATACTTCCAAATTCTTCCATGAACCACCCATTCCATCCACCCGTTGCTTGAATTGGTAGGCCACCGTGATTTTCTCCTCACTCATGATTATAAGGAGGACTGCTTCCATGTAGATGGTAGTTAGGGCGAGCAACGTAGTTTAGGCGATCACAAGATGCACCATGGCTGAATCGGCGAACTTTATTATGTTAACTGCCTTATGTGATAGTGTTCATCAGTTTGAAGGATAATTTCTTTTATTGATGATTATTGTCGCCTGTAGGGTAATTACTGTTCTGTGATTAGGAAAGGCCGGTTTGAGAACGTTCAGTGGGAGTCATGTGGAATATGGGGTGATGTATTGATTGTTAGTTGATATCTGCAATTTTATTCTAAGGATTAGTTGCTCGAGGGCGAGCAATGTTTAAGCTTAGGGGAGTTTGATGCGATGATTTTGAGTCGCATTTATAGACCTTTTTTATATGAGTTTTGTGCCTTAATTACTCATTTTCATGGATAATATTGCATAATTCACTTAATTTGGTCTTTGCCATCATATTATATCAAATCCCTTTTGTTTTACCATTTTGAGCATTATTTATCATCTTATTATAAATTGTGTGGATTTACTTGGTCTTATTGTGAAATTTCAGGAAGAATGAGTATCTGCTTTCGTCGATACCATCGACGGAAGTCGATACCATCGACCAAGCCACAGATTGCCAGACGAGAGGAGCAGCACAGAGTCGATACCATCGACCCAAGTCGATGCCATCGACACAAGGAGAGCTACAGCGTCGCTAAACGACAACAACCGACGCTAAAGGAGTCGATACCATCGACACCCAAGTCGATGGTATCGAGATCACCACAGGCGCTCAGAATAAAAGAAAGGAAAGCTGCCGCTAATTCGCTGGGTCGATACCATCGACCCGCGTCGATGGTATCGACGCCGGCAGATATGCGTTGGATCTGTTTTGATTTCGATCGGACGGCTGTTGTTATTTGACGACCTAATTAGGCACTTATACCTAATGACGGCCGCCCAGACGTGAGGATCATCTCATTTTGGATTGCACGAGTGCCGAGGAGGAGAGAAAGGAGAACGGAGGCCGAGAAGCTCATCCCGGGTGATTCGGACGCTGCCAAAGACAATTTTCACCACCGACAGGCGGGGAAAGCTTGTGTTCTACGCCAAGGATCCATCAGTTCTTCTCCGTTCAGGGGTTTTCCCATTTATTTCACGTTTTTCTTATGAATTCCCCAATTTCTACCATGTATTCGTGTAAGATGAACATGAGAGGCTAAAACCCTCAATCTTTAGGACCGGGAGTAGCCCGGGGATACATTGTATGATGATTTTATATTGATAATTCATATTTTTCTCTCATATCCGTGGTATAAATTCGTTTTCTCTATTGCTATTGTTATGTTTGATCACCATAATAATAAATTAATGCCCTTAATCACTTCGATAGAAGGATTAACGGTTGAAAAGAGACGAATTCTACATTAATTAATAAAACCCTTGACAAAGGAGTTGTAAAATTAATGGTGGGAACTGAGGGACCGATCTTAATGCGCTTAGTTTAGGGGAATGATTACTATGACGATGGAATCAACCTAAATCTAAGTAGTGGATTACACCACGACAGTGGGTAATTCTCATTTCAGGCCACTACCCGGATAGAGAGAGAAGTGTGAGGAATTACATGAAATCTAATACAATGTTGACCCGCGGTGAAACCGCCATCCTAAAGATATCCTTTTAATTGATTAAATTAACCTGTAATCGATTGTTTTCTTTGTTTGATTTTTATTTTCTTTTAATTTGAACAACAAAACCTTACTTTGTTAATCGGCCTAGCTGATTGCGATTAGTTAGTAGAAGTCTCCAATAATTCACGTATCCCTGAGTTCGACTCGGGCCTCACAAAGGCCTATATTACTCGACGTGTATACTTGCGTTTAAGCACGTAGTAAAATACACGTCAGCATTCATTGTGCCTTTAGGTGGAAAAAGGAGTGAAGGGTGGTATGGAAGGAAATTGATTATCTCTCCTCTATTCGACTCGAGATTTATTATATGGTTGCAATTACATTGATTGCATTTTTTTTGTGCAAATCTCTCCTCTATTCGACTCGAGATTGCAATTTTTTGTGTGTGCACATTGGCATCTTTTCTTGGTGGTACGCCCCTATTAATTAGTGAGGGGTATGGAAGAAGCGGATATAGAGAGAGGTGGTGTGCCACCCCGAACTTAGGGTTTGGCACTGTTTTGGCTATTTTTGTTTCTTTTTGATGGATGGAGGGGTACGAAGATGATGGAGGAAGTGTATAAGAGAGTTCAGATTAGAATGCAAGTTGATTTACAATTCAGTGTAATAGGTTTTTCTCTTTATCATACTCTTCTCAAATAATGACTTGATGATGATCCGATGGGGGTTCCATGTTATTGTTCCACTTGTCAGTTAGGAAGCACGACATGTTTGATCCCTATCAGTTCAACATACACTTTCCGTTTTTGTAGAAGGATCATGATGTTAGGATTCATAAGCTTCACAAGATGATTTCAATCAATAGGCTAGTTTCAAAAATTGTCCCCCTTGAGGTTTTGCTTCAAATAAGGAGGGTATAATGATTCAAAACTTCTTGGAAAAATGGGATAGCCAGCTAGATAAAGGCTTTGATTGGAACAAAAGCATCAAAACTTCATCAAGTTTCTATACAAAACTACTTTGAAATTTTGAAAAATTTGCTCAAAATTGCAACGATGAAATCTTAAGTCTGAAACAGATAGGAGTGGGTGGAAAGTAAAGTACATACCACCCACCCCCCACCCCGAACTTAGAAATTTGCTCATCCTGAGCAAACTCTAAATCCGAGATGGAGGGGAAAATTCATGTCGGTTGGTCCACCAGATGTGGTTGCATTCCTTTCGGTGACGCGTCCTCCATTTGAAATCTCAAAAATGAAAATTATCAGGACTTAAGATTGCATCTTGTGATGCATTATCTACTAGGGGAAAAATTTTCTAATTCAAAACTAAAAGGAAAAGCAAAGTTAAGGATTGGGTTGCCTCACAACAAGCGCCTTTGTTTTATGTCGTTGGCTTGACTTGATGATATTGTCACCATGGTGGGGCTCTAAGTGGAGCTTGAGCTAGATTGACATGTTCTTTTGGTGGTTTCTTTCTTAGCCATTCATTAATCTCTGATATGATTCTGGCATCTTGTATTCTTCCCCATACAGAGCGAGCATTGTCAGAACACATAGGGAAACAACTTGAGTTATGTTGAATTGTTCTTTGTTTCTCAATCCGAGGTGGAGAATAGTTGTAGGGGATCTGAACGACTTCATTGATAAAGTAGTGTTGTTGAGGCTCGAGAGAAAATTTCATTTGTTGATGCACTATCCCTTCATCGTATCAATGTTGATCATTGATGTCAATCAGATATGGATCTGGGGGATGTTTTCGGTAGAAACTACAGTCCAAATCTTGTTGCGGAGGGAAGATGAAATCAGTAGTCTCTGTCTGTTGGGCTACTGGTGCATTCTAAAGGATAGTTGTTTCTAGATGAGGCTCATGGACAACTGAAGAAGGTGCAGTGTGTGTAACAATAGGGTTGAGATGTGTCTCCTCCATAGTTGACGACTTTTCTTTTGTCTCTACATAGACTGGTTCACTCTCAGTCTCCTTTTCATCATGGTCCTTTTCTGAGGGAATATCATATTTTGAGGTAAGGAATTGATGCTGCATTTAAGTGAATTGATTAACACAGTCAACAAAATATGATCCTTCTTCTTCAGTGCGCTCCTTAGTACTTTTCAATGCATGGAAATCAAAAGATTGGTTTCCCATCCTTAGGGTCAAGACTCCAGCTTCAACATCAATCAAAGCTATAGCGGTTGAGAGGAAAGGTCTTCCAAAAAGGAGGGGGTAGTTTGGATTCTCCTTGATGTCCATAACTATGAAATCACATGGGGCATATAGATCCCCAAGCCTTATGGGGATATCCTCTATGATACCAACTGGCTTGCTCATTGAGGAGTCAGCAAGTTCGATGGACATTCTAGTTTCCCTTTAGCAAGCTTTTCACCTAAGAGTGGACATGTGATGAATGGTTGATTTAGGATCATAATAGTTTCATATTAGAAATATAATTTATCAACTTTTTGGTGATTAGTCTTTTAGGTTGCTACTAGGGCATAAGTTGATAGCAAAGGTGTCTAAAAGGGTCAGGGTCTAGGGTCTGGAAATATTTTCCTCCTAACCACTAGCTTGGGTTACGAGGACTCCCAGATCCATATGACGTCGGTCTGGCCTGAGCTGATACTGACCATCTCAAATTGGCATACCTTTGGACAAATTATCTTATTGTTGAGTAACCTTTTGAACCTAGTATATGATGTCTTGGTTAATCATGTAGAATCCTCTTATGTGTCCTTAATTTCCTTATAAGATCCCTAGATTTCCAAGTTGGGAGCATCCTACACTATGTTGGGCTTGAAGTTTATAATGGTGTTTAGTAAAACAACTAAGTGTTGGATCTCATACATAGTTTTACCTCAACCCTTTTTGAAAAGTGGACTTAGTAGTAGTGCTCTTATACCTTGATAGATTTTGGATTTTTTGATTTCGAGGATGAAATCCTCTTTAAGGGGGTGGAGTCCCACAATGCTTTGAAATCAAGTTACTCTATCTTTTAAACCCTAACTCCATAGGCATGGGATTAGTGAGCTTATATGGTTAGTGTTGGATAAACAAATTAGAATTAGAATTCATCTTGTTTGTTTATATACAAATGAATATATAATAAGTCATCTAAGGGGATAGTTCATATGCTTGAACATTAACATATTCTTGTTGCACATGATAAACAATTACTCATCACTAATTTTGGACACCCTTAATGTTGACCATGTCACCCTAATAGTATGGTTAGTAAATGGTTATAATGCATCCTTAACATGCATAATATGTAATGGTCATGATGACCTAAACCCTAAGGTGTAATCATCTAGCCTTGACATTAAATACATACATATCTTTGATGCCTTCATGATACATTAGTGACTTAGGTGTCATCCTCACATAATATACCTTGGCATATATATAGATGGTTTGTAATCACCTAGTCATGATCAAGTTATCAATATAAGTAAGGCATATCACCTTGTTCCCTAATATACATCTCTTTAATCACCTTATCATGATTTAGTATGAAAATCAATTCATTAATGTTTAATATGTTTCATATTGTTCACTAAAACACATGTAATGACACAAATGTGATTATGAGTAATTGGATTCATGTAAGCATGCTGAATGTGATTTGTGATAGGAGAAAATGATGTCATTAACTTGAGTATCTAATGTTAGTTGGCAATATGTGATAATATATGTGACCTTATTTGGGATTATGGTAGGCTTAATAACTTGTTGGTTTATATTATCTTTTCTTACAAAATAATCAGTGATAATTTTACATGATGGTTTTTATGTATATTAGATTCTAGTTTTTAAGGTTTGTGACCTAATACATTAATAGATGTTGAGATTTTCTTAGTAAACCCTAATTGTGTTTTAAAACCTTATAAGGGAAAAGCATATGTTTTGGTACTTAATGATGAGATGTAATCCTTGTTACAACAACGAGAGTAAAATGTATGGCACATGTAATGGTGTAATAAAGAGTATGCTTTTTCATATGAAGATTATGCTTATAAGCCAAACATGTTAATTATATTAGGTTTGATAAATGTTATATGTATGGTGGAAACCTTAGTCAAACTTGGCTTATGTGTATAGCCTTTGAAGTAACACCTAGTTAAAATATGTTGGGATGTTGCACACTCACCCTCTCTCTTCCCTCTTATTGTGATTTTGGGGACGAAATCCTCTTTAAGGGGTGGAGTGTTGTAACAGAATGAATCTCAAGGTCCTCTTTGCAATTTACCCACTTTTGTACTTTTCTTTGCCTTCTAGTCCTTTTGGACTCTTCTAATAAATTTCCCATCTTTTTTAGGCTTCTTGGGCCTTAATGTTGAATTTGAGCCTTTCTTGAGGTATAATTCACAAATTACCTACATTTATGTTTATGTAGGGGGTTTTGCACAAATAACCCATCTAATGAGATAATATGAGTGGAGTATGTTAATTTGGAGCTTTTTTGGATAAATATACTAGTAATAATGTGTATTTTAGTTAATGTATAGGAGTAATTAACCCCTTTACTTTCTCTCTCCTCCAAATAGGGAAATAATGCACTAATAAGAGTATTATATGTTGAGATATGACTCATAATGTTTATATGTGAATAATATCTCGAGATATACCCTATTATGTCATTAAAAGATATTCTTTATATTAATTGCTCTTTTTATGCTTTATTATATGCTTTAATAGTCTATAAATCAATTAGGGACCTAACCATGTGATTTTCTAGAAATTAAATACATAGCATCGTTCTAGGTGTTTTCATAAACCTATGGTTAAAATTTGAGGTCATTTGGACTTCATTTGACCCTTCAAATGGATTTTTCAAGTTCCCATAAGGTTTAACTATAGAATATCAATCGATGTTTCATTTATGTCATTTATTTCATGTGTCACACGCTCGCCCCCCATTGAATCTCGATCCAACGGATCTGGGGTCATCTTAAACCTCCAGCCCACTGACCAAGATGACGCCTAGGGTCCTCCACCTCGTTCTCCCTCTCCTCTCCACTAATTTGCAAGATTTAAATTGTGTTGGCTTCGTCTCCTCGAGCCGCACCGTTTAAGCCTTGGAATGTCCGCCGCCGTGCACCATGGCCGAAGCGCCTAAAGGCGCCGGCCATGGCTTCTCCTCTCCCACATTGTTTCGGCTCTTTGCACCTCCACACCTATATATACCACCTACCGCACCTCCTTCGGCCCCATTGCAAGCTTTTACAGTTGCTAATTTGGCCTGAAGCTCCCCCGCTTAGCCCCAAAACCTCCACCTTCTCACAGGTATTGCGGCCCTTTGCTTGGCTTCTTGGTGATAGAAGTGCCCAATAAATCACACTGGTGAGTTCCTCTCGTCTTGAGCTTCGTTTCGAGTACCTATACGTATGATTTGGTCAAGAAACGAGGAAATGCCCAATCGGGCAAGCTTCTCCTCCGCGGCCATGGCTCGCGTGAGAGGTAGAAGAAGACCACTGACTTTTTATGGTTTTGCCCCCGCATGCCCATCCCCTTCTTATTTAACGTGAGGGGCATTTCATTCATCTGCTCCCTTGTTGGCTATGAGGCCTATGTGGCATATTCTTGCAATCTGATTGGTCCAGCTTACTTAATTCATAGTAAATTGGTCCTTGCTCAGAAAAATGCAAATAAATAGTCATTGGAAAGGATTTTTAATGTAGAATCCGATTTTGTGAGTTTTTAGACCTGATTCCCAATTCTTTTTCGAAGTTTTCTTTGAATGGCATTTTTAGTATGTTAAATGTTCTAAAAATAATAATTAATTCATTTTAACTCCAAATTGAGAAATAAAATATGTTTTCTTAATCAGTGAACCCTATGTGAGATTTTGGTCCTAGTTTTGAGTCCAAAATCAGTGGTTTTAGAATAAGGTCTAAAATGGGTATTTCCTTTATACTTTATGCTTAATAAATGCTAATTCGTGTGAAATATTTGTAATTAGGGAAAATGATCTTGGATACAATCTAATGAGTGATAATGATGGGTATGAATCTCCAATAAGGTATGTGAGCCCTATTTAAGTATGTGGATCCTATTTATGTATGTGATCCCTATGAATGCATATGAACATGTGAATGTGCAATTAACCTACTCTTCAGTTGGACCTTTATCCAACCCCACATTTCCTATGTGCTAGCCTTGATATCTGGCTACTGTCTTATTTGGTTCTTTTATTTATTTGAATCTTATATAGCCATTGTGGCTCATTTATTTGGTTATTTGAATAATTCTATGGCCAATGTTGGCCCATTCATTTACTTGATCTATTTCATGGGATATTATTTATATTTCCACAACTGCCATGTGGATTACATAGCATGAGGAATTGTTGACCAAATAACTCATGTAGTGTACATGAGTACAAACCACCCATAGAGGGCATGTGTAATTTCACCCTGGGGAATGTGCATTTTCTCCCCATATTATATATACTTTTGAGGTTTGGGATGTGCATTTTCCCCTCTCCTCTTAGTTGAGGTCCGGTAGGTGCCTCACCCTGCATTAGAATATTTTCTGTCAAAATATCATTCATGCTTGTTGATTATTCTTGTGGTAGATGCATCTTGGCAGAAGTTCTTTATTCTTAATTATTATACTTGCCTCATACTTTTGACACTCTTAGTATAGTGAATCATTTTATTATGCAATGTTGTGCATTATTATTTGTCCTTTTCCTTTTGAATCACACATACCTTTATCTCTCTCTTGTTGGGTGATCCCAACCACCCAGGTATAGGATCATAGTGCGCAGTTGAAGCATGGTGAACCAGCCTAAGGCTAGGGATAAAGAGTTCAACCTTGTATCTTGGACATAGCTTCCTATATATGAAGTTGTTTTGTTTGGAGACAAGTTGATTTGGTTTTAGTCTTCCTCTACCTAGATCATGTTGTTGTGTATAAAGTTTTACACGCTTTTTAGGAATTTGTAAAGTGCTCTTTATACATTTGAATATAGTCAAAGTTTTAACTTCCACTGCTACACAATTGGTGTTTTTGTTTGTCATGATTCTTTGGTAGAGACTTTGTGGTCTTTATAGACCCAGTTTGTTGCATAGGATAAGAGGAATGATAGAAATGCTAGCTCCAAGATCAGCTAGGCCTGGTCGGTTGATTGAATCACTTATCGAGCAGGTAATTCCAAAAGATCCAGGATCCTTGTGCTTGCATGGTATCCTATCCATCACTAAATCAGATGGTGTTCTTGCCAGTTTCATTATTTGATGCTCTTCAGTTTTGTACTTCCGATTGAGCAGGAGTTTGAATAACTTTGACCATTGGAGCATCTCAGCCATGGCATCCAAGAGCGGGATATTAACATACAACTTTTTCATGATTTCCTTGAATTCGTTGAACCTAGTATCAAGCTGGGTAAAATTCAGTCGATTTGGAGACAGCACACGAGGTTTGTACACTGGAACAAATGGCTCAGGCGAGTCTTCTGCATCAGCAATAATAGGTTCCTTAGAACTTGCCTTGTAGATCTTATCATTCTAAGTGGCACCTGCACTATGCTCAGCACCTTGGACATTTGTCACGGTGACAGGAGTCGTGGGTTCTGGTAAGATAAAGCTTGAATGAGTTGTCACATCTTTAGTTTGTTCCACGTGCCTCAGATTGTCTTCTGGTTTCCTAGATAAAGCTCCAGCAGGTGACTTGAGGCTAGCTGCAAGTTGAGCTAGTTGAGATTCAATGGCCTTCTAGTGTTCTTGATGGTTAGCTATCAATGTTTGTTGTGACTGTAACATCCTCTCAATGGCTGACAGTTTATCATCAGGAGAGATGGGTCTAACTTGTTGCCTTTGTTGTTGATTCTGGTAAGGGACTTGATTGGGGTCTAGGAACTGAGGGTTGTTCTGGTAATTGTTGTAGTTCCTGTTCTGGAAGTTACCCCTAAAGTACCCTTGATTCTCAAAATTCTGTTGTTGGTTGCTTGAACCAAATTGATGTGAGTTTACCTCTCTCGAAGGATTTCCATACTAAAATTTGGGATGGTTGCTATTATGATTCGGGTTATAGTATCCTTGACCAGGTATAGTATTGACAGCATTCAGACTTTCCATCTGGCCATTATCTCCTTGTCTGTTGACTTTTCTTGGGACAACATCATAGAGAACATTGTATGATAAAGTAGAATGATCAGTTCCTTTTCATGCTTCACAAAATAGTGAAGCTGACTTGATCTGTTCTTGTTGTTGAGGGGGTGAGTGTCTTCTTTCATAGGCAGCAAGAGATGATTTGAGATGGTCTTGTTTGGCAACTAAGAGCTTTAGGGATTCAGTGATAGACTTGTACTCAAGAATAGCTTCTGCCATAGCTACCTTCAACACTCCTTTGCCTACTGATCTACCCCAATTAGCTTGATTTTCAGTTCCAAGGGTGAAAACCTTCTATGCGTTGTCATAACTTTGACGCATGAAGTTTCCTCCGGATGAGGAGTCCAAGAACTTCTTGATATCATTGTCCACACCCCTATAGAAGATCTCGATGAGTTGATTCTTAGGAATACCATGGTGTGGACACTTGCGTAGAAGCTCTTTGCATCTTTCCCATGCCTCAGCAAGGGATTCTCCAGGGATCTGAGTGAATTGAGTTATTTGTCCCCTGATTTCATAGGTGAGAGAAGGAGGATAGAACTTCTCTAGAAAGACATTTTGAAGTTGTTCCCAAATGGTGATGAGTTTGCATTGCAAGTAATTAAACCAACTTATAGCTCAATCAACAAGAGAATACTCGAAGAGACGGAGATGGATGGCATCGTCAAATACTCCATTTTTCTTTGTCATGGCACATAGATCAATAAACCTCAGAAGGTGTTCTTGACTATCTTCTCCCTGCTTACCATAGAATGGGATGTTTTGAAGCAAGATGATCCAATGTGCCCTTATCTCAAAATTGGGAGTGTTGATAGGAGGAGGTTGCACTAGGTGATGAACGTCAGCAGCTTTAGGGATTGAGAATTCTCTAAGGTCCTTCTGTAGTTCTGCTGCTTTTGCTACTGCTTGTGGTGCTTGGATTTCTTCTTGAACTACAGCTCGGGCTTCTTGCATAAGCCTTTCTCTTTGTGCATTAAGGGCTTGAGCTACCCTTCGGGATATTTCCTCCTCCTGGGCCATCTTTGCTTGGTTCTCTCTACTTTGACGACGAAAAGTTCATTCGATCTCAGGGTCAAAGCTAGCAGTAAGGCCAAAACTGTTCGAGCGGTGCATACACTAGTTTTTGGGGGTACCTGGGATGGAAATATTTTTTGGAAGTAAGATTGACGAAATAGAACTGAATTCAAGTGAATGATCGATAGTATCAAAAGAAAAGCAAAAAACTAGATTAGCCTCAAAAGAACTAGATTTGACTAGTTGATTTTGTTGTCCTCGGCAACGGCACCATAATTTGACGTGGTCTATTATCGCACTAACAAATTCACTCAGGGTTGAAATCCCAGAGTTTTTAACCAAAACCTTGTGCAATAATACCACCCACAAGAGGACGTGTCTTATCGCAATATAGTTAATGATGAAGATCGTTGGCAGTCTAGTCTAGTTCAAGTAAGGCTAATATTTAGAACAAAGGTTGATTTGAGTTTAACTAAACTAAGTGCAAGAAAAGTAAAGTAAATGATTAAAGTTGAATCTAGATTAATGATGAAGATCGTTGGGGTGGTCCCGGGTTTCACCACTACTACACATGCAAACATATCCAATCACAAACATCCAGGCAAGATCTAACTATCCAAATAGAGCTGCTGCAAACCCTCCTGGAAGGATGTTTAGGTTTGCGTAAGCATCACCTTAGGCATCATATTTCTCGTCGCCATCTGGATCATGCACTTACGGTTCCGAAGATACAGATATCCAACTGAAGCTGTGGGCCCCCTATACAGGCGTTAGGCACACAGAAGCGTCACTGTGGGCTAGATGGCTCGTCCCCTCACGGATCATTCACTTATGACCTCAGGGAATCCCATCCTATTTCTAGTCAGGGAGTCAACCGTGTTAATCGACATTCTATCCTACATATTGAAGTTCTCGCAACATAGGAAAGAACAAGATAAAAGCAAGAAGGTGATCAATCTACAAGCAAACATCGACGATTAACAATGAAATGAAAAGTTATATACACGACATGGAATGTTTAACAAAAGAACATGTAAGCATGGGCAGCGGCGCTAGTCCCCACACCCCAATGAAATGAGACTACTCGCTCATGACGCGAGAAACAAGAATAATAATGGAGAGGGAAGGTTCCATCATGAGCATGGTGCAGAAGAGTGTCGCAGCTCAGTGAAGATGATGCGGTTTTCTACGCCGTGTCAGAGTAGATCTGGACGACGAGTGAGGGACACCAAGGCAGACTAGGCAATCTTTCTCTCTCCACCTTCCTTCTCGTCTCATCCTAATTGCTCGTAGTAGGAGGAGCAGGTTGTGGATGTGTAGGTGGAGTGGATGACGGGCGGATCTGCAAGCCTACTGCTTAGCTTGGCTGTGGAGATCATCCTCCACCAGGGGTCAAGTGCTTCATAGGTACAACCTGGTGGTGGAGTGGAGGATGGGGAGAAACGGAGGTGGAGGAGCTTTACCAGGGGTCAAGCATGCTAGGTGCAGCCTGGTAATGGAGTTGTTGTTGTAGATCGGAGGGAGCAGGGGTCGAGTTCACAAAGGAGCTGCCTTGCGGAGTCCCAGATCCAATGACCAAATGAGGACCCTTGTGGTTCTATTTATAGGCTTGGATGGGGTCTTACACAGTTTGGACCTTGTTGCAATTTTCACAATTTTGGGATCCATCGGTTTTGAAACTGATGGTCCTCTCTTGGTTTTGCAGTGTGGAGGCCTCTCACAGTTTGGCTACTCAGTCTTGCATTTGTTGCCTCAACTAGTCTTCAGTAGGTGATCATCCTCACGGTCTCAGGGCAACCGGTCGCTTTCACACAGTTTGCAAGAGCGGCGGCCCATGCAATCTTGTTGACGTGTGGTCGTGTGCCTCTTGCGGTCTTCAATATTTCTAGGGCTTGTGCGGTCTTGAGACCATTCGCAGCCCATGCGGTCTCAAGACCATTTGCTGGTTTCAGTCACGAGGAGGCCGAAACCGTTTGCGGAGGTCGGGTCATGGATGGAGAAGGAGCTGTCTTCAGTGGTAAATGGAGAGGAGGAGGAAGGGCGGATGTGGTGGTGTGGTTGCCTCAATCTGCTGCAATTCATGGTGGCGTGGGGTTAGGGTTGCAGGCCCAGGGATTTTTTGTTGCGTTGGGGTCAGAAGCAGTAGGAAGAAGACAATGTTGTGGGAGATTCAAGGTATGTTGCAGATCTCAGTGGAGGAGGATCCGTGTCGCACGGTCTGGTTGATGGAGGTGGTAGTTCTCACGGTCTTGGGTCTATGACACCTCTCATGGTCTTAAGACTGTGAAGGCTCCGCACGGTCTTGAGACCGCATCGGGACTTCACTCGTTCTCTAAACCGTGAGGAGGAGGGGAGGTTGCGATCTGGAGCATGGCGATGAGGAGGACGATGCAGGCGCTATCGTGGATGGTGGCGAGCATTGTAGGTGGAGATGTGGTTGCCGCAGATCGTGGAGGAGAGGGATCTCGATCTTTTGTGGTGGTCGATGTTGTTGGTGATGAGGACGACACCGGAGGTCATGGAGAGCAGGCCATCGTGGTCCTAGAGATGGCGGAAGGAGCGACACATCGATCAGTGGAGGACGAAGCGGAGGGAAGGAAGCGGGAGGGCCATGCGGTCTTGAGACCGCTACTCCTCCTTGCGGTCTTGAAACCACCAGCCCTCCAATGGGTTTCCAAACTGAGAGGGGGAGGGGGGGTCAAGATCGTGAAGAGGAAAAGGAGTGGAGAGATCGTTAAGGAAGGTGGGGCCCAAACCGAATGGAGGAGGTGCAAAACTACATGGGCCAAGACCGAGTAAGGTCGAGATCGCAAGGGTAAACAGTGAGGAAGTGTTGATTTGTGATCAGATGGTTGAGATTGGAAGTGAGGGTGATGGTGAAGCACACAAGGGTGGTGATCTTAGGGTTAGAGGGAGAGGGTCTTGTTGACGGTGGATGGAAATTTTCTCGAGATCAACGGAGGAGGTGAAGTTGATCAGGGATGTGGCGGTGATTGGATGATCTATGATTGGTCAGAGACGTCTTGAGTGAAGGTGGGCCTGCAACAAGATGGTGGTCCCAGTTGAAGATCTATCTCCATCATGGCTTGCTCAATCTACATGAAATCATAGAAACCCTAGTCAAGAAGCAAGATTGCAATTTGTAATATTTAGGGGATAAAGGTGAATGTAATGAGTCAAATTGGGCCCACGATGGCGACTAAAAATCATGATGAATGTGGATTCATCAAGGTTATGAGAGTATTTTGTGTAGTTGATGACACAATGAACATGCATTCATATTTTGACTCATTATACATTCCAAAGAATCTCCCAATTCTTTTATTGTGGCCTCACAACATTAAGTTGGACATCTTCAAGAACATACTTGTAACTTTATTACAACCCCAAATTTTGGGATTATATGACTTAAAATGCAATTTCTCCAATAAAATGTATGATTATGAAATTGAATGATTTATGTGTAATGAATGGATTTCTTTACTAATATTTCCTTTAAATATATGACTTCTTGGACCCTATTGAGTTAGTGAGTCCAAGATGATAAAAAGAGAAAGAAAGTTGAAGGAAATCAAATAATGCATAAATAGGAAAAAAAATTGAGATAATGATGAAATATGAGAAATATGTGGAAAGAGGTATGATTAATCATCATGGCTGAGATTTCGAATCCACATGGTTTCTAATGGTAAAAGGAATCCAAGTAAAGAGAATAAAAGAGTAAGAGAGAGAAAATATGAATAAGATATGCCTTTTTAAGTGATAACTTGCATATGAATAAAAGTCTCTCATGCTTTTTAATTTGAGTCCCAAACTTGGCACACAACTATTTTAAGTTTTTATGGACTTTCCTTTAAATTTTGGAAATGATTGGATAAACGAGGAGAGAGTTATGCATTTTTTAAGCTTCCCTAAAGAGAAGGGTTAACTAATATAATAATGGATTTGTCACATTTGAAATTGAATTAGGAACCTTGGGCCCGACCTTTTTATGTGTCACGCTCTCCTTGGGCCCTAAGATAGTAGATCAATGACCCGTAGTTCATCTTCTAGCTCTTGCCAAAATGGGAAAGAGGGGTTTAATAACCCCGAGAACCATTAGACTATACCTCCTTCCTTGATGCTTTTCGGTTCCTGGAAACCCTTCCATTGAAACTGGGAGATATTTTCAGACTCTCCTATCCCTTTGTTGCTTTGCTTCTATCTGAGATTGAGATTTCCCCAAATCCCAGTTCATCCAGGAACTGGAGTTCCATGGAGGACAAACTTTTCGGCAGCCCTACCTATACAAGGGGTCTCGAAACTTTGGTTACTATGTCCATGACTGTGGATCCTTACAAGAAGGACCAGTGAGTGGAGAAGAGACATGGTCCTCTGGTTCAACATGCCCCCTGACATGGGGCGGCTCAAGGGGCATCACAACCTTGAGCACCGGTGAGGCGTGGCTAGGAGGGCGATGAGTTTGGGTGAAAGGGGTAAAGCCTATGGTGTGCTTGTGTGAATATCTAAGGCAGAGAAAGGGAGAGTCAAATAACGAGGTTGACCGTCCATGGTGGGACATCGTGTGAAATGGGGGAATGAAGGAAGAAGATAATAGTCGTGGAAAAGATTGTTTTGCCCCCGAGTCCAACACATGGAGGAAAGGGAAAACTAGTCTTTCCTTCTCTTTATTTCGCTTCAGCTAGCATGGCACGAGGAGCCTGGTTGGTGACAGGCCATTAGCCAACATGGAGCCACGTGATTTGTTCTAGGTAATTCTCAAATACTGACATGGCATCGCCTGATTGGCCAGAATGAGTTAATTTTAAAATAATTATAACTACTTGAGGAATGTTATATATGAAAATTGATCAGCAAAATGCAAGGAATTCAATAAAAATAGTATTGAATCCTGAACCTATTCATAGTTCAAAAAGTACAAAAAGTTTCTATATTTAATGCTTTCATGAATAAGAAACCCTAATTTGATGATTAATGAAATTGGGAAAGGTCATATGGATGTTTTATGTGAATACATGTTAATAAAATAGTTGTTTTGAATCTAAAAAGATGATCCATGTTCTTAATTGGTTAATTTAGGGTTTCATATGAATAAAGTGCATTAATGGGCATAGAAACCCTAATTTAGGCGATTATGACTTTTCATGGTTTATATTTTGAAAATCCATGAATAAGACAGAGATATGATGATCCTAAGCTAATTTGAGAATAAAGAATCCCTTATATGGATAATTTGAGTAATTAGGGTTTTTTAGTAGAAAACCTACTTTAGGGTTGTTGACCCAAACAGGGATAAAGATTGGGAGATTAATCTAAGAAACCCTAATGCATCCTAATGAGAGTTAGAAACCTTACCAAGGTGTTCCAAGTCAATAAAGAGCTGTTTGGGATGTGACGGTAACAACTAGGAGTTATACATGTTTTTAGGATCAAGGGTTGCTTGATTTGGTTGCTTACCTTGCTTGATTGGACATCTAGTTGGATTTGGATATCTTGCTTCTTTTGACTCATAATCAGGTATGTGGTTACGCTTATGACTAATCGCTCTAGTTTCACGGTGATTTCTGAGGTTTTATCGGTTGCTTGAAATTAATTTCTTGGTTGGCATTTATTTCATGCAACTATAAAGTGACTATATATCACCATAAATATATGTGCATGACTGGCTCAGATCCTAGTCCTCCTCTGTATCTTTGAGTACTTGTGAGAAATGGATGACCTAGTTAATGGTCTACCCTTGGGGGTAGGATCATCAGGTTATCATGAGTCGATGTTTGGTCTACCTTTGGGTAGGATCATAAGACTATAAGACCCTATGTGTTGATCTACCCTTGGGGATAGGACCATAAGGGGCAAATTGGGATCTACCATATGAGAAAGGCAGGATCCATGTCCACTGCAGGGATAGCACTGAGGCTTGGATATGTCACGATTGAGTAGTTATGTTTAATATATAAAATTTGATCTGTTAAGAAATAATTTGGTTGTAATATGTTGTTACAAATGGATGTAAGATTTTGGTTCCACCACATACCAGTATAATTCATTATACTGACCGCCATTTTGTTTGTCTGCATTTTAGGTTTATCAGAAAGTGGATATTCCTTTAAAGTGTCATTGATTGAATAAATCTGAATAAAAGAAAGGTGGATTTAGTTTGATAGAACTCTACAATCGGTAAAGTTCCAATTCCTATTTTTGAAAGGTATGTGAAAAGTAAATTTTTATCATGCTTTAAGCTTAGTCTTTGGTAGAATTTATTAATTATTTTTTATTATTTGCAAAATCGTTGCTTCTGTCTTGGGATAGCGACTCTGGCTTTCTGGTCTTTTGTAGTTGGGGGTTACCAGGAAGTGGGGTCGTTACATTTGATATCAGAGCATGGTTTTCTATTTAATATCTAATAATTATTAAATTTTATAAATTCTTTAGAGCCCAAGGGAGTTATTAGAGGACTGTCCAAAGATGAAGTTATCTAGAAAAGGATCACAATCCGGGGGTTGGCAAGATTTTCCTCCGCCCCGCTAGTTGGTCTATGAGGACTCCTAGATTCTTTGTGACTACCTGGCTGAAATTGGAGCATTTGACTAGAAATAAGATATCTCTAGGTCTTCTCTCATCTGTTTTCATCCCTTCTCTACCCTTTTCACAGAGAAACTATAATAGCTCAGGGTTTTCTCTCTCTCACCTCCTCCTGAGTTTAAGGGTTAAGAGTATTAAGGATTAAGGAATCCACCACCAAATAATAAAAAACATGTATGTAAGATGTCATGGACATAAGTTTCGATAAATAGAAACTTAGACTGAGTTATTTACATGCTTAGGATGCATGGCCTGTGTTGTCATTCCCTTAGGAGAAAGTTGAGGTTAGATCATCTCATAGGATGAGGAGGAGAGGGATAGCCTTGGAGGAAGAAGCCTCCCAGAAGAGGAAGAGACCTGACGCATCCTCTGAGGATGATGCTCAACCCAAAACCTTAAGTGGTGGATAGAGAAAGAGAAGACACGATGAGATGGATATCATATTTGACCATGTATGTAAGTATGTGGGATAGATATGCGTGCTTTACGTAGATGTACGCATGAGGAATATAGACTATATGTGGTTGTTGACCCCTAGTGCCTTGTAGTGACCTGGCCTAAGGTGGGTCGTGCCTGTTAAGGGTGAGGGATGGCTCCCTCATTGAGAAGGTTAGAGGTGATCATATAACAGGCATATATAGGTAGAAAAGGGGAATGAACCTACATTGAAGTGAGTGGAAGCAAGGATGACATTAGGTTTTAGACCTAAGCTGGAGGGGTTATGCTAGATAGTTTGTGAGATAGGCATGCGCAACCTTGGATGATCTTAGCCACACATAAGTTTTGATAGTATGTTTCACCCAGATAGGGATAGACGTGTATCCTTAAGATCCCGACCCATCTTTTGAGAGAGAACCTCCAATGGCAGGACTAGTTGTAGGGATTATCTCTGGAGAGAGAGTGAGACCCGATGAAGAAGGTTGGAGACCTGGACTCTGAGACATGAGGAATCATGGGAAGGTTTGGTATGTTGTGGCCTAGAATGGATAACCCTAATAGATGTGTGGAGTTGCTTGATGCATGATCCAAAGAGGTTGATTTGCCTTAAGATACCTCTAGAGGAACCAAACCCTAAGAAAGAGAAATAGGCTTCTTTTACAAATATACAGATGATATAAGTACCTACCTTTTAGGTGTAGGAAGAAGAATTCCATAGACCCTAAAGAGGTATGGTAACAAGTTGTGAGGTCTCACACCCAGTTGGTTGTCCTTGTGTAGAACTCTAAGGTGGAAGAGCGATAGAAAGTATATGCCATATCTTGTATAGGTTTGGTTCATGGATGAACAATTGAGCATGTAGTTAGATAGTTGATGCATAAGAGGTGAATCTGGGGTTCCTAGACCAAAGAGGGGAAGTAATAGTATATGGTGCATATGATACTCGTGAGCCTGGTTCAGATCATAGGAAGTAAGTATGGCACTCCCCCATGTGTTAGAACAAAAGGAAAGCCCACTTGAAATGAACCACTCACATAAGTTGGTGACATATGTCTGTATGCTTTTGTTCAACCTAGAAGAATGATGAACAAGTATGACATACCAAGGAACTTAGAATGGTTTAATAGGTTGTCTTCTTGCTATCCATGAGCATAAGTATCATGATAGGGCTAAGCATATACATGATGATGTAAACCTTGGAGATAAGAACATTTTGTGACCTTTGTTACTATCAAGAGATAGTTTTCTCCTATCATGGGAAGGGCCCCTTCTTATTGGGGTGAGCACCAAATTTTATTTAGGTTTGAGGTAACCTTAAGAGGTCACTTATAAGAGCTTGATGAGCTAAGTGTAATAGCACATTATATGAGCATGAATCTATAGACCCAGGTATGGCCATCTATAAGGGACACGAGGATATGTTGCCATGGAGGTAACCCGTATGGGGCCAAACTGAGATAGGTGGGTTTTCATGATTCCTATGAAGGGATACAAGGTCAACTATGAGTCCCCAGAGAGATAGAGTTTTGGGTGAGGATTCAAGGATGAGATTTGCTTGAGTATCAACAAAGGAGCTATGAGCTATCATGAAATCCTAAGTTAAGACTGAGGTCGAGGAGGGATAAGATCGATGGAAGTAGGAGTTGTCTCTTCCCTGGATGCATAAGACCATAGGGTCGGGAGGTAAATATACCTTTGCCTGAGGACCACAGGTTAGGAGGTTGGCCACCTTCATGAGTTCATTGGGCCTAAGGGGTAAATTTGAAAGGCACACCCTAGATGCATAAGGGAAAGAGTATCCCAAAAGTAGCAACGCCCTAGAGACCTTGAGGGAGTGACTAAGGATTGAACATAAGAAAGATGTTCAGACCCATAGGTGATGAGAAACGTCTTCTCATGGGTATAGACACAGAAGTGAGATGTTCATGGTGTAGAGTCATGAGAAGTAAGTTTCAACTTAGACCAGAAAGTGTAATGGAAATGTGTGATGCACCATCTCTACTCATGGAATGGGATGAAATTTGTATTTAGACTGCAGCCAAATGCTTATTTCATCTTGTTATGGGTGTGAGAGACAGGACAAAATGCATGCCATATACAAAGGATGAAGGTGATATGAGTCGAAACATTTCTATGATGATTGAGAATGGATGAAGTACCACACCTTTTTTATAGTATATTGGATAGATGGTATGAAAGCATAGATGAACTAAGGTATTTATCATATGAGGACAGGCTTGTCAAGAGCAGTTTGGATTTTATGAGTTACACATTTGGGTTTGGTAACTGAGATGTTGGAAGCAAGAGCTCGAAGTTTTCTTGACTCAGATAGACTTAAACCCGAGACAAGGATGATGAGTGGAATATATGAAGGTTATGTCTTCACCATCACCTAGCACATAAGGAATCTAATGTGGTAACAGATACTCTTAGCCGAGACACAACTCAGGCATACAACTATATTGTTTAGCTAGTGGAGAGGCTGGAAGAGATGGAAAGATGAACCCTATGATCGCTAGAAGATGAGACTTGCATGGCTAACATCCAGATACAATCAGGCTTGTTAGTCAGATTAGGGCTTGTGCGGTTAGCCTAGTTTCTAAGGAGATAAAAGGTTTGTTAGGGAGAACGTCAGATGCATCACTCTGAAAAAGTAGGTGCTAAAATCCACTACTAGAGTGTTTTTAGGATTTTTAAGGATTCACCCTAGAAGAATTATGATGTGCAAGAAGCTCATAATTCTAAGTACATTGAACACCCTAGTATTGCCAAGATGGTTGAGGTGTGCAGTGATACCTTGAAGGCCTGGAATGAAGAAGGATATAGAGGTGCATGTGGCTAGTCGTCATACATGCCAGAGGGTGAATTCTGAACACCAGTAACTCAATGGATTTATACAGATAATGAGAAGTCCCCGAGAGGGAATGGGAGCATATCACCATGGACATTGTGGTGGGTCTCCCCTGGACCAAGAGAGGTCATGATGCAATATGGGTTGTGATAGATCGCCTTACTAAGTCTACACATTATCATCCCTAAGAGAGCACTGTCATTGTGACAGATCTAGTCGAACCATATATATATATATATATATATATATATATATATATATATATATATATATATATAGGAAGTTTGTTGAATACCCGCGCGGGTAAGTTACTTACGCTACCCGTACGGTGGCAATTAGATGTAATTAGTTTCCTTGATATTGAAATCAGTGTCGTCAGTCCCTCGGAAACACCGGATCGGGTCGTCGTTTGCTGCGACGACTCCTGGAGGTACCCGCGCGGGGCGGGGTCGCCGGGCAGCTTCAGGAGCAAGCCTTGGCCGTTGCCATTCACGGTCAGATCTGCCGGCGGCGGTGGCTGGGAGTAGGAGGACTCGTCGACGGCAGTGGTGGAGACCGCTTGGGATCCGCGTGGGCACCAAGGGCAACCTCAGGCGGCGGGCGCGTGTTCTCGTTCCGTTCCTACCTCGGCGTAGGGAGCTACCAGTGGTCGTCTCCCTTCTTCCAGTGCGGGCGTTGGTTCAGTTCGTCATTCCTCCCGCTCTCGGATTCCAGAGCCGGTGTGGAGACCACTGCATCGGTCAGCGTGCCTTCATCTCGGCGTACGCGGTCCATGACGATACTGTCAAGCCTGGCGTTCCTTCCCCCAACCGCCGGCTCCTCACGCCATGGATGGGGCTGGGGCGGTCCGACGTCGTCGTTGAGCAGGCACCGATGCGGTGACCCGGAGGCACTGCTGTCGCCGGAGAGGCTGAACAGCAGAGGTCATGGGTGGTAGCGGTCAATGACCGTGTGTACGCACCGGGAATGAACGGTCGTCGTGGTAGATGGGATGGAGTTAATGGAGGTCCGGTTCAGGCGGGGCAGCATGGCCAAAGATGTCGTGACGCTTTAAATGAGATGCCGGTTCCAGTTGTGGAATGCAGGCCGCAGCGGTGAGATGGGAGAGGAGATCGGAGGGAGAGGTTTTAATGCGATGGCCTGGCTGCCACTGCATCTGCATCTGCGGCGTCGTCCTAGTATGAAAAGCTAGCGAGTAATGGCGGGAGTGAAGAAGAGGGGGAGGAAAAGAGGAGCAGGAGGATCCGATGGGAAAGGGGAGAGAGAGAGAGCGATTTTGATTTTCCAACCAAACACTATGGTGCTTCTTTTTCAAATACATACCAGTCAGCCACGCTTATGAGGTCACCAATCACGTGCTTTCTACACATTTTGGTTCATCAAGGACAAGGTCTCATATTATAATTAGGAAGCTGACCTGCGTGAGCTCTGTGATGACGAAGAAGTAGGCTCTTCTTTGGAAGCATTATGCTTATGCCTTTGTTTTGTTGTGAGCTTCTTCACGGAATTCGTATTGCCAAATACCTATAATTCATTATTCACATCCATCAACAAGGTCTCAGCTGCGAATTTGCATATGGTATGCTTGACGAAATGCTCACATGTTATTAAGATCATCACCTCAATTTGTTGCATCACGAAACAGACCGTGAAGCGGCAGTTCTTAACGGAAGTGAGGCAGTAGTGAAGGTCACGCTTAATAATATAATACAGAGGAGGCAATGATCTGTTACTAAACTTAACAACAGATTAAGAAGTTTTGAGTTGGTAGCTGCATGGTAGGGACCTGTAGATGGATCTTCGTGTATTCTGTACAAATACACTCTAGTTTATATCTAGAGTCCAAATTGGAATGCTATATTACGAATTTTAATTGTAAAGCTTTTTAAACAATGCCATTGATTATAGCATTACGTTTTATTCTGTCAATGCCATCAACATATGTGAGTAAATTGAGGATCTAGAATTATAACGGAAAGAACATGTGTTGTATTTCAGAAGCAAGGATCTATTATGGTCATAAAAAGTGACAATTGAATACAATGATAGAACAACAGAGATATCCACACATTGACATATTCATATACTAATAGAAAAAAAATGCATCTACAAGGTGTAGACTACAGTGCAGACTTTAATGTATAGTTGTATCTGACTACAGTGCAGACTTTAATGTTCTGTCAGTTACTCCCTAGTGCTGTCACAGATACTCTCAGTGTTCTCACAGTTACTCTCAGTGTTATCATAGTTACTCTCAGTGCTATCTGAGTTACTCTTAGTGTACTTACAGTTACTCTCAGTGTCATCGCAGTTACTCTCAGTGTTATCATAATTACTCTCAGTGCGTATCAGAGTTTACTCTTAGTGTTCTGTCAGTTACTCCCTAGTGCTGTCACAGATACTCTCAGCGTTCTCACAGTTACTCTCAGTGTTATCATAGTTACTCTCAGTGCTATCTGAGTTACTCTTAGTGTACTTACAGTTACTCTCAGTGTCATCGCAGTTACTCTCAGTGTTATCATAGTTACTCTCAGTGCGTATCAGAGTTTACTCTTAGTGTTCTGTTAGTTACTCCCTATTGTGACACTCTCAGTGTAACTCTTCTTAATCTCAGTGTTCTCACAGTTACTCTCAGTGTTATCATAGTTACTCTCAGTGCTATCTGAGTTACTCTTAGTGTACTTACAGTTACTCTCAGTGTCATCGCAGTTACTCTCAGTGTTATCATAGTTACTCGCAGTGTTGTCACAGTTACTCGTAGTGCTTTTTTAGTTACTAGTATTGTTTTCACATTTACTCTAACTGCTATTTGAGTTACTCATAGTGCTCGTTCAATTCCTCGCATTGTTGTCATAGTTACTCGTAGTGTTTCACAGTTACTCATAGGTTGAGTAACTGAACAATCACTGCGGGTAACTATCACAAACCTGGAGTAACTGAAAAACACTACGAGTAACTGGAAAAGGACTGCGAGTAACTGAATAAGGACTACGAGTAACTGAAAAGGGAATGCGAGTAACTTAAATAGCCTGCGAGTAACTGTCACAGCCGCTCCGAGTAACTTGAAAAACACTGCGAGTAACTCAAAATAGCCTGCGAGTAACTGAACAACCCTCTGCGAGTAACTGACCAAACACTGCGAGCCACTAAACAACCCTCTGCGAGTAACTGAACAAACACTGCGAGTAACTGAACAACCCTCTCCGAGTAACTGAACAAACAATGCGAGTAACTGTCACAACCACTCCGAGTAACTGAAAAAAACACTGCGAGTAACTGAAAAACCACTGTGAGTAACTGAAGAAAGCTCGCGAGTAACTGGAAAAACGCTGCGAGTAACTGAACAACCCTGCGAGTAACTGAACAACCGCTCCGAGTAACTGAACCAACACTGTGAGTAACTGAACCAACACTGTGAGTACAGAACCATTTCTCTCAGTTACTCAAGCATTACTCTCAGTTACTCAAGCATTACTCTCAGTTACTCAAGCATTACTTTTCAGTTACTCAGTTATTCTGTTACTTTCAGTTCAGTTACTCGCATGGTTGTATCAGTTACTCGTAGTGGTTTCAGAGTTACTCTTACAACATTCAAAGCATAACTAAAAAAACAATGCGAGTAACTGAAGCATTACTCTCAGTTACTCAACCATTAGTCTCAGTTACTCAACCATTAGTCTCAGTTACTCAAGCATTACTTTTCAGTTATTCAAGCATCCTGTTACTTTCAGTTTAGTTACTTGCATGGTTGTATCAATTACTCGTAGTGGTTTCAGGGTTACTCTTATAGCATTCAAAGCATAACTGAAAAAACAATGCGAGTAACTGAAACATTAGTTTCAGTTACTCAACCATTACTCTCAGTTACTCAATCATTACTCTCAGTTACTCAAGAATTAATTTCAGTTACTCAAGCATTACTTTTCAGTTACTCAAGCATTCTGTTACTTTTAGTTCAGTTACTCGCATGGTTGTATCAGTTACTCGTAGTGTTTTTTCAGTTACTCGTAGTCCTTTTTTAGTTACTCACAGTGTTTTTTCAGTTACTCCAAGGCTGTGATAGTTACTCGTAGGGTTTTTTCAGTTACTCAACCATTACTCTCAGTTACTCAAGCATTACTCTCAGTTCCTCAAGAATTAATTTCAGTTACTCAAGCATTACTTTTCAGTTACTCAAGCATTCTGTTACTTTCAGTTCAGTTACTCACATGGTTGTCACAGTTACTCGTAGTGTTTTTTCAGTTACTCGTAGTCCTTTTTCAGTTACTCGCAGTGTTGTTTCAGTTACTCCGAGATTGTGATAGTTCTATGCAGGACAATGAAGACAATTTCTCCTGTTGGGGTCCGATCCATCTCTGGAAATGAATAAAGACCACAAGCCTTGATGTGAGGGTCACGAGCAGCAAGACCGTGGAGGAGGATATCAAACGAGTAGCAAATAATGTAAATACAACAAGCATCTCCTGTTTCGGCCAAGTCCGTTTGCATCTTGCCGCGAAGGAAGGGTCAATCCGTATCTACGGATTGCTTAGGATACTACAGAAATTGAAGTATCGGACAAGAGGCGAAGGGGTACAGATCTATAAATCACAGATGCGCCGCTGAACTGCGAGAAGGCCACAAAGTACATTGTCACCGACGCCCTCCGTACCTTCTGCACGCGCCGGGTCGGCGTCACACAGGAATAAACGGGAGGGGACAGGACTTATCGGGCTGAAGTTGCTGTGTTGGCACAAGCGGAGTCCTCTTCCATGGCCACAGAGCAGCACTCGGAAGACTGACCGGAGCAGCTGGTACTGTCTCCCTTACTAGCAGCCACCTCCGGCTCCGCCGGTGTGGGGGCGCGGATCTCAAACGCTCGGCGGGATCCGAGCAGCAGCTGCTGAAGTGTCGCCTCGTAGATGGAGAGTGCGTCCAATTTGGGGGTTTTCGTACTGGCCGACTGCTCCAGCTCTAGGCCCTCAAGGCAACCTTCTCGTTCACGGGAGACAACCTATGTACATGACTGAGAGTGCATCATCGTCAGAGTTGTCGTCGCCGGCGTCGGAAGTCATCGCACCATCCTGCTTCTCGGAACGCGAGCTGGAGGCTTCCACAAATTCCTTGAAGAACCGGAACACTTTCTGCTGGCGCATCCGCTTCTCCCAGAGTGCCTCCTCCCCTGGTACTTCTGATGCGTGGCCAGTACTTTTTTCAGAATCCGCATCAGACACTGCTCTTTGTTCTTCATTTTTACGGTACCGGAAGATGATGACCAACCGAGGCACGTAGAATCTTGTCTTTGTATCGCTAGCAAGCGAAATAGCATTTGGCAAAGGCCGTATTAGATCGCAACAAAAAATGAAAGCCATAGGAGAATCACCGTCAAATGAGTGGAAGCCCAGATGAGAGATGCGAGTCCTAGCGGCAGGTGACGGTTTAATATTTATTTACAAAGACGTGCCATCGCTATCTAGAATAAGGAAAATTGAATCAAAAATTACGAAGTGTGCCACCGCGTCGGAAAGCACGGGTAGTATAATCCAAATACCCGCGCGGGCATTAAAAACTAACTCATATATATATATATATATATATGAGAAAGAGATAGTTTAACTAGACAGTGATCTGAGTTCAATATTCTTGAGTATGGCCTCAAGATCATTTCCATGTTGTGGAATTAAGTACAAGAAGAACTCAATACTAGACTGAAGTTTAGTATAGTTTATCACCCCTTGACTAATGGACAGTTAAGAGAGTATGGCTCAGATGTTAGAGGGTCTGAAGAGAGCATACATGCTTATTCGAGGTGATACATGGGAGCAGTCCCTGCCCCTAAAAGAGTTTGCTTATTATGATAGCCACCAAAGCCAGTATCAGGATGTATGATGCTCTGTAAGGGATATTGTGTCAGTCACCGCTTCACTAGGATGATGTCGGTGAGAGGACCTTATGAAGTTCAGATAAAGCACAGTGTATGCAGATGAAGTCTCTTCAATCGAGCAATGGCTGAGAAAGTCTAGGATTGAGAGGAGTTGTGTGTTGATGTGAAGTAGACTGACATGCAGTTCACTGCGGGCGAGCATGAATTTGAAAATCCGACCCCTCTGGGCTATAGCTAAAAAGCTGAGTCTGTGATATATGGGTCCATTTGAGATGAATTGGTGGAGTTGCTAATGTTTAGCCTTACCCCTCAGGAAAATATGATGTATGATGTGTTCCATGTGTCCAATCTAGAGCACTATGTGATGTACCTGATCCATGTGCTGATCAAAGAACCTATTAAGCTCCAAGGGGGCTGACATATCCTGAGTCACCTATGAGGATTCTAGGTACCATGGGGAAAGAACTCATATGTAAGAATATAGAGATGATAGAGGTTCTTTGGGAGCACCATGGAGAGGATGAAGCCATATAGGAGCTGATGATGGATATGGAAAAGCCTTATCCTAATTTGTTTGTATGTTTGGTGGAATTTTGAGGGCAAAATTCCTATAAGATGGGAAGGATGTTACAACCCCAATTTTTGGGATTATATGGTTTGAAATGCAATTTCTTCAATAAAATGTATGGTTATGAAATTGAATGATTAATGTGTAATGAATGGATTTATTTGCTAATATTTCCTTTAAATATATGACTTCATGAATCCTATTGAGTTAGTAGGTCCAAGATGATAAACTGAGAAAGAAAGTTGAAGGAAATCAAATAATGCATAAATAGGAAAATAAATAATGATGAAATATGAGAAATATGTGGAAAGATGTATAATTAATCATCATGGATGAGATTTTGAATCCACATGATTTCTAATGGTAAAAGGAATCCAAGTAAAGAGAATAAAAGAGTAAGATAGAGAAAATATGAATAAGATGTGACTTTTTAAGTGATAACTCGCATATGAAGAAAAGTCTCTCATGCTTTCAAATTTGAGTCCAAAACTTGGCACACGAGTAGTTTATTTTTTATGAACTTTCCTTTAAATTTTGGGAACGAATGGAAAAACAAGGAGAGAGTTATGCATTTGTTAAATTTCCCTAAAGTGAAGGGTTAACTAATATAATAATGTGATTTGTTACATTTGAAATCAAATCAGGAACCTTGGGCCAGACCCTTTTAGGTGTCACGCTCTCCCAGGGCCCTTAGATCGTAGATCAACAACCCACAAATCATCTTCCAGCTCTAGCCAAAATGGGAAAGAGGGGTACAGTAACCCTAAGAACCATTGGACTCTACCTCCTTCCTTGATGCTTTTCGATTCCTGGAAACCCTCCCATTGAAACTGGGAGATCTTTTCAGACTCTCCTATCCCTTTGTTGCTTTGCTTCTGTGTGGGATTGGGATTTCTGTAAATCCCAGTTCATCCAGGTTCTGGAGTTCCGTGGAGGACAAACTCTCTGGCAGCCCAACCTATAAAAGGGGTCTCGACACTTTGGGTACTCTATCCACGAGTTCATATCCTTGCAAGAAGGATCGGTGAGCGGAGAAGAGACCTGGTCCCCTAGTTCTATGTGCTCCCTAACCTGGGGTGGCTCAAGGGGCATCACAACCCTAAGCACCAGCTAGGCGTGGCTAGGAGGGTGACGAGTTTGGGTGAGAGGGGTGAAGCCTATGGCGTTCTTGCATGAAGATCCGAGGCAGAGAAAGGGAGAGTCAACCGATGAGGTTGACTGTCCATGGCAGGACATCACGTGAAAGGCGGGAATGAAGGAAGAAGATAACAGCCGTTGAAAAGAGTATTTTGCCCACGATTCCAACACTGAGAGGAAAGGTGAACTAGTCTTTCCTTTTCTTTGTTTTGCTTCAGCCAGCGTGGCACGAGGAGCTTGGTTGGCGAGAGGTCATTGGCCAACATGGAGTCATGCGGTTTGTTCTAGGTAATTCTCAATTACTAACATGGCATCGCGTGATTGGCCAGAATGAGTTAATTTTAAAATAATTATAACTACTTGAGGAATGTTATATATGAAAATTGATCAAAAAAATTCAAGGAATTCAATAAATGAATATGTTCATAGTTCAAAAAGTACATAAAGTTGCTACTTTAATGATTTCATGAATAAGAAACCCTAATTTGATGATTAATGAAATTGGGAAAGGTCATATGGATGTTTTATGTTAATATTAACTTGTTGATAATAAAAAGGATGTTTTGAATCTAAAAAGATGATCCATGTGCTTTATTAGTTAATTTATGGTTTCATATGAATAAAGTGCATTAATGGACATAGAAACCCTAATTTAGGCGATTATGACTATTAATGGTTTATATTTTGAAAATTTATGAATAAGACAAAGATATGATGATCCTAAGCTAATTTGAGAATAAAGAATCCCTAATATGGATAATTTGAGTAATTAGGGTTTTATGAGAAGAAAACATGCTTTAGGGTTGTTGACCTAAAAATGGATAAAGATTGGGAGATTAATCTAAGAAACCCTAACGCATCCTAATGAGACTTAGAAACCTTAGTAAGGTGTCCCAAGTCAAAAAAGAGTTATTTGGGATGTGATGGTAACAACTAGGTGTTATACATGTTTTCAGGATCAAGGGTTTCTTGATTTGGTTGCTTACCTTGCTTGATTGGACATCTAGTTGGATTTGGATATCTTGCTTCTTTTAACTCATAATTAGGTATAAGGTTACGCTTATGACTAATCGCTCTAGTTTCACAGTGATTTCTGAGGTTTTACCAGTTGCTTGAAATTAACTGCTTGGTTGACATTTATTTCATGCAACTATGAAGTGATTATGGCTATCACCATAAATATATGTGCATGACCGACTCAGATCCTAGTCCTCCATAGTATCTTTGAGTACTTGTGAGAAATGGATGACCTAGTTAATGGTCTACCCTTGGGGATAGGATCATCAGGTTATCATGAGTCAATGTTTGGTCTACCTTTGGGTAGGATCATATGACTATAAGACCCTATGTGTTGGTCTACCCTTTGGGGTAGGACCATAAGGGGCTAATTGGGATCTACCATATGAGCAAGGTAGGATCCATGTCCACTACAGGGACAACACAGAGGCTTGGATATGTCAATATTGATTACTTATGTTTAATACGTAAAGTTTGATCTATTAAGCAATAATTTGGTTACATTATGTTGTTACAAATAGATGCAATATTTTGGTTCCCCCACATACCAGTATAATTCATTATACTGACCGTCATTTTGTTTTTTGGCATTTTAGGCTGGTCAGAAAGTGGATATTCCTTTAAAGTGATATTGATTGAATAAAGCTTAATAAAAGAAAGGAGGATTTAGTTAGATAGAACTCTACAATGGGTAAAGTTCCAATTCCTATTTTGGAAAGGTATGTGAAAAGTAAATTTTTATCCTGCTTTAAGCTTAGTCTTTGGTAGAATTTATTAATTAGTTTTGATTATTTGCAAAACCGTTGATCCTATCTTGGGATAGAAGCTATGGCTTTCTGGTCTTCCATAATTGGGGGTTACCAGGAAGTGGGGTCGTTACAAACTTTTTTTCCTAAAACATGACCCCATTGAGATAATAATTCACTTGCTTATATGAAACTTACAAGTTTCCCAGGAGCAAACACATATTCATAAGAGTCAATTTAAAATAAGTGTAATAAATTCATATGATAGCTTGTTATTTCCATGTTTAACCCAATTTTTGGTATGCACATAGTTATGTTGGGTTTTTGTCAACTACAATAAGTCATGGTCTTCAATACCATCCCCAAATGGGATCTATTTATTAGGTCATCAAAAAGTCTCTTAATGAACGAATTTGTTGTGTTACCTTTGGTACTAACATAATCAACATTGAAACGTCACTAAACAATTGCTTACTTACGGTCTCCAATCTGATTTGGATATGTCTCCTTTGTATTGTATTATACTTCAAACTCCTGAACTTGGAAATATTTTTCATATTATCATAATAATTCTAGGCTACATGAAGAGAATATTTTACCATGGGAAAGTTGCACATAAGTCCCTTTAGCAATTTAACTCCCATTGTAATTTTAGCTAGATTGAGCAATTCACCCTCAAAGGTGGACCTATAGAATATGGCATGTTTCTTGGGCATCCATGTAGTAACACCACCACCCAATATAAACACATATATAAATATCCCTTACTCATAAATTACTAAGCTAACCAGCTTGCATCACTAAATTCTCAAAAGAACTACATGAAATGTTTCATAATAAAAACTTAGGGAAGAAAATCCATCTATATATCTAAGCACCTTGTCTATATCTTTTCCATGGGTTGTATATGGGCAACATGTGTATATACTTCATAGAAAACATGTTTTCTGGTCATGCATAGTGCATAGGTTACATTAATCTTTCAATATGATGAGACTATCTTAATTGAGACATATGAATACCATTTTGACTCATAAACAAAGGTTTATAAGGATGGTATGCAGTTTTGATGGTTCTTCAAGATGTATATTGAAGTATCTCAAGTACATTATCAACATAGATAGATTGAGAGTTTGTTTATGCCATTTGTAGAAGTAGTTGTTTTAAAACCCATCATAGATCAATTTGCAGTAAAAACAATGATCAAACTCTCATTTGAAGTGAAGGTGAAGGATGATAAAACATTGTAGAAATTTCATGCCATTATTAGGGCCTAGTGTGGCAAATAGGGAGCTGACCAAAAATTTGGATAGCCCAAACAATGATGAATCAATCGTACTTACTCATCAGAAATAAATACAACAAGGATATGACTTAATGAAAATTACAATATCATTCACATATAAGAAAACATAAAGGCTCATATTTTTCTTTAATATACATGTAATTCTATAACATTTTAAATATATAAAAAAACTACCATCCATTTATACAAAAGATATACCTGTACATTAATATAACATAACATTTTGTACAAGGTATACATCAAAAAATTGAGTCATGGATACAATAGTGTTAAAACACCTTGTCTAGATTGGACTATAAAGGGATGACTCCAGGAATACAAAGGCCGGACCGCTAAACTTTATCTTATTACTAATTAAGTGAAGGAGGCTCCTTACTACTAAACCCTTGGGGCATGTGTTGAGAACCTAAAAATGATGGAAAATGATGACACATAGACAAAATTACCAATGACAACTAAAGTATATATAGAGTATTCTACTTGTGTAAGTTCTACTATATATGATAAGATCAACACTTATGGGTGCATTTGCCAGATTTGTTACATTGTATTTATTAAAGGAACTAATTCTAATGTGATGAAATTATGACATGCAATGTTTGTTTGACAAATAACTGATAAAGAGTCATATCCAGATGGAAGTTGCATCCAGTGTTTAGCGGATTAAGTAAATCCCCCTAGCAGACAACTTTTGCTGATCCCACACCGCGAGAAGTAAAATTGACCCCTCACACCACTCCTCCATTTTCTTAAGTTTGATCTGGAAGACACACTGACTAAGTCATTTATTTTCTACAATTTGTTGACCTCTACCCTTATCTCTCCTTCTTAATCCACCAACAGATGGAAATGTAAACAAACAAATGAAAGGATATAGCATCATTTTCCTTCATGTATTCAATGCAATGCCATCTCATGTAATTTTCCAAAATTTCCTAACCTTTGAACCAAATGTGGCCTATGTATTGGAAAACACGTTGTTCAAATAACTCTAAGTAGTAAATACAACATAAAGAAAAGGAACATAATGTAAATAAGGCACATCAGAATAGTATAACAATACAAAGTGTAAGTGGTATGATACTACACAAATAATGTTATTATCAATCCTTATATTGTTGGGATGTTCTGAATAAAGTGATGGCTAGAGACTTCAAAGTTTTGTAGACCATTTTGGAGGATCTTGTATTATCCTAACTCTCAAAAACCACACCAAGACTCAATATGTGTGAGTATAACAAATAGGGGCTCACCAGCAGGTGACCCACATATAAGCATTAGGGCCATCTTGGATATTCAGATCATGATACCAATCAGATCACATAAGCAGTAATGGATGTATTTCATTATATGACATACTTATCATTCACATAGGCATGATTGTCATTTACAACTAAACATACAATCTTGATTGTATTCATACAAATGGGTTATATAGCGTGCTAACGGGAACATACATCAAGTTATACTATGAGTACCTTGAGATGATACTGATATAGCTACAAGGATACAAAAATTTCTTACCCGACTTCCAAACACTAGGATAGTCATATGATTAGAGGATATTACATGAGTTAGGATTTAAAGATTAATTAAGTCAATTACTCATCTTCCATATATTAGGATGGCACAATTTGGAATATGGTAAAAGGTATTCACAAGTAAAGCATGAAAAGTGTTAAAATATGAATTCAAACTTAACATGCACATGAAATTACCATGAGTTCACCATTTTGACCATACAAGTTCACACCATCATATGGGCTCAAAATCCTTACTCCTGTGTCATAATATCTTCTTATAATGATAAAGAATCACCATGAAAAATTTCCATTGTATGAGCTCAATATAGAAAAGGTAGTAACACTGCATAAATGGTGCATTTTACGATGAGATACATATAAAAGAAGCAACTTTCAACAAAATGGTGGTATAAATTCCATCATTATCAATTTATGATAGAAAGAATAGTAATAAGGTTGATAATTTTGAAGTTCCCAAGTTATTGCCAAATTCCTCACAAAAATGTCAACTATATGTCATTTAACATGTAATTAGTGAGATTTAGTGGTTGCATGTGTAACATACCTAAATCTAGGAATATGTCTAATCTTTAGTCTTACTTATGCCTTTTTCACTAGATTTTGTATTAATCCTTCTTTCCCATGAATTAGACAAAAATAGGAATATTAGGTAGTCAAAAATATAATAATAAGTGGTGCAAATTAACTAACTTCGGTTTGGAAATGGGTTAGAGTGTAAATATTCTAGATCACTTTCTGGCCTTACAAATCAACACAACTAAATGAGTATGCATTTTATGTATATATAAGGAATAAACATAAGGATTTTGTGCTTGGACCTTAAGTTGGTAAAATGATATACCCAAAAGGCTCTAAAAACGGAAATCACATAAAGTAATGATGTAAGTGGTACATACATATTAAGTAAACTCAGTAATAAAAAACTAATAATAAATTCTTCCATTCCAATATATAAGAGGAATATGTTAGTCGTTATAATAGATACGTAACAATACCATGAAACTCTAATATATTAATTGAAAAGCAAATCACTAGAAAGTGGAAAGTAATGAGAGAGATATATTTTCCCCTTTTTAATTATATTGTAGGCCATTTTTTATATTATTCAGACTATTAACATGAGTTGGGAAATTGGGGTTGTTATTTTCTAGAGGAAAATTGGAATAAATGGATCTAATGGTAAACTCCAGTGGAATTGAGGTATTTAAGGAAATAGAAAATACAATATAGTTTCCTCCATTAGTGGGTAATCTCGATATGATCATAAATCCTAAATTTAATAATTAATTTAGGATCACAGTAATATTAATTTACTAAATATCAATAAACATCTGTATATTAACATATTTAAAAGATAGTCTCAAGATAGCAAATTGATACTAATTTCATATTCCTTATGCATAAATTAGTCTATATGAAACTCACCTCCACCGAATAAGAGGCATAAAAGGAGTAGGAATAAGATATATTCATTTCATTTAAACTTTTGTTATGAAGTTCCTCTTGTCATGCTAGTTGTAGATTCCCATTTTTAAAGTTTGTGTAGGATTTTTGTGGGCCATCTATCTCTGATCCTTTGGTCTAAGGGTTGTCTTCAACCTATGGTTCGTCTCCTACACAATAAGGGAAACCCAACATTTCCCTCATCATCTCTCCCTCCCTCCACAACTTTTTATCATGATTTTTTTCTTCTCTCTTTATATAAGAACATGTACTTTTGCTTCTCACATCTCATTCTTCCTTTTGACAAAGTGATTTTAATAAAATACTTGTAAACACATGAGATTGTTTGTGACAAAATCCATATCTAGGTCATTCACGCAATGATTGGATTTTTGTTTCAAATGATGGTGGAAAACAAATCCTCAAGTCAAATATTGGACTAATAAGCCCTAATAATAAAATTGAAGATTGTTTACTATTTAATTTTGTTTTTTGCTTTTTGTTAATTTATGATTGGGAGAGAAAATTTTGGATATGTGGAATATGTAAATCTAATATTTTTATTCTAAGTAGGAGAGAGTATTAATTAGTTACGCTTTGAATTTTAATGAAAAAGGTTATCCTACTAGCCTATGAAAAATGTGAAAATATTAGCCTTTTAAATACAATGAGAAACCAAATTTTGGTAAGCCTTTAATCAAAGATCACATTAATTGTAATAAATAACTTAGGGACCAGGTCATGATCCCTATTTTATATTTTGACCACCTCATTGGCCCTTTGATTGCTGAACCATGGCTCTTAATCCATCTTCAACCTCCATCCATCTATGGATACTTGACCCTAGTTGCCTCTCTCTTTCACCCTCTCTTTCACTCTCTCCCCATTAGCCCACATTGTGGGACTTCCTTCATTAATTCCCTCTCTTCATACCACACGAAACAAGGGTCAGATTGAGTGCACTGCAAGATGAGAAAACCAAGATCCACCTATTGATGGCACTACTCTCCCAACTACCATATCTTTCCCAAAACCCTAAAATCCGACCATTGCCTACTATAAAAAGAAAACCCATCATTAGTTTTTGCATCCCCATCTTGAACGATGCCTCATTGATCACTAACTCCCTCTATCTCTCCATCTTCCCCTCTCTCTAGAAAGTTCTTAGTTGCAATGTCACCACCCCCTTGCTTCTCCAATTAGTGGAATTTACCGACAACCCCCATCTAGTTGAGAGGTTGGTTAACTTTGACCATAAATTTGATAGCTTGTAGTCACCTAGCTGACCTAGCAATCCATCAGATGGTCCAGTCATGGCCAAGCTCAGACTTAGCATGCACAGGGCCTAGGTCAGAAAATCCTCCTACCTGGGTGCTACACGGCCTTCCCATGGACAATGGATTCAAGATCAAAGGATGTTATTTATCCATCTAAGGTAATTGTTTAAGAAAATCTACTTTGGTATGCCTACAGAGGCTAATTCAAAATCAAGTTCCTAAGGTAATAACATCTCCATTCTTTTTTTTTTGGAGAAGTCAGAGGGCCTTTTTATTCATCTCACCCCTCTCTTGCAAGCTGAAACAAATTATTACAATCCAAACTACTCAAGACATAATTAAACTTGGTAGTACTTGAAAAACACTAGAGGGGGGGTGAATAGAGTTTTTATATTATTTTAACAATTATTTAACTCAAACAACCTCAATTGAAAATGGAAGAAGGAGACAAGTGTTTAGAATGGTTCCAATCTTAGCAAATACTAAGATTGTCAGTCCACTACCCGGTTGCTTACCCAACCGAGATTTTGAAAGTATCAATTTTATTACCTTCACAAGGATTTACACAAAATACAATACTTTCTTACACCCCTTGAACAGCCTTCACTTGAAGTAGATGCACCAACCCGAGGTAGCCTTCTTGAAGTAACTCCAAGCTCCCCCTTGAAGTAGCCTTCCTCTTTATAAGTAACCTCCCGTTGCACCAGCCTTCTTGAAGTAGTTCAAGGTCCCCTTCTTCACCAAGAAGATCTTCCAACCTCTCCAATCCGCAGCCTCCAACCTAGGAGTAGCAAGGAGAGTACAAACAATAATAGTGAACAAGAAAGGAAAATGGAAATTACAACTTATCCTTTGAAGCACAAGGCTTGATTTGCCTAGATCAAGCATGTAGATCTCCTAACCAATGTGTATGAAATTGTGATTGTTGTGGATTAGGAGATGATAGCCTATAGGACACGAAATTTGAGCTAGGAGAGGAAGTAGCTAGTTGCCAATATGCTTAATTTCTCACAAACAGATTGCTCAATGTAAATGTATGCTCAAAGATTGCTCAAGTGTAGAATCAAGTAAGTTTAGGTGTCCTAAGGCATGTCCTATTTATAGGAATGTCCTACAAGTGCTTAAGGATGTTCTAGACACTTTCTAGGGGTTTCTAAGTGCTTAACTAGCCTTTAGATATAAGTAAGTTGCTTTAACAACGGCTAGTTAATTAATTCTACAGTTGCTGCCAGAGACCATCTCGGTCGAGAAATGGTCGACCGAGACACCTACTTGGTCGACGTTTTATCAACCGACAGGCTCTCTGGATCAAGTGTTTGCAACGGTTATCTCCAACTGCCAACTACCTTGTCAGCTGTGTCTAACGGCTACTTGGGTCTTTCTCAGTCGAGAAGTTTGTCGACTGAGAGTGTCTCGGTCGAGGATTTTGTCGACTGAGATAGACCCTGTTTCAATGTTTCAAATGAAGACATTAAGTGTGTGTATGAGTGTGCATATGTGACACTGTTGAAGGGGATGACCTATCTAAATGTGGTGTTTAGCTAGGGAAGATCTAACGCTTGATTTACATGAAGTCTAAGTACTTGTACATTATATATTTGTACAAGTTTACAATTGAATACATTTCATGACATTTACAATCATTCAAGCATATAGATTCCCTAGTGCTTTGTCATCCACCTTATTCCTGCAACACTCAAGTAGCACGTTAGATTAACAAGAATGAAATGTTTGTCATTATCAAAACAAAGGGATTTACAGATGTCCATTTAGCCAACAATCTCCCCCTTTTTGAAGATGACAAACTTTCCTAAATATAAAATAAGAAAATATAAAACATGTGAGTTTCATACCTGAAGATTACCTTTGTGAATTTCTTCTCTTGTTTATAAAATGTGTGCTTATTATTCCCCATGAATTATGGAACATGAAATCCAATTCTTTAGGGAATATAGCAACTTTCAATGTAAAGCCAAGAGTTTATGAAACTCATTGATTGAGTTTTGCACAATTACTAAGTTTTATATTTATTTCGCCCCCTTTGTCATTTCAAAAAAAATATCCGTTAAAAATAAAACTCCCCCTTAATTAGATGTCCCAACAAATTCAATGACAAAGATGTCCATTAAAAGCCAAAATGATGCAAATAAACGACATTGTTAAGAAGCACAAATATCAAAGAAAACATCTTCCAAAGAAGTGATAAGCAATTGCTTCCTTATTTTGTTGAATTGGTCTAGTGGAAGCGGTTTTGTAAAAATATCAGCCAATTGATCTTCCGTATCAACATGATGAAGGGAAACATGATTTTTAGAAATATGATCCCTTAAAAAGTGATGACGGATTTCAATATGTTTAGCTCTGCTGTGTAAAATAGGATTGTGTGCTAAGTTTATAGCGCTTGTGTTGTCACAAAAGATAGGTGTAGATGAAAGAATAAAACCATAATCGTTTAATACTTGTTGCATATAAAGCACTTGAGCACAACAAGATCCGGCTGCCATATATTCAGCTTCAGTTGTAGAAAGGGCAACCGTGTTTTGTTTCTTGCAAAACCAAGATACTAAAGCTCTCCCTAACAAGAAACAGCCACCACTAGTGCTCTTGCGATCAAGTCAACAACCAGCATAATCAGCATAAGTATAAGCTTTAAAATCCAAGGATTGTCCTTTTGGATACCATAAACCAAAACATGTAGTACCGGCTAAGTATCGAAGAATTCGTTTAACTGCTTGAAAATGAGAGTGCATAGGTTGTGATTGAAATCGAGCAGAAAGACCAACGGAAAACATGATGTCCGGTCTAGAAGCAGTTAAGTAAAGCAAACTACCAATCATGGCTCTATATAAGGAATCATCAATAGGTTCCCCATTTTCATCCTTATCAATTTTAGTAGAAGTGGCCATAGGAGTAGTAGCATGTTTGCACTGATCCATCCCAAAATGTTTTAAGAGTTCTTCAGTATACTTTTCTTGGCTTATAAAAATCCCGGCAGGCGTTTGTTTAATTTGGAAACCAAGAAAGAAAGTTAGTTCACCCATGATGCTCATTTCAAATTCTTTTTGCATAATGTCACTAAATTGTGTGCACAACGATTCATTTGAAGCTCCAAAAATAATGTCATCTACATATATTTGAACAACTAGAAAATTAGATGTATATGTTTTGAAAAATAAGGTAGAATCTGAATTTCCAATAGAAAAACCATTATCAAAAAGATATGTCTTGAGCCTTTCATACCAGTTCCTAGGTGCTTGTTTTAAACCATAAAGTGCTTTCTTAAGTTTATAAACATAGTCACCTTTTTCTGGTATTTCAAAACCGGGTGGTTGGGCAACATATACTTCTTCTTGAATGATTCTGTTTAGAAATGCACTTTTTACATCCATTTGGTAGAGTTTGATGTTTTTATGTGCAGCAATAGCTAGTAACATTCTAATAGATTCAAGTCTAGCTACTGGTGCATACGCATCATCAAAGTCTATTCCTTCTTGTTGATTATATCCTTGTGCTACTAACCGAGCTTTATTCCTTATTACTTCTCCTGCCTCATTTAGCTTATTCCTAAAAACCCATTTAGTTCCAATGATGGTTTTATCTTGTGGTTTAGGAACTAAATCCCATACATCATTTTTTGTGAATTGGTTTAATTCTTCTTGCATTGCTATTATCCAATAATCATCTTTAAGAGCTTTAGATATCTTCTTAGGTTCAATGATAGAAACAAAAGCCATGTTTGCGACATTCTTAAAGGAAGACCGAGTTTTTACTTTATCATTTGGATTTTCAATAATTAATTCTTGAGGATGATCCTTAATAAGTCTAGGTATAGGTTGTGTTTCAGCTTGGTTATTATTTGTAGTATCTTTCTCACTATCATTTGGTATGTTTAAGTTTTCGAATTGATTAGTAAGATCAATTATTTCTAGATTTTCTGATTTGGACTCTTCATGAAAAGAGACATGAATAGATTCCTCAACTTTTCTAGAGATAGTGTTGTAGACTCTAAATGCTTTGCTAGAGGTAGAATATCCCAAAAAGAATGCTTTGTGGGATTTAGAATCAAACTTATCTCTATCATCTTTGGTATTTAAGATATAGCATGTAGATCCAAAGGTATGAAAATAGTCAACTCTAGGTTTCTTAGAATGTATTATTTCATATGGAGTTTTCTTCAAATGAGAGTGAACAATTACTCTATTTAACACATAGCATGCGGTGTTTACAGCTTCAGCCCAAAAGGTTTTGGGTGTGTTATGTTCGAGCATCATAGTTCTAGCCATTTCTTGTAGTGATCGATTTTTCCTTTAAACTATACCATTTTGTTGTGGAGTGCGTGGAGCAGAAAAATTGTGAGTGTACCCTTGAGATGTGCAGAATTCTTCAAGTACATGATTTTCAAATTCTCCACCATGATCACTTCTAATGGTACATATTTTGCTTTGTAATAGATTTTCAATCATGGAACAAAATTTTATAAAAACATGAATAGTATCATCTTTGGTTGCAATAAAATGTACCCATGTATATCTACAATAATCATCAACAATAACAAAACAATATCTTTTGCCACCAATAGATTGTGTCCTCATGGGTCCAAATAAATCCATATGAATTAATTCTAAAGATCTACTGGTGCTAAGTACATGTTTCGGTTTAAAAGAGGTTTTTGTTTGCTTTCCCAATGTACATGGTTCACAATTTTCTACTTGATCAAAGGATAAAGTAGGCAAACCACGAACAAGATCATATTTCACTAACTTTTTGATAACATGTGAACTAGCATGTCCTAGCTTTTTATGCCATAGTTGTAAAGTATTTTCATTTGCAAGCAAGCATTTTCCTACTGCAGATTTCATAGAGTTAGGTCTAAGAATATAAAGATTTCCAACTCTTTTTCCTTCATAGACAACATTTGTAGTGTTTTCTATTAATAAATTGCAGCAGGTTTTGTTAAATAAAACATCATAGCCACTATCACATAATTGACTCACACTTATTAAGTTATGGTGCAAACCATCAACGAGTAGAACATTCTTTATTTTGAGGTTTGTACCAATGTTACCTATTCCAACGATTTTACCTTTACCGTTATCTACAAAAGTGATTGTTCCACTCTTCTGTTCTTCAAAATTTTGAAAAGCATCCTTGTTTCTGGTCATGTGTTTGGAACATCCACTGTCGACCACCCAATCCTGCATTAAAATGTAGGTTTTGGTACCCATGTGATGGTACGATATGGTTAGAAGCATTTAAGTACGGACTGTATAAAAATTCTAATTCAGAACTTCAGTCTTTTCTTGAGAGAGAAGATCAACATTTGTTTCTAGAGTGAGTAGCTTTTTAGTGCAGTCATTTAAAGATGTTTTTAAAGACAAATTCTCAAGATCAATGTTGTTCTTTTCAGAAGAGAGATCATTTAATTTAGCATATAGCTCATCATTTGTTTTGATAACCTTCTTTAGTTTCTTCTTGACATCAACATACTTATCATGAATTTCTTGTAGACTAGTAATTAACTCTTCTTTAGGAAGATCAAGTAGGCTTACCTCTTGAGAGTCTTCATCATCTTCTCTTGCCATTAGACATTCTACCTTTTCTTCTCCGCTTTCACTTTCACTTGACTCGTCCCATGCAGCTTTATAGGCTTTTTCTCCCTTCTTCTTGTGTGAGCTTTTCTTTCCTTTCTTTGCTTTAGGACATTCATTTTTTAAATGTCCTTTCTTTCCACACTCAAAGCACCTAGGAGGAGAAGAAGAAGAACTAGAAATTTTGTTAGATTTAAATCTTTTATATTTCTTACCATTGACAATCAAGGCTTCTTCTCCTTCTTCTTCACTTGACTCCTCACTTTCTGGTGTGATTATCTTTGAAGCTTTTAGAGCCACATCCTTCTTCTTTCCTTGCTGAAGTTCACGTTCTCTTCTTTCTTCCTCTTCTAGGGTTGCTTCATGAGCTTCTAGATTGCCTATGAGTTGCTCCATTTTTAGTGGAGTGAGGTCATTAGCTTCTTCAATGGCTGTCACCTTTGGCTTGTATTTCGGAGGAAGTGATCGAAGGATTTTTGATACCTGATCTTCTTCAAGAACAATTTTTCCTAGGGCATTCAAACCATTAACAATACAAGAGAATTTTGCAAACATTTCACTAATAGATTCATTTGGATCCATACGGAAGTGTTCCAACTTTTGTTTAAGCATGCTAATCTTAGAATTCTTGACTTGAACTGTACCTTCATAAGTTATGGACAGTCTATGCCAAATGTCATAGGCTGTGTCACAGTTTGATATCCTATTAAATTCTCCTACTGAAATTGAACAATATAAAATGCTTACAGCTTTGGCATTCATTTGAGCCAACTTTACCGTATTTGCATCCCACTCTGCATATTGTGTTTGAGGAAGCTCGTATGGGGTTGACACCATCCTCCATAAGTCCCAATTGATGCCTTGGAAGTAGAACTGCATCCTTCTCTTCCAATATGTGTAGTTTGTTCCATCAAACGCTGGAGGTCTAGCAACAAGTGTCCCTTCAAGGTTAAGGTTGTTAAGCACCCCGTCACCCATTCTTCAAGACTTTGTTAGGGTTCCTTGAAGCCTGCTCTGATACCAATTGAAAAACACTAGAGGGGGGGTGAATAGAGTTTTTAAATTATTTTAACAATTATTTAACTCAAACAACCTCAATTGAAAATGGAAGAAGCAGACAAGTGTTTAGAGTGGTTCCAATCTTAGCAAATACTAAGATTGTCAGTCCACTACCCGGTTGCTTACCCAACCGGGATTTTGAAAGTATCAATTTTATTACCTTCACAAGGATTTACACAAAATACAATACTTTCTTACACCCCTTGAACAGCCTTCACTTGAAGTAGATGCACCAACCCGAGGTAGCCTTCTTGAAGTAACTCCAAGCTCCCCCTTGAAGTAGCCTTCCTCTTTAGAAGTAACCTCTCGTTGCACCAGCCTTCTTGAATTAGTTCAAGGTCCCCTTCTTCACCAAGAAGATCTTCCAACCTCTCCAATCCACAGCCTCCAAGCTAGGAGTAGCAAGGAGAGTACAAACAATAATAGTGAACAAGAAAGGAAAATGGAAAATACAACTTATACTTTGAAGCACAAGGCTTGATTTGCCTAGATGAAGCTTGTAGATCTCCTAACCAATGTGTATGGAATTGTGATTGCTGTGGATTAGGAAATGATAGCCTATAGGACACGAAATTTGAGCTAGGAGAGGAAGTAGCTAGTTGCCAATATGCTTAATTTCTCACAAACAGATTGCTCAATGTAAATGTATGCTCAAAGATTGCTCAAGTGTAGACTCAAGTAAGTTTAGGTGTCCTACGGCATGTCCTATTTATAGGAATGTCTACAAGTGCTTAAGGACGTTCTAGACACTTTCTAGGGGTTTCTAAGTGCTTAACTAGCCGTTAGATATAAGTAAGTTGCTTTAACAACGGCTAGTTAATTAATTCTGCAGTTGCTGTCAGAGACCATCTCGGTCGAGAAATGGTCGACCGAGACACCTACTTGGTCGACGTTTTGTCGACCGATAGGCTCTCTGGATCAAGTGTTTGCAACGTTTATCTCCAACTGCCAACTACCTTGTCAGCTGTGTCTAACGACTACTTGGGTCTTTCTCGGTCGAGAAGTTTGTCGACCGAGAGTGTCTCGGTCGAGGATTTTGTCGACCGAGATAGACCCTGTTTCAATGTTTCAAATGAAGACATTAAGTGTGTGTATGAGTGTGCATATGTGACACTGTTGAAGGGGATGACCTATCTAAATGTGGTGTTTAGATAGGGAAGATCTAACGCTTGATTTACATGAAGTCTAAGTACTTGTACATTATATATTTGTACAAGTTTACAATTGATTACATTTCATGACATTTATAATCATTCAAGCATATAGATTCCCTAGTGCTTTGTCATCCACCTTATTCCTGCAACACTCAAGTAGCACGTTAGATTAACAAGAATGAAATGTTTGTCATTATCAAAACAAAGGGATTTACAAATATCCATTTAGCCAACAGTACTACTACCATTACAAATATCCATGTTGACTAAGTCAACAATGTGATTAGGTGGACTCCTATAGTAATAATAGCCACGGTTGTTTTTGATATGGAATTTGGCTAGTTGGTCTGCAACCCTATTCCCTTCACGTTTGGTGTGTGCACAGTACCAACCTGGTTTCATCCCACTTCGCACTGTAGTAGTCCATCTGGATAACTTTGGGAAACTTGGGCCTTTGTCATCAATAGCCTTCTTGGCGTTCATTCTTTGATGAATATGTTATGGCTTAATAATAAAAATTATGGTATTATGACCATATGAAATTGGATTTGTTACTAACATTGAATCTAATATCTTTAATCATCCTTTGAACTGTGGTGAATCATGAAACTTATGGTTAAGTATGTAGTATTGATGAATATGTGTAGTAGAACTTAATGAGTCTATGCCCCTAAAATATTTTTCTAAAATCAAGGATAAGTCCATCATTTGCATAAATAATGATATTCCCAAGATAATTGGAATTTTATTTAATGATGAAGATATGATTTAAGGAATTTAAGGTACAACAAGTTGGTTTGGGGTTACTAACCCTAAAGCAAGAATCCATGTACCAAAACCTAATTAATAGTTAAAACCCTAAAATGACCTCATAAACCCTAAAATAGGAATTTGAGATGATTGTACCACTTGGTTTGGATATCAATTTTCATATTGATGTTTGTTGATTGGAATATTTGAATGTGGACTTCACCTTCCCTTCATGATAAGGTATATTGGTTATTTATGAGTACTCTCTTTAACTGAGCTTTTCATATTCCTTCTGTCTATTGTTTGAACTATGTGATATACTTATTTAATGTTTTCAACTACTATTGAAATTATGAAATATTATGTAGAAGGGATAACATGCAACCTGGTAAATGATAACTAACAAGGGTGTTTTAGGGGGAAACCCAATTTTGAGAAGAAGAAAAAAGTGTAGAACAATATGAGAGTCTTCAATAGAATAATAGGATTGAGGTGGAGGAGTATAATGATGGGATACACACCTACGAGCCTGATGACAAGACGTACACTATAGAATCCAATTATATATCAAATATTGTTACACCAAGTGAGATGACCAAAATTCGGGGTTGGATAAAATGAAAATATGGAACTTATGTTATCTGTAGTTACTTGACTTAAATTTTCATATATGTTGTCACACATTTTGGTTGCACCGATGTACACAACGTACTAATATGTTGACCACATTTTGGTTTGTCATTGTTTTCGGTTTAGAATGCTAATTCAAAGTTTTGGATCATCTTACAAGGAAAGAATGGTGTTAAAGATGAAAACAAAGGAGGATTCTAGATATCATATTAGTCATAGTTTAAATATAGTTTAGTCATTCCCATGTTTATATATTATTGTGAAAACCCTCTGAGGAGCTTTAATATCCCTTTTGTAAAAGGTACCTATTTAGATTAAACTATTAATGATTATTTATCATGTCTTACAAATGTGGATTCCAGAAACATGGATGATGACTCTTGTCTTTTAGGTCTGCCTTAATTGGGGACAAAGGAAGGAAGTATTCATTACACTTCCTTAGTAGATTCCAAACCAAATGAGCCCCTATGTAAATTGCATTATCATTAGGATTTGACGCCCTAGTTTTTGTTCTTCTCCCCTCCAGGCATCTAGGTTTGGATAACAACTACAAACACCATGGAACTCCAATTTGTTGATGTTCCTACATCATCCTGGAACCACAAGCAAGCTACTCCTAGCCAGGTTTCGCTATTATTTTCTCTCTATTGTCCCTCCCAACTCAGTAGGGTGTACCTCCTTAGAATTCCTATAAAGATACTAAGCGGTAGTGCTAGAGCCATGAATATGAGTCTCATGGGTTTGTGGATCCTCCTGGTGCTTCCCCCATACACATTGCAAGGTATCTTGTAGTAACTTCCCACTTTGTATCTTTTTCTCCTCTTTAGTGTTGGGCCGCATGCTGTGACGACATAGTTTCCAAACCATGTGCAACATAATATGATAATCAAAGTTCTCAAATAACATCAACAAGATGAAAACACAGTGTTTGTTTTCTCAAAATAACACAAGATAAAGAAAAGAAAATGTTATTTTCCTCATGAGGGACTACATCATCAAGATAAAAAAAGAAAGAAAAATATAATACACCACACAAATGACACCTCACCATGCTCTTAGCTTGATCTTAGTAGTCTGCATCAGGAGACTCCAAGTGCTCATGTCATGTGGTCCATGCAATATTCTAGAGGAATAAATAATCCATGACATGGACCAAGAGAAAAGGGGTTAGCAATTGCCGGTACTAAATTCTTATATCATGCTATATGCAAAATGTAGGAACAAAGTATGATTCAATGGTAATATCAAATCTAGACAAGGATTGTTTAGGTGGATTTAATTCGGAAAAATAAGGATAACAAGTAGCAATGTTTCAACGTTCATGATTCAAGATAGAACTTCCATAAGGATAACAATTATGCAAAGTTGTCCACTTTCAAGATATCAAATTATCAAAATATTTGCAATGATAAAATTTCAATATAAGGATTGACCATTGTAATATCAATACTTTATCAATGGCTACAATGCCATGTGTTTAAGCATCTATGAGAGAATAACATGGTAGCATGCTATTTCAACCAGTATACTAAGAGACCACTAATCCATTACTACCTACGTGTAGGGAGTCAGGACGTACCCAACCTCTAGGAGACAAAGCTCAAAAGTTTCAAAGCCCAAAGTACCAAAGTCCATGGATTCAAAACTTCAAGATCGATTCCAGTGTTATCATAATATTTAACAACATCCAACAATAATAAATTTCGAGTGGCAAACTATCAAAAGGTTGGAATGTCTTATAAAAGTTCAAGGTCCACCACCAAACAAGAAATAAGTATTTAAAGAGGGAAACTACTAACTCAATAGGAAAATAGAGAATCTAGTACATCTATCTCAATATAATATTCCAAGAACTTTAACCACTCAATATGTGATAGACTTTGGAAATGCAAGATCTAGAAAGACAAAAAAATTGAACCATATGATTATTTGTTTGCAATGAATTCTTCTTCAATATTTTCTATTTATGTTTCTTTTTGGGTTTCCCATATAAGGTGATTGATATTTTATACTTCTCTAATTATATTTCCATATAGTATTTCTAGTATAATGTATTAATTTTATCAAAATATATAACCACCGTATTATGTCTGCTAATCATTTCATCTCTCTCTAGGTTTCAAATATAACTAAGTGGGCATATGATTCACTATTAAGTTATGCCTTTCATCGTCAGTTTTCTTTATCTACATTATTTTTTGATGACAACCTTAATTGACATAGATATATATTTTCTTCATACGATTTTTATTCACCATCATAAGTCTACATATTCCAAGGCAACTCTTACATATAGATCATGATATAGATTAGGTCTCAATTAGATCTTAAATCCAACGATGTACTTATTGTGATAGAAATATAATCCAAGATTATAACTCAAGATATGAATTCATTTATAACCAAATGCATACATTATATTCTTTATTCATGGTCTTCCTCCTAGCATCCACTTTTTTGTCTAAAATTATTTTAACATAAGTTCATTTGAAGTAAGGCACTTTATTGATTCATTTCTCAAATATTCATAGTATATACATCTAGATTTCTAGTTTCTGAACATAGCAGAACACAATTATTTATCAATTTCTACACTTTCAACTAAGGGTTTTGCTTTTTATATGTTGTTATACATATATTGTTATATGTACATCCACCCACTTATCTACCATATAGTTAAATGGTCCAAAAAACTCAATATATACTAAGTTATTGTTTATCTTGATAGTTGATGGTAATACATCAAAATCATATTATACCATATAACTATCAAGTTTTTGTTATCTTATTATTTGGATTCTCATGTGATAACACTGGACTACAAATCCAAAATAGAGGATCAGAGGAACACTACTATTTCTCATGTGTTGAAAGTTGTCTTCAATGATGGGTCACCATATTAGATGTGAATGGCTAAGGCAAGTTGATACTTGTCCATAGATTCCATGGATCTGAGTGGAGTTGAACCTACCAATAGTGAGGCTTTTGGGGTTTCTAGTCCTTGATAAAGTCATCAGTGTGGCCATCCCTAAGCTTGGTGTTACAAGGATGGAAACGTACCTTTCTAGTCTCTTTGTAGGAGTTGCAGAGGGTGTCGAGTGAAAAATACTAGAGGGGGTGAATATGGTTTTATGATAATTTTAAAATTAATTCAACAAATCAACCACAAAATCTTGTAGAAGGAGACAAGGCATTTAGAGTGGTTCCACCCTTAGAAAATACTAAGGGAGTCAGTTCACTACCCGGTTGTTCCCAACCAGAATTTTGAAAGAAATTGTATTTTATTACCTCGCAAGGATGTTACATAAGATACAACTACCTTCACAACCCATTGGACAGCCTTCACCCCAAAGTCGTCTCACCAACCTTGAAGCGGCCTTCACTTGAAGTAACTTCAATCTCCCCCTTGAAGTAGTCTTCCTCCTTGAAGTAGCTTCTTGTGGCGCACCATTCGAACAAAACGCCATTAACTAAGCGGAAGCGATCATTAACAGCAGATTACTGAAAGTCACTAAAAATTAAAACCATTTACAAAGAGATCCAAACACAAGAAAACTCTTTTATCAGGAACCAAAGTATTTTATTTACATCATGGTTCATAAGTACATATCATGTACCATCCCTTCTCGAGGATTACAACCATCAACTGCTCTGTTAAAACTATACACATGCAGCATAAGAACTTAGAGGCATCAAGCCAAAATCTCATATCGATACATCAAAAGTACTAACTATTAACTCTGAGGACCTGAGAGTATAGAGATGAAACATAGGACTTTCTATACAAAATATGACAGCCAGTGCCTCCACCTGGAATATCACTGTTGTCCCTGTTGATGTTGTTGTTGCTGCTGCTCTTCCCTTGCTATAGGGTTTCTGCTTCTTCTTCCGCGTCTACCTAAAAAGTTGGATCCCACGGGGATGAGACAATTGAAATTGTCCCATCGAGAGATATAACTCGCCGCCAGAAATATTATTATTGCAGATTAATAGAATAAAATTGAGCAGGAATTCTTTTATATTAACAATAGTATTAATCACTATATGAACAAAATAAGATAATCTTCTTTCTTAAGGAGAACATTGCATCTACCCATGGTAGATTATAAATCATTTATCTACTTTGCAAGGAATGTAAGGAAACATAAATTTATCATCTATCAGCTAAAGATGCATAAAAGAAATGTAACATCAGCCAATGATTTTTGTATTCAAACCTTAAGCAAACATGCTATACGGCTGATTACATTTTACAATCACACTTATCCCAGAGGAGATGAGGTATACCGCTCATACTCCAACCTACCATTGCGAAGTCGAAATCGGTGCCATACAAGGTCAATGGAAGAGTCGGTTGCCATGACCTCCCTTATCTTGGTCAGTATGAGATTCCATGCAGGACATCTTGTGTCTCTACTAAATAGATTTCCAGGGTATACTGGCAACTTCGCTATAGAGTTACAGCGTAGACTGCACTCCTTCGGCATTGAGAGATTTAATGTTTACCTCACATCGATCTGGCATTAAAATTATTGGGAGATTCATGATACATTCATCCCGACATCGGGGGATTAGTGATACATCCACCCCGACATATATAATGAAGGATTGAGAGATCTAATGTTTATCTCACATCAATTCCTCCATTAGTGATACATCCACCCATCACCCCCACATATTCAAAAATATGTCCTCTGGGTTATGCCGCGGAGCAACCCATTTCACCATTCAGCAAATTCTAACACTGATGGATCTATGGCCAGGGCACTACATGATGAGATTTCACTTGGTTAATTAAGTACATTACTGTATTATTTTAGAATTAGTCAAGTTTCAAACAAGAATTATTATAAAAGATGCTACACAAAAAAGTATAATACATCTATCAAGTACTTTTCAGAGCTTTATAAAACATTGGGATCTCAATCCCTTATCTCATTTCTGGGAATTCACATCCCTCAACATCATCATCATGTTTACTGGATTTGGGTATTCAAACCCTTAGTTCATCACTAAACATGGTTACCACTTATTAGGTAACTAATACCTCCAGGTCATCTGACCAAGGTATTTAGGATACTTGTTACACAATCATCTCACATGGCTCACAAGGCCCATTAAGTATCTTGTCACCTCTCACTAGGCAAGAAATTATCACATGGTTCACAAGGCCATTACATCTTGTCACCTCTCACTAGGCAACAACTTATCCACATGGCTCACAAGGCCATTACATCTTGTCACCTCTCACTAGGTAACAACTTATTCACATGGATTCACAGGGCCATTACACATTATACTATTATTCAAGTATTTAACATGCCTTACAAGAATTATACAGTGAAAGAATTACAACCTTCCATCATTAGGGTTAGGGATTTCCCTTTCTTATTGATTAGGGTTTCTCTTAAATATCATCACCCTTCATTAGGTTTAGGGTTTTCCATTATTAACCATTTAGATTCTCAGGATCATATTATTAACGATCAAGCCCTAATTCATTGCTCCACACAGCTAGGAGCCAACATTGATAACATAAGTATTCAATCATGCTTATTTATTCTCATCATTTATCATTAAATGAATTATCAATACAAAATATGAGTTCCTCTCCCAACTTTACCAGAATATGATTACATCATACTTTATTAACTTGGCTTAACCTTTTCTTAAGGTATGTTGGCCTACACTTATCAAAGTGCATTTCACCTCAATGTAACAATTTACATGACACACTTCATGTGCTACTCATCCAAGTATATTGTATTTAGGATACATCAAGGTATATCAATCTTGAGGTGATGGATGTGATATCTATCATGTCTTGATGTATCACTTCCCTCATCACATTTATCTTAAGTTCATGAACTTATCTTGTATTAGGGTATCTCCCATCCTAATACTTTATGCACCAGTTCATCACATTTATCATGTAATGTATTAGTCATAAGTCACTTATTTGAAATATGCAACCATTGTCAATGATATGGACTCATCTTGAGTTAAGGCATTATTGATATAAGGTCATCCATTAACAACCACTTTAGGTGTTTCACTTATCAATATATTAGTCATTGTTCCATTTTTAGGAATAGGGTTTCCCATCTTATCAATTAGGGTTTACATAACATCACCCTATATTAGGGTTTCACATAACATCATCCTATATCAGGGTTTCACATAGCATTACCTAAAATTAGGGTTTCTCAACTCATTGCCCAAAGTTAGGGTTATGGTTTATCATCATATTGCCCCAGATTAGGGTTTCATATACCTTCACCCTTTATTAGGGTTAGGGTCTCATATTAGGGTTTCATATAGCATTACATAGCATCACCCTAGATTAGAGTTTCACATCACATCACTACATTAGGGTTTCACATGGCATCACCCTAGATTAGGGTTTCACATATCATTATCTTGAATTAAGGTCCCTTATAACTTTCCCCAAATTAGGGTTTCATGTAACTTTATCTGAAATTAGGATTTCATGAAGCATCCTCTTAAATTAGGGTTTTTCATTATATTACCCTGAATTAGGATTTCTCATATCATCACCTTAAATTAAGGTTACACCATTACCATGGATTAGGGGTTCACCTAGCATTCCCTAAATTAGGGTTAGGGCTCATCAATCTTATCGATTAGGGTTTCATGATCTCTTTATCAAGGATTATACCCTAATTACATATTTTATTCATGTTGAAAGTGTTGAAGTTTAACCACTACATGATTATTATACATGTATGAATTCCTCTCTCTCTCATCCTCTCTAGGATGTTAATTACTTCAAGCTTGATTAGATTAGGTCAACCCTCCATTCAAATACACACATTTAGGGTTAGCATAGTGTATTGAGATATTTCTTCCATAAGCATCAAAGGTTAACCCTTCTAAGGGTACTAATCACCCTAGTACCTTAAAGGTACAACCATTGTAATTATCTTTGATAAACATCATTAACAATCATAGGGTTAATTGATCTTTCATAGCTTTGAGACTATTAGGTCTCCAAACGGTTTTGATAATTTTGAACCTTCAAACGGTTTGACCTCCTTGACCTTCAAACAATTTTGAAACCATTTGCCCTCCAAACGGTCTTGAGACTATTTGGGCATCTAGGGTTGAAACTATTTTCTCTTAAATGGTTTTGAAACTGTTTGGTGCTTTCAACCCTTGAAACCATTTGATCAAATTAACCTTGAGACCGAATGAACAACTCATCATTGAAACCGATTGGACATCAAACGGTTTGAGACCGTTTGATCCCAAACGGTTTCAAGACCGTTTGGACTCAAACGGTCTCAAGACCGTTTGGTCCAAACCACCTTGAAACTGAAAAAAAATCATCGAGGGTTTCTTTCAATTAATCAATCGATTTTAGGGTTTGCACTCATTGAACCATCCAACATTGAGACCATTGAAAGTACATCAAATTACAACCCTTGGATCTCCATGTTGGTATATATGCCCATAGAGCCATCCCAACCGATTACATGGAGTCAGATATTAATTAGTCAATTAATGTGATTATTTTGTTAATTAATGAATTCCAGAATATTCTAATTAATCCACGAGCGTTTTAATTAACGTAGTGTTTCTGTTTATCGTTGGGTTTAGGAAACCCTACTTCCCTTCATCTCCTATTTAAAGGAGGTTGATGGCCGATATCTATATAAGATATTGAGAGAGGCTTTTTAGTTTACGCTCACGTACGTAAACCCTAGTCGTCACCGTCCTTAGGAGGGAAAGGAGAGCAATGCGCTACTAGCACGCCGCCGCACAGACACAACTCCTTCCCGCCGGCTTAGGAAAGTGCGACGTGGAGTTCCATTCCATCCGCGTGGACGAAGTAGAGATGCAGACGCTGAGACGCCTGCGTTCGGAGGACATCAACGACCATCTGTGCGCGTTACAAGCAGCATACATCACCGCACGAAATGAGCGCCGCCGGATCATCCTGCGACAGCGAATGGGAGAGAAGTTTCGTCCGTGTAGGCCAGCGTCGTTGCACACCTTTGTGCAGCGGGACATCACCGGACTTGCTCCGCGATAAGGTATATCCCGCAAACACTCCTTCCGAATATGTTGTTGTCGACGAGATCCTGTTTCAGGTTGCGTGGATTTTTGTTCCTTCCACCGTGCATGTTTTCTCCACAAAACCCAACAGTGGTATCAAAGCAGCGTTGATCTACGGCATATTTGGATTCATTTTGATATGATCGAATCGTTGTATATTGTTTTCTATGTTGCATACGATGTAAATTAAAACTGCTAATGTGCAAATCTAAACCTAATTCCACATACGCCACAGGCTTCTAATTTTGACATTTTGGACGGGGTCGATGTTTTTGACGATTTGGACGTTTTGTGATGATGATCAGCAAGACAAAGGGAAAGTCAAAAGGCAAAGGCAAGGCTAAGAAAGGTTCTAAAGTTGGGTAGAAGCCAAAGTCATCTGCGCTCAAAGCTAAAGGCGGGATCTCGAAAGAAGGCAGTTGTCACCATTTGTCACCAGGTTGGACATTGGAAAAGAAATTGTCCTCTCTACCTGGAGCAACTGAGGAAGAAGAAGCAGGGGATAGAGATCTCCACTTCAGGTATATACGTTATTGAGATAAACTTAAATACTTCTTCATCATGGGTACTGGATACCGGATGTGGATCTCACATATGTTCTAATATGCAGGATATGATAAGAAGTAAGCCTTTACGAAAGGGTCAAGTCGAGTTGCGGGTCGCTAATAGAGCAAGAGTTTCTGCCGCTGTAGTTGGAGTTATTAGTTTATCTTTGCCTACAGGCCTTGTAATAGAATTAGAGAATTGCTATTATGTACCTGCCATTAATAGAAATATTATTTCTGTATCTTGTATGGACAAGAGTGGATTTGGATTTCACATTAAGAATGGAATTATCTCTATTTCTAAAGATGAGATCTTTTATGGAAATGCCCCTATGTCTTATGGTATCTACTCGTAAATACTAAAAGGTTAAAACTTTACAACTCAAACAAAACATACTTGTGGCATTGTCGTCTTGGGCACATAAATGAGAAGTGCATATCTAGACTCCATAAGGATGGTTATCTAGACTCTTTTGATTTTGAATCATTAGAGACATGTGACGCATGTTTATTAGGGAATATGACCAAGACTCCTTTCACTGGACACAGTGAGAGAGCCGGTGATCTGCTAGGGCTCATACATACTGATGTATGTGGACCTTTTAGATCAAATGCTAGAGGAGGCTATCAATACTTCATTACATTCACTGATGACCTCAGTAGGTATGGCTATGTATATCTTATGAAACACAAGTCAGAAACTCTTGAAATGTTCAAGACTTTCATGAATGAAGTAGAGAAGCAACTTGGTAAGAGTATTAAAGCACTCCGTTCAGATCGAGGTGGCAAATACTTTAGCCGAGAGTTTGAGGACCTTCTGAGAGATCATGGTATTGTATCACAATGGACTCCACTTGGTACACCAAAACATAATGGGGTGTCAGAAATAAGGAATCGTACATTATTAGATATGGTACGATCAATGATGAGTTCAGTCGAACTTCCAATATCGTTCTAGGGATATGCTCTTGAAATTGCAGCGTTTACACTTAACCGTGTACCTTCCAAATCAGTTCAAAAGACCCCATATGAGATATGGAATGGGAATCGTCCCAATTTGTCTATGTTAAAGATTTGGGGATGTGAAGCTTATGTTAGGAAACAATTTCTTGAAAACCTTGGACCCAAATCGAAAAAATGCTATTTTGTTGGATACCCCAAGGAAACTCAGGGATACTACTTCTACACACCAACTGACAACAAAGTGTTTGTTGCTAGGACTGTTGTATTTCTTGAAAAGGAATTTATTTCCAAAGGAATTAGTGGGAGGAATTTAGAGCTCGAAGAAGTTCAAGACCAACAAGAAAGTAGAGAACATGAGGAGGTACATAAGGAACATGAAGACTCACAAATTGTTGTGGAATTTCAAGTTCCAAATGTAACACAGGAACCTCGTAGATCTAGTAGGACATGACTTGAGCCTGAGAGATTTGGATTTCTTGTGACTCAAGACAGTGATGAATTGGGCATAGCATATGAGCCAACTTCCTATCTAGAAGCTACTAAGGGACCAGAATATGAGAAATGGCTCAAAGCCATGAGATCTAAGATGGAATCCATGTACGCCAACAAGGTATGGACCTTGGTGGATCCACCCGAAGGGGTAAAACCCATAGGGTGCAAGTGGGTCTTCAAGAAGAAGACTGACATGGATGGAAATGTTCAAACCTATAAAGGTAGATTGGTTGCGAAAGGATTCTGTCAAATTTAAGGTGTTGATTATGATGAGACCTTCTCACCAGTTGCCATGGCTAAATCCATCAGGATCATGCTTGCCATTGCAGCTTATCATGACTATGAGATTTGGCAGATGGATGTTAAAATAGCATTCCTTAATGGGAATTTACTCGAGGATGTGTACATGACACAACCTAAGGGTTTTATCGATCCAAAGGAAGCCAATAAAGTATGTAAGCTACAAAGGTCAATCTATGGATTGAAGAAAGCATCTTGGAGCTGGAATCTACATTTTGATCAAGTAGTCAAAAAGTTTGGCTTTAGTCAAAATGAAGATGAACCTTGTGTTTACAAAAGGGTTAGTGGCAGCACAATCATATTTCTCATATTGTATGTGGATGACATACTATTGATGGGAAATGACATCCCTACACTTCAGACAGTAAAAGGTTGGCTAGGGAAGACCTTCTCTATGAAGGATTTAGGTGAAGCATCCTATATACTTGGGATCAAGATCTATAGAGATAGATCTAGAAGGCTTCTAGGCCTAAGCCAGAGCACATACATTGACAAGGTGTTAAAGAGGTTTAGCATGGAGGGTTCTAAGAGAGGTAAGTTGCCCATGTCCCATGGGGTTACAATCTCTAAAGCCCAATGTCCTAGTTCATGTGATGAACGGGCACGCATGAGTAAGATTCCATATGCGTCAGCAATTGGATCTATCATGTACGCGATGTTATGTACTTGTCCTGATGTGTCGTATGCTTTGAGCATGATGAGCCGGTATCAGTCAGATCCAGGTGAATGCCACTGGACAGCCATAAAGAACATCCTAATGTACTTGAGAAGGACTAAGGATCAATTCTTGGTATATGATGGTGAGGAAGAGGTCGTGGTAAAGGGTTACACCGATGCTAGTTTTCAAACTGACAAAGATGACTACAGATCGCAATCTGGATTTGTGTTTTGCCTGAATAATGGAGTTGTGAGCTGGAAGAGTTCCAAGCAAGAGACAGTTGTGGATTCTACAACAGAGGCCGAATATATTGCCGCATCTAATGCTGCAAAGGAAGTTGTGTGGATCAAGAAGTTCATGTCTGAACTTGGAGTGGTTCCAAGCATTAGTGATGCAATTGAGTTGTTTTGCGACAACAACGGAGCAATTGCACAGGATAAAGAACCAAGATCGCACCAACATTCCAAACATATTCTACGGAGGTTCCATCTCATACGAGAGATCGTACAATGAGGAGATGTGAAGATTTGCAGAGTACCTACAGAAAGCAATATGGCTGACCTGCTCACAAAAGCACTTTCGCAGCAGAAACATGACGGACATGTTCGATCACTTGGATTGAGATTCATGAGTGATTGGGTATAAGTGCAAGTGGGAATCTGTTGGTATGTATGCCCATAGAGACTATCATTCGATGATTGTAATGGGATACTATGTAAATGATTTGTAATACTACATTGATCATATCAATAAAGGCAAGTTTCCAATCTATATGTTTGTGTTTTATATTGTCAAATGACCATAAAACTTATAGATGTCTATAGAATAATATACTCAATGACATATGTCTTCGTGTTCATGACCTAAACAGTGAAATCATATGTATGCTAAGAGTATATATTCTTGTTTTGTCCCTAATCGGTTGTTATTGTGGAAATATCCATCGACATCAATAACACATAAGATTAGAATGTATGTTGGTTGATGGTAGAATCTCATTATCCATGATATGGAGATATCAAACCAAATACATAGATACTTGTTAGAGAATAGTGTATCGGATTGACACACCTTGAGAGTGACACATGGATACCATGATTGGTAGTTAGAGTCACATCTCATAATGATGGTGGTGATTGTGGTTCTTGGACCTGAAGTCACTACACTTATCACATGTTGTTCGGTGTACTTTGACATCAACCCCGTGGTCCTGAATAAGGATTTCCATAAAGATGGTGCTTGGGTGCACTGTGACACATGGGGATGACTGTGAGTGATGTAGATGGAATTTGTCCTTCCTACGGTAGTTTGATATTCTGGCCACTTGATAAGCGAGACTGAGAAATGCATGGCCATGCTGATGTGAGTCAATATGTGATATCGAGCTTACATATATCTCAGACAGTCTGCTCTAGTTCAAGGAACATGGATTGAACGTTGAAGAGGATAACAATTCCATGACTCGAGTTCAATCCGGATATTAGCGACAAAGGAACTATACAATCACTGTAACACCAGTCATGAATGATAGGTTAAGTTGTTCACCAACTTCTCCAATTACTTGGGTGGCAATGAAGTCTTGCTAGATACCAATCATTTCTTGTGAAATCATAATATGATTATGGATATCACTTCCAACGTAATTTGGAGCCTGCCGGGTCACACGCATAGGATGTGTTGGAATAGGAGTATAATTGTGGATTTGATTGGAATTTCTTCGAATCACATTGATTACTAAAATGTTTATGTAATGGATTAGAATAATATTGGTGTGACTAGCTCTAAGTGCAAGTGGGAGTCTGTTGGTATATATGCCCATAGATCCATCCCAAGCGATTGCATGGAGTCAGATATTAATTAGTCAATTAATGCGATTATTTGGTTAATTAATGAATTCCAGAATATTGTAATTAATCCACGAGCGTTTTAATTAACGCGGTGTTTCTATTTACCGATGGGTTTAGGAAACCCTACTTCCCTTCGTCTCCTATTTAAAGGAGGTTGACACCCGATATCTATATAATATATTGAGAGAGGCTTTTCAGTTTCCGCTCACATATGTAAACCCTAGCCGTCACCATCCTTAGGAGGGAAAGGAGAGCAACGTGCCGCTAGCACGCCGCCGCACAGACACAACTCCTTCCCGCCGGCTTAGGAAGCGTGACGTGGAGTTCCAGTCCATCCGTGTGGGCGAAGTAGAGACGCAGACGCTGAGACGCCTGCGTTCGGAGGACATTAACGACCATCTGTGCGCGTTACGAGCAGCGTACATCACCGCACGTAAGGAGCGCCGTCGGATCATCCTGCGACAGCGAACGGGAGAGAAGTTTCGTCCGTGTAGGCCAGCGTCGTTGCACACCTTTGTGCAGAGGGACATCGCCGGACTTGCTCGGTGATAAGGTATATCCCGCAAACACTCCTTCTGAATATGTTGTTGTCGATGAGATCCTGTTTCGGGTTGTGTGGATTTTTGTTGCTTCTGACGCGCATGTTTTCTCCATAAAACCCAACACTCCAGCCATCCATCACAGCCCTTAACCTCCAAACAGTCTTGAGACTATTTGGCCTCAAACGGTCTTGAGACTGTTTGCCTCCAAATGGTCTTGAGACCGTTTGCCTCCAAATGGTCTTGAGACCGTTTGAGCCATTCAACATAGAAATTGACTCAATCAATTTAGGATTTCAACCAATCAATCTGATCAGGGTTTGTAATCAATGGATCATCCATTCTTGAATCCAATATAATTATATCAATTGGAACCATTGGATCTTCATCCATCCATACCAGTAATTGATCCCAAATGGTCATGAGACCGTTTGACCTGAAACGGTCTTGAGAACGTTTGCTCTCAAATGGTCTTGAGACCGTTTGATCTCAAATGGTCTTGAGACCGTTTGGTCATCAAGTTGAAACCGTTTGCACATGATTTTTATTGAGGTGTGTGCTAAGATGACATCATCATCTTCAAGATACAAACCATCTAATTTTTCTGTGATCTTTGTGGTGATTTCAACAATTAATCCAAAGGAAAATTCAGGAAAGAAAAGAAATCAACATATGATGAAGAAATGAGATCAATAATAATATTCAAGGGTTCAAGTTATATAACCTGCCTTCAAAATTAAATCCAAGCTTCAAGATTCACGTCCTCAATGGTGAATGAAGCTTTCTCAACTGTCCAAGGTCCGTTCTCAAGTCTTTGGATGCAAAGGATGATCAAGGTTGAGCATTAGATGGAGAAAAGAAGAGAATGAGTGTTGAAATTCGATTTCCACCATGAATTCAAGGTTGAAGATGACTATGGAGCTTACCTACAGGTTGGGGTACGTCCTCCTATTTCTCCTAAGCTCCCTTGTGTTCGGCCAAAGCAAGGAAAGAAAGAAGAGTCAAAAAACCCTTTCATGTGGGTGAAAAATGGAGTGTATATAAGGGAAATTCAAGAGAGAGAAAGTGTTATAACAATCCCTTAATTCCCAAAATTGGTGCCACTTATCCCCCCCACACTTCCTTGAATACGAAGCCATCATCCTCCCCTTAGAAATCCTCTTCTTTATCCATGAATTAAAGAAAACAAATTAAGCACCTTAATCAATATAATAATAATATCCAAAAATTAGTGGATATTACTTTTTCTTTAACTAATGTGAGTGGGCTCTCCACTTACTTTAGATATTCCGGTGCCACTGCAAGGCACAAGGAATTCCACACTTATAAAAATTCAACCATAACATTTTTGGTTGAAGGGCACTTCCATTAATATATTTATTTTTGCATTAAATTGAATTAGGGTTTCAATTATGCTTAAATCTTGATTATTTTAATATCAAGATTCTCTCTCCCCCAAAGAGATTCAAATGCGATGCCCCTCTGACTTTCTTGTCTCTAATGGATACCAAGAAACATTAGGGACTCTCTAAAACTGGTATTTTGCATATTGAACCCTAGGTTTTGGGTAAATTGCACATTACACCAAAACTAGGTTTTAATGCACATACATTGCTTAATAAGCTCTTTCTTGGTACTCAGTGCTTGTGCAAGCCATACCTCTGCATCCTTTTCATTCTTGTGATGCTTCAACACTTGAGGAACATTTTATCATGTAACATTTGCAAGTTTACCCCTCAACTTGGTTAATTTGCACTTTAGTCCAAACAAAGTAAAACATTGTTTCAACATTATTCAAAAAGGACTAAAATTGAAACATAAGTTCCTCTTGAGCCTTAATTACTTTTCAAAAGATAAAGACAAGAATATAAATGACTTACTTAAGCAAAACCTCTAGGGTTAAGCCTTAACCCAGGTCAGGGATGTTACACTTCCTGTTGAGACCTTCTAGAAGTAGTCTAAAGTCCGCCAAACTACCTTCTCCACCTGAAGAAGCTCCAACAACCTCCTTTTCACAGCCTCCAACCTAGGAGTAGAAAGGAGAACAAAATACAATAGAAGGAACAAGATTGGAAGAAAGAAACAATGTTACCAATTAAGTACAACGCTTTAATCCTATATCAAGCGTATTGATCTCCTATCCAATGTGGATGAATGTGGTAGTGTGGTGGCTAGGAGATACTAAGCTATAGGACACTAACGTAGAACATATTGCAAGTGAAGCTTAGCTTGTTGCTCACAAGAAATGAATCTCAAGTGTAATTATATGCACAAGTGATGCTTTAGGTGTCCTATAGCTTGTCCTATTTATAGGAGTGGTTTGTTAATGCTTGGGGACGTTCTAGACACCTTCTAGGATGTTCTTAGTGCTCAACTAGTCATTGTGTGTCCACTAATTATATTGCAATGATGATTTGTTTAATGCTGAAAAGTGTAGTCCAGAATGTATCTCGGTCGAACTCTTTGTCGACTGAGTTGGTCTCGGTCGAACTTTTCTTCGACCAAGTGGGAGATAGAGGTTAGTGGATTTGCAACATTCAACTCAACTGCCAACCACTTTTTCCCATCAAGTCTAACGGCTATAGAACCTGCCAGACACTCAATCTCGGTCGAAGTGAAGTTCAACCGAAACCTTCTCAGTGATAGCACTGAGTAGGTTATGCAAAGGTGTTCGTGCATTAGACTGAGGACATATTCGGTCGAGAAATATTTCGACTGATTTTCTCTCGGTCGAGAAATAGTTTGACCGAGATAGTCCCTATTTTGGTGGATCTAGATATGTACTAAGTGTGTGTATCGAAGTGCAATTGTGATACTATCTTGGGGGATGACCTATTTAAGTGTTGTGAGTGGATAGGAAGATCTAAACGCTTGATTTACATGATATCTAAGTACTTGTACATTATATACGTGTACAAGTTTTTACATTTGATTACAATCATGAAAATAAAGTAATTTTAGCAAATTGATCTTCCAAGTCTTTGCTATCAACCACATCATATACTTGTCCCTGAAACACTTAAATAGAAAGTTAAAATCACAAGAAAGAAATAATTGTCATCATCAAAACAAAGGGATTATAATAATGTCCAATTTAGCCAACATCGAGGTCAGAGGTTGATGGGTGGTCAACAAGGAACAGCTTGTTGGTGTTGTAGATATTGAGAGGAAGACATATGTGGTTGCTTCATATGAACAATAGGTCTTTAGCGCATTGGGGAGCATAATGGACTGAGGGTCAAAGATAACGATAAATATACTACATTTGAGGAGGTTTGAATCACTTAATTTGCTTCGTCTTCTGACAATATCAAATGCATAATTGATGCATCAATATTCTATTTATGTATACCAATGCATTAACCACTTGGAACTTCAATTTTGTTGATTTGGGGAACTGAAGTTGAATGGTAGGTGACTTGGAAAAAATATTAACCGCTTCTATTTGTTCCTAATATTCTATTAGTCTATTACCATAATGTGTAAATGGTTAATGCTTCTATGAATTGATTTCTAGCCATACTTGAATATGAAAACTTCAAAGGACACATGGACTCTTAATTAATTCATATTTATAACTTGATAAAAAATGTGCACATCATTATTTTATTCAATTTAAATGGATTTAATTAGTTCTAAAACGTCATTTATAAAATCTCAATTATTTCATACAGTTTAGTACCTCTATGTACTTTTTTACATGATTTTCAATACAAATTATAGTTCTTCATTATCAAAAATGTCAGTGCACTCAGAACATGGTCACCATTTTATGACTCCATTTAAAATAATGTAAATTTCTAATATTAATTATCAATTATACATTTTGTATTTTTACCAACTTATTCCTTAAAATACAAACCCTTATACTCATGAACAATACACTATCAACATAAAATGTTCATATTTTAATATATTTTTATATGGTTAATATCTATTTTATTTTGTCCCAAAGCCAATGACTTAGAATGTCAGTTTGAGTCAACAATTGGATTTGGTTCAAAGTATAAATGGTTGGTATGCAATTATGTTGATTTCAATTTAAGGAAGATATTATTATTATAAAATGTCCCAGATGGAATTGTTGCTTTGGATTAAATGTAGTATTAAATATGTGATATTTACTTTGGTTAATTAATTGTTTATTTTATTTCTAATTTGAATCACCAAATGAATGCATTGGTGTTTATTTACTACCCACGTTATCCCATCAGCCATTACGTTCAAGGCCAAGAAGGAGGGAGACCTTTTAAAGAAGCATTGAAACGAAGTGGATTAATTAACAATGCGGTAATAAGAGAGGGAGTTACTGACACAGAGAGTTGTTGTGAGGAAATACAAGGATAGAGGAGGTACGATTTGGAGAAATTCATAGATAACAAATATCAAAATGTTGGGACTCTTTTTTGTCCAATAAGGATTATCCACCATCAATTGTGTATGTTATTATTTTATTATCAAAGTGATTAAATAAGAAAATGGTAATGAGTATTCCGTTTTACCATAATGCTAAAGATAAAATAAAAGGTATATATATTTATATCTTTGTCCCCACTAATTTAAGTATCCTCCATCATGTTACCTAATAAATTCAAATTTTATAACTCTGAATCTAAAAATCTAGTTGATTTGAAAATTTAATCACATAACAAACCCCTACTATTTTTTTAAACTAACTCCTAGAACATGACTATAATATAATCAACTATTATACCTTCATTAGTAATTCAATATATCTAAATTTTATTGTGATTCCAAACCAATGACTTGAAACTAAGTCTAGGCACAAAATTCTGAGTCATGGTCTAATTCGATTGAGCATTAAACTAATGTTGTGCACAATATACAAGAGTTACTAAAAAATAATTCCATTATAGTTTAGGGAAATTTAATTGATGTTTTTGAAGAGGAACATATCTTACATCTCAACAATAAGCCTAATGTCTTATATTTAGTATGTTACAACAAATGAAATGAATATGTAGAACATGAATTATAAAAATGTGAAATAAATAGGTATTCATAGCAAAAATTGGAATTAATTTGCAATGTATTAATTGGTCAACACCTGGGTTGACCATCCCTGACCCATTCTAACCTTACCACCCGTGCCATCAGAAGTGTGGTTACAAAGGGGAAATGACTAGCTTCCTCACCCCTTCGTGTTGACTGTTCTCAACAAATTCAATAGCATTGAAGGCCCTATCTCAACACAGAGTCAAAACCCCTTCAGTAGGTGGGGCTCACATGGAGATGTGGCAATGCCAGTCTTAAGCCGAGCAATATAAGTATGTTGAAAAGGGCTATTCATGGTGATGTAGTCACCCTTGTACGGGTATTCATGATCAAGAGTTGGGTGTACATGGGTCATTCTGGGTCTACACTGAAATGGGGGAATTATTATGAGGCCTTATAATTGAGCTTTGACAAAGACATAAAGATTCTAAGTGGGGGAGATTGTAACGACCCAGGATTTCAGGCCTTGGATAAAATGCTCTTAGAAGGAATGATTGGACTAACTATATAGCCAAGGTACACCTCTTTTTCAGGAAGCCCATCACTAAAGAACTTTGTGGCTAATCATTCTCATCCCAGAGTAGTACTAGGATGGGTGGCCGGTCGAGAAGTTTATCTTGACTTGTGCATCATTGAGCATAGTTAAGGAAAGCACTGGTCTATGGGGTCAGTCATCGTTCATGAAACTCTACTAGAACCTTGGGCAGTGGGTCCGAGAATTACACAAGGAGTACTATCTTGCAAATGTATGAAATTTTCTAGTAGATATCTCCATCCATGAATTCATAGAGATAGTGTAAATTTCTCTAGTTTAGTTTGAGATTGATGTTATCATTTTTAGAAGGACATGTCCTCATCCTTTCTACCTCCATGGAGGAAAGTCTTGCAGGAAATTCCAGCCACCTTTGCACCCACTCTAGGGGTCGTTGAGGTTGGAGGGATTCAAGTGACCTATAGACTCTTTGATGAGTTTTTTTTCGTATCATGGATTGTTGATTTGTTTAGAACATTGTTGTTTTTGTGTTTTCTTGAAATTGTAGGAAAATAATGTATTTAGTGTTCTTCATTTGAAAGCCCTCTGGAAGGTTTTGTTGTTTTTATAGATAGGGGTAATCTCATATTTTTGCACCTGGTCCTACTTCAAGCTATGCAAGATTGATTGAGTATATTGACTCTCATGACCATCTGACACCATATTATTTTGGATTGTGATGCAAAGAAAAGTAGTCCTTTACACAATTTAAAATATATAAAATCTACAAAATACTTTATCTTCTATAAATCATGTATAACTGATTATAAGTCACAAAAATATGGAATTGGAAAATAATTTTGCATCCAGTGGTATAGTTTTCATTAACTAATTTCAATATATAAAATATTTGGTTGTTAGATTTTTTATTTATTTTATACTTATATAATTCTTAACAAATAGATCATAAATTAGAAAAATATAAATAGATCTAGTTTGAAGTCGTAAAATAATATCTTTACAATTAAATGGTTTTGTAATCTAAATTAGATGAAAGATCATATTTATGGACTGTTTGGTATATTAATGTTTAATACTAATACTTTTAAATCTTCACTAGGTGCTATATGACCCTAACTTGGACCTAGGGTTTTACGCATATGTTTTTAGATCTACTTATCAGGTTTCTTGCATTCTTTACTTCATAATTTGGAAATTGTCTAATTTTCTCTCTCTTAACTTATTTGGTACTTGAAACACTAAACTTCAGGATGAAGCTTATTTGTTGGATTGATTGGTATATCCTTTTTGTTATTTGTTTCACTATCATCAAGTATTAAAACTATTAGATCTTTATTTAAGGGCCCTTTGGCCCCACTTGTTATGACATGGTTGTTCTCACCCCATTTATGTATATGATATTAGTTTATTTGAACTTGCTTGTCCTTATATGATGCATCATGTGATGACTTACTAGTAATAATCAATATGTGTGCTTTTGTGTGGATGTTTAATTGATGAAATATATATTTATCATGTTTTAGTTGCATTTTATATCTTGTTCTGCATATTTCTATAGCATTTGTCTTGGGATTTCATTTTTTATGGTTTTCGTAGTTTATGTCGAGGTTAGATGAGTTTGTAGGGATAATAGGATCTAGGGCTAAATGATAATATGGATAATAAACAAGCAGGAAATTTCATATAAGAAAGATGAAAGTATGATGGATAATGAAGATAATTCCTAAGAAGTTTGTATATGAGTTTGAATCTAAAATTGTAAGAAAAAACTAGGAACTAAGAATGATGCACACAAAATGATCTTATTTATGAAGAAAATTGATGGATGTGGATTATAATACATAATGAATTACAATCTTGATCTATGAGATAATCAAAATTTTTAAGAATATGAAAGGTGATGTAAATCACATCTTGATAAGTGTTGTATTACTAATATTTATGAAATAAGTGTTTTTAATCATCAAAGAGGGATATAATGATGAAAATGTATGAAATATCCATCTTACGCCAGTAAATTTGGAATTCCAATGTAAAAGATCTAAGAACCAAAAAAATGATGTTGTATGAAAGAAAAATAAAATGGAAATCCTTTTAACTAGACTAGTAGTGATGAAAAGTTTGATGACATGATCCTCTTCCATATCTTTTTCATGTATTTTGGGACGAAATCCTAAAAGGAGGGGAGAATTTGTAACGACCCATTTTCAAACTAGCCATCTAATTAGGGTTTACTTGGATGATTGCATGCTTAACAAGATTAATAATTGTTTAAAGCTTGATTAATGAAGGAAGTATGATTCTAATTCTTTAAACGTAATGAGAAACTCTAATGATATTTTATTCAAATAATTAGGGTTTGAGGATTTAAAACCCTAATCATCCAAATTAGGGTTGCATATGAATACAAAATTTAATAAATGTAGCGGTCTGTTAAATGATTTTTAGTAATTTATTTACCGATTTGATTTACTTGAAATTTGGATATGATTTGTAGAATTTAAATGTAAGTGTTTTAGAAAAATATCACAATATTGGAATGTTTTATGACCTATTTTTTGGTCGAGTTATCCCAAGAAAAACTCAGTTGACCATGTATTTAGACTAAAATATAGCAGTCTAGTATTTGAATTTTATCTTCATATTGATACACCCAATTCATCTAAAATTCTAATTCTAGTTTGGAAACTCTATTTTAGACATATTGTTAAATTTTCATAATTTTTTAATAATGTTGCACTGATCCTGAGAGGGGTGCCAGTTGAGTTTCTCCAAGATAAATTCATCTGACCATAAATTATGGATGAAATATAATCTAGTATTTAATTTATATTTATTATTGCTAACTTTTCTTGACATGAGATTTTGCTCAGGCTCTAAAATATTGTTTCAGATAAAATGCAAATTTAACATAACTTTTAGAGGATATTTGACCTATTCAGTCAATACTTTTCAGTAACATTTGTTAATGATGGAAAACTCTGTTGAAATGAAAGAAAGTATAAATTGACCCAAGCACCGTAATTGAACTATATGAGCAACCGAGCATCCAAGAAGCTCTATATTTCACGATTCATTCCATAGAAATAAAATCCTATAGAGAGGGGTAATTAGAGTTCGAGAGGAGAAAGTGGTAGAATTGATGATCTACGATTTCACCATCCTAGAAATGATGAAATCAAGTAAGTTTAGCTTCTTTGCATAGTCTTTCATGGTGAATCTTCTCTCACATGTCAAGATTGTGTCCCTCCTCTAATTTTATTCAAGATGATATCAAATCATCCCCTTTTCTCACTGTTTCTCTCCTACTCACCATTTCTAGGGTTTCCGAGATGAAAGGAGGAATAAATTGATTCAATAGCTAGATCCTTGGAGGATTTCTAGAAATTCAGAGTTTGACCTACGTTTTTAAGGTGCTTGTTCAGCTTAGGTGAGTGTTTCTCTCACTTCTAAGCTCTATAATCATGTTTAAAGCCTAATTATATCCTGCTAGAATAATCAAGATCATTGCTAGTACTTGTATGTAATTGTATAATCAATTGGGACGATTTTTGGGAAACAAATACTATTGATTTAGATCATTTCTTATTAATTTGTATCTTCCTAGTTCCTGATCTATTGATTCAATATATATCAAATGTCTTATCAATATATCACTTTATCAATTTATACAAATTTTTCTTAAAATCAGTCAGAACACGATATGCTTGGAAATTTTGTGGACACGAATGTAATTGTATTTGAACCCAATAATCATGAGTTTCTCAACTGAATTTTGAATCCTTATTTGAATTGAATATATTATGTACATGAGGTTTTGATATGGAGGAAATCCATGTCTAGGGTTAATTTTTAGGAATGGACTCAAATAAGCATTTGTTCATAGTCAACAACAACAAGAAGGTAAACAACATCTGGTTCAATATACGCTATCTTGCCTAGTTCAATCAATGGCTTTGATATTTTATGTTTTTTTTCTTTTACATCTAGGATCGATGCTAGTCAAAGAGAGAATCAATTATCCCTTCATCAAAAGCCCAAGAAATGATCAAATATAGCATACCCTCACTCACCAACTCTAACAATTCAAGTGTGGATCACTGAAGTATAGACGGTTAATGGAATGGCTCTAACTTGTGTATATGAACTCAAGATTTAGATATTTAAAGCCACTAGATGCACAATTCCATATCTGCAAATGAAGTATATATATATGATATATACCAATCAATCCACTCACCCTTGACTCACTTTGTGAGTTGGCTGACTAGGCCGAAAGATGAATAAGACATTCACACAGCAAAATGTCACCTTGTAAGTCAGTCAACCACTTCTAGAAAAAAGTCACAGGAAAATCTAGTCTCTTGAATGCCTTTTGAGTCACTTGCCTTACATATGAGTAAGACAACTCACATGTAGAAACTTTCACCATGTGAAGTCCAGTCACAGAGACTCGTTCCATGAGTCATATGATTTGAAGGGTATACCCCAACACTAAAATATCTCTACATTTCACACCTGATGCCAAAATTTAATTCTAATAAAGTAAAAAGACATCTAGGAGACGTATTGATAAGAGAGACCCTCTATTTAAATAGAAAAAGAAGATACAGAGAATTTTATATAGCCCTAATGGGCTCATGACACAATTGGGATTATATTACAAGTAGACATAATTTAAATAACTACACTTTTAACACTCTCCCTCAGACTGGAGCTTGGGAGAATCCCAAGTCAGCTTGCAAATAAATAGATAAACTAAATAAAACAAAATATAAATTAATATAGTGCAAGAAAATTTCTCCTCCTCAAGATTAGAGTAAAGCACTCATCACTCAGGTACACCCCTCAAGTAGAACCCAAAGAAGTTATACAATTAGATCAAATCTAAAGCATGTTGTATGTAAACATGTAACACCTACGCTCACTTTCGAAGGATCTAATAGAGCTTTAGGAATGATGACTGACCCCATAGACCACCACTAGCCTTAACTATGCACTTTGTCCTCACTCACAAACCAGCTAGGAAAAACATCCCGAGTGGTCCCCCTTCCTAGTAATACTCTGGGATGAGAATGCTTAATCACATGGTTCTTTACAGATGGGCTCCCTGTGAAGGAGGTACACCTTGGTGATATGGATAGTACAATCATTACTTTTAAGATCATTTTATATAAGGCCTCAAATCCTTAGAAGTTCTAAAGCATGTAACAGAAGCTTCCCAATAAAAAGGATATGGTATTTGGAGTAGTAGTAAACATGAGCAAAAAGGCGTCAAAGTTTTCATTAGAGTCACTATCTCTGTAGTGCAGAGAGTGCTAGATCATAGTTTTAGAGAGTGTTCGGTCACAAAAATAGTTGCTAATGTTCTTACAAAGCACAAATAGATTAACATGCAAACAAAGCATGAATATACCAAAGAATGATGGAACATAGTAGAAGAAAGTCAATGTGCACACAAGGCACAGACAATGTCAATGTGCAAATAAAGTGAGGACAAAAAGTAGAAAGTAGAGTCAACATAACTGGATAGAATACCATCAGTGCAAATTATCATCTAGCAAAAAAATTCAAGATGTAGTAGTAGAAACTAAAACTCCAAAAGACACACAAATATATATAAAAAAAGAAAGATGAGATACAAAACTATAATAAATCAATAATCTTCATCATTTCCTCTCTTCTATTTCTCCCCCTCACACTAACCATAGAGAATAATAATGGTTGGGGTGGAGAAACACAAGAAAATAAGTAGACGAATATGTAGATAATAGGAGAGGAGAAAATAATTGGACCATAATTGCAAAGTTATGGTTTCATGTTCCTAACAAAGATACAGTTTTGAAGTAGGGACCTAAGCAAATAAAATAAGGATGGATAGATATAGAAAAAGAAACATATTTCAATTTGTCCATTCATTAGTAAAATTGAAGAGCCAAAAATACAAAGAATGTAGAAGAGATTGGATAGATTTATGAATAATGAACTAGAATGGGTTGGGATTCATCTAGAGTGTTTATCCAAGATTGCAAAAGTATATTATTAAAAATCCAGCAGTAGTTCACTTGGACCAAATAGTTGTAGTGAGACAAATATAGACTCAACATATAATAAAATGAGGATCTAACTCCATAGGAGGGAAGTGGAGAACTTTAGAAAAAAAGACCGATGCATCACCAGGAAAAGTCCTTCTTGATAAACAAAGCAAGAATTTCACATGGAGAAATATTAAGGTGAATATAACAATTATCAATTGGCTCCTAAGTTGTTTCTTAAGCTCTACAAGCTCAAACATTTCCACGTGATACATGGCCTTAAATATTGGGGTGGTGCTAGGAATGAGTCCAATTGAGAATTCCACCTTGACCTGCCACCTCATTAGGAAAGACTACTTTGAAATCTTGTACCAAATTTGGTTTATTTGTCTTGGCATGTTGAGGTTGAATGACAACAGATGTAAGGTAGGATTTACAACATGAAGATATGATCTTCTCATTTTTATTTACTAAGATGATACACAATGTGTCCTCTCTCTTCCTTTATTTGAGCTAAAATAAGTTTCCATCAGGGTGCACGATATTAGGTATTTTTACCTTGTGGAACATATCTACTTCATACTTCTGCAACTAATATATTTTCACATCAAACTATTTTATATGTAGGTGAGTGAAATTAGTCCAAAGGAACTACTTATGAAACAATTAAAATATTGAAGTGGACATTAGATTATTATCCTACCACTAGGGCAATTTCAAAAAAAAAATAGTCCACATAGGTAGCATCCAAAAAGTATTTGAACTAGAAAGAAGTATATGAAGGTATGTGGTGAACTAGAACAAATAAAATATTTAACTTGATGATCAGTTAGATGAATGATACCTTGTAAGGAGTGGAACATGAAAGGGGATCCTCTCCTTACTAAATATAATAAGAAGAAACATCCCATATGCCAAACACACAACCAAATTTTTGCAAAAGGATGATAATCTAAGTTATTCAAAAGTATGTTTCAAGATACCAAAATGTAGCAGCAGAAGAGAAAAGATCTAATTATTACAATGTTTGGAGTCTATCAGCGATCCTTCACCATGTAAGGTGATACATAAGAAAAATAATCTATAAATATGACTAGAAGAGGGTTATATAACCCACCTTGAATCTATTTCCCAAGAAGGATTGGCTACACTTGAATAATTCCTGGTCACCTTTGGTCCACTCCTCCTTGATCTCTACCTAAGGGATTGCAAGCATACCCTACAAGAGAAGACAAAGTAAAAATTGTCAGCATAAAATGATGTTATGAGTGTGTTAGTAGGGATTGAGCAATATTCAGGTATAATCTCAATACATTTGTGTATGATTAGGGTCTAATTTTAGAATGTTGCATCACCCAAACATACTAATATGTCATATAGGTTCAAGAGAGAGTGAAACCCTATTAATTTCTCAATATGATTAGGGTGATGCAATGTGCATCAAGAGAGAGGAAAATTAGGTTGATTTCTCAATATAAAATCTAAGATCTGCAACATATCTTAAGATGTCTTTCAGCTTGTCAAAGTCCAAAATTTAAATCTAAGTCTGGGTACTTCTTCACCTAGTATAGAAGTATATATACAAACCATTCATTAGTATATATATTATTGCAATATCCTCAAATTCTAGTGAATTTGAATTATATAAGACTTGATTTGACAAGCTAATTCACCAATTAAAATTGATAGAATAACAATGTTAACCACTTTGTAGCATGGGTGCAACCCATAGCCCAAGTGAGGCCCATGAGACTATTTTCTTTGAAAATAATTCCTTGTGGAACAAGTTTAAGAAATAAGGAATTTCATGCACAAACAAATAATAATGGCTTTATGGCTTGTAAGAAAAACTGAAATATGGAATAATGTGCAAGTTTCTAAAAGGAAATAATATATATGATGTTCTAGATAATTAAACGAATAATTATCTAACTATGAATGGAAAAAAAAAAGATTTGAGTCATGGAATAAGAACATCCCAGTCTAAAGTTTTCTATACTTGAAGATAATAACTAAAATAAGAGAATTCTAGAATTTAGAAGAAAAAGGACTTTACATGTGATGTAGGTAATTAAATTAAGAATATGCTAAAGAAGAATTTTTCAGCTATTGAATATATTCCAACAGTTGATTTATCCTCCAAATTTGGTAGCCAAAAGGCCTAGAAGCCTAGGGAAAATCAAGAAGAGAGAGGGACCTATATGAAATATTTAATTGGTTTCCAACAATCATAATTCATTGACTAAATCCCAACTTAGGCAAATGGGACACGCCCTATTTAGATGTCAGGTGATCACCACAACAGTGGGTGTGACGAAAGCTATCAACTGACAACATTATCACATAAAACTACATGAAAATAATCATTAATAGTGGATTACTAAAAATCACTAAAAATTTTAAAACCTTTTTTCCAAGAGATCTGTATTAGGAGACTCTTTACAGAAAGAACCAAACCATATATACATCATGGTTCACTTTATACATACATCATTCCATCACCTTGTAAGGGTATGAGATATCTGTTACTTTACCAAAACATATACAAAGGCAACATTATGCATCGAGGTGTACTAGCCAAAATATCAGATCGATCATAAAACTATTTACGCACAATCTCCCAAAGACCTAAGAGTACAGGGACGACACATATGACTCTATATCTACAAGATAGATAACAACACACTCAACCTGAGTTGTTACTGTTGTTCTTGTTGTTGTTGCCCCCTCTCTACTGCACGATCTCTAACTCCTTGTGCATTTCCACCTAAAAAGTGTGGAAACCAACGGGCTGACTGTGAGAACCCATTACACTAAACGAGTTTACTCAAAACATAAGGCACAATTAATCACCAATTAACCACATACCCAAAAATATGGATAAATTAAAACCGATTACAACATCAGCACCTGCTCAGAAACATTTGCATAACAGCCCAACATCTGTCTTTTATCCATACTATGCCAAGAATTTGATACAAATTGTTCTATCGCCTTAGCCACAACAAATATGCACAGAAGAACAATATTCGTATATGCCACACAAACAAGCATTAATATGCTAACAAAAGTTTGATTCATTTGAAACACTATATACAAACTTTTCCTGCCCGGACCTGAGAGTACAGGGACAACTCTAGGACACACTAGACATCTAATCAACTTTCTCAAAAAGATTCATTACTATAGCTCCTCTTTGCTGCCACACATTTGTTTTCGTCACTTCCGATTACCTAAAAAAATGTGGCGAACCACAAGGGTGAAACCCATGTCCCAGCAAGAGATATAACCTCCAAAAATGCTTATTGATTACAACATTTTAAATAGTAGATAAGTGAGCAGTTGGAGTATTTAATAATCAATTGAATATATTGAACAGTTCAAGTATGCTAAAATAATTAAGAAATTAATCTTAGCAATAAATATGATTATCAATGTATATATAGGTAACAAATAAATCCATTTCTCTAGAGAGATATCTACTCAAATTTCATCAAACTGCATCTAATAACAGTCATCATCATTAATCTGACTATCATCATATTCCTTGCTAACAACACAAACAATCGTGTAGAATAAGCATCTCAGATATCATGAATATGTCTAGTAACATAACATGGCTATCAATATTGGCATCTTAAATAAAGGGAACAGATCTATATCATGAGTAGAACTAACATCATAGCATAATGAACCACATAGGCATGATTAGCAATTTAAGCATCTACAATTACATAGGCATGGCTAGCAATATGAAACATGGCTAGCTACATCATCTTAACCATCAGTGTCAGTATATTTGACAACATAAGCATGTTTACAACATGAGAATAACTACAACATAAGCATATCTATTATCTCGTATTGTACTAAACATGATCTCAATGAAAAGAAAGCAAACAAGGGTTATCAGCCAATGTGGAGCGTTGTGTATAACCCTAAATAGATATGCTACATGATTGTCTTACATCTTTTATTACACCTTGAGGAAATTGAGGATACCACTCAAAATTCGACTGACCACTGCTAAGTCAAAATCAGTTCCATATAAGATCTAGGAAGAGCTGGACTCCTAAGATCTTCTCCGCCCCCGATCAGTATAGGTCTTCCATAGCGACACATAAGGTCAAGCTGCTAACAGCCTAGTCTGTCCTTGGTACAGGACACGGCACTAGTGAAAGGAGGTGGGTACGGATACCCTACCATCTGAGGTACATCTACAGTTGTCCTCCAATCTTGTTACATATATAATCACCAAGGCACAACTACATCCATTCACAATCACATCAGATGTATGAGGCATGACCATAGCCATCCTCCACAACTTGCATTGTGTATGACAAGGATATATCCTCAACTTGCCACCCCCACATAGTCAACAGTATGTGCTTCGAGTTTCCCTTTGGAATATTCATTTCACCATTTGGTAAGTTCTGACACTTAGATGGATCTATGACACAGGGCACTACATGATTAGAGTTTCACTTTATTAGTTATGCTAATTGGGTGAATTAAGGATGTATTAAACAAGTGTACATACAAACCCTAATTCACTTCTAGCAAGCATATAAATATCAAAACTTGAAAAGATATAAAGTGTATGAAACATAATTTCTCATCTCATCATCACATGGTACTATTCACTTGACATTCATGAGACTATACTAGTCATCATACTATCATAAGATATATATCCTTTTCACAATATCATAGGGTATCAAACCTTATCAACACAATAGGATTACACCTCATTCAGTGATCAACCATGCCCAATGGTCATTAAGACCGTCATACTATCACAGGATATAAATCCTTTTCACAATATCACATGGTATCAACCCTTATCAACACTAGAGGTTTACACCGCATTCAGGGCTCAACCATGCCCAAAGGTCATTAAGACCATCATACTATTCCCTACAAGATCATCATTATCTTTGCATGCCTTATAACAAGGCTCAAAAATGTTACTTACATATAATACACTCGATCAACACAATATTGCATCAATGAGCTAGGAGATATTCATAAACAATCATAGTAGGGTTATATTAACATTAAGAACATTTCTTTATTACATCAACATGCAAGGAATCAAGATATTATTGACCCTCATTATATTCATAATGCATATGTTTAGCATAAGAAAGTATCAACCATGTGGCTATAATAACCACCAATTAACACATTAAGGTTATGATCATGTTAAGGAGGTTATTCCACCATCATTCCATCATATAAGAATGTTAAACATGAATACTCATCTTTATCTATTTGCATTAGAGTTAGGTTCAACATGATAAATTATATCAATGTTACTAATCAACACTTATACCCCAAACCCTAACTCACAACATCCCTATTGGATCATGGATGCATAAGGTGAAGCATCACCATCACATTCCATACCATTCTTAAGTATGAACCCACATATAAATCAAGGTGTAACCATCGGGTTATAGCATACTAGGGTTTCAACAACAGTAATAGAGTACTCCAAGGACTATTGATACCCAATTACCATCATTTAGTTATATTAAATCTAGGTATAACAAGATACACCTCATTAGGGTTACATATCAACACAATATGATTATCATTCCTTCTATTCATATGAGTGAATGGGTAAGACTACCTTATTAAGGGTAACCCTCCATTTGTTCCATCATCTTTCAACCCATATCTCCATACCACTATGTCACCCAGAACCATTAGATGTTTAAAAGGTAAGACCATTATTTGTTGACATAAGTAAACACCTTGGATAAAGCACCAATGAAGTCCTTGATTTGTTCTCTAGAAAGAGTCACCATATAACCCTAGACATCCCTTGATTAACAACACAAAAAGTTCCATTGAGAGTAGGGTAAAACCCACAATCGACTGTTCATTTAAAACAAGTCGTCCATTATCAACAAGTAAGCTCCTTCAGTTGACCATATAAAGGAAACCCTATAAATCACATTATTAGGACCAACATATTACATTAACCATCATTCCACTTTATTGGAGGAATATACATTAGATCTTAACCATTGGGTCAAGTCCATATGTTAAAACCATCAATTTTAGTATAGGTCCAACCATTGCATCAATTTTATCATGACCACATGTTTTGGGTATCAAAGCCTCAGTTCATTATTGAACAATGTCACCATTTAGCAGGAAACAATCATTTCTAGGTCATCAGACCCATATATATATCATACTTGTTGTACAAGTATATCACATGGCTCACAAGGCCTTATAAAATCAGTATTATGCTAAATTGTCATAGCTCATACTTGACTATGCTCATCATTTCATAATACTTGCATGGTTAGTATTTCATAGCAAAGGCAATATCAAGTAAATATCATGATCATGCCATTAAGGGAATCATTCAAATTGCAACACTCTCATAATTAGGGTTAGGGTTTCCCCTTGTAGCCAATTTAGGGTTTTGAAGTTCATATTTATCAACCAAACCCTAATTCACATCATAAGAGCTATATTATTGGCATAAGTGTTCAAGCATACTTCATCAAATATCATTAATTGATTATCAATATGAAGTATTACCTTTATCATATGAGTAACACAAGTTTCTCTCTCATCCGTACTAGGATATTGACTTCAACATACTTATTACATTGATTTAATCCTCTTTTGGGTTTATCATCCTACACTTATTAAAGTGTATCCATCTTATTACTTCATAGTGTATCCATTGATTATATTCATAGTGTATCAGCCTACACTCATCAACGTGTATCAACCTATACTCATCAAGGTGTATCAGTCTAAGCTCATCAAGGTGTATTGGCCTTTACTCTTAGCCTTGTGTCAGCCTAGACACATTCACTTGTGTCATCCTAGACACATCTATGTGTATCAGCCAAGGCACATGTATCAACCATGACACTCTTCATTTGTGTTGGCCATGGCACCTCAAACAGATATTGGTTTAGAGGTTCTTAGGGCAATATCAATTTTGAGGTTCCTAGGGTGATATTGGCCTCACCATTACTTGGTGTGTCACCTCCTTCATAATTTAGAAAAATATTTTCATCTCACTTAGGCATCACAACTTGACCTCACTTTTGGGTATTAGCCACCCTAAAACTTTGGGTATCGGCCATAGTGTACTATCTAATGTGTCGGCCTAGCTATCCATTTTTGTATCAGTCATTTCTACCACCAAGTGATATCGGCCTCACCATTACTAGGTGTGTTGGCCATGACCTCAAGGAGTGTGTTGCCCACACTTCCACATGGTTTTTTGGCGTAGGTGTGTCGGTTCAGCACCACTTGAATGGTGTGACGAGAAACAACACTTGAAGTGTGATGAGTAACACCACTTAAAGTGTGACGGGTTGATAGAGTTGAAGGCATATCGGGTTGACTACATATCTACCCTTTTCTTTAGCCTTAGGTTATAGGCTAGACAACTACAATATCAATGGTCCTTTACATGTAACAAATCCATAAGAAGTTAGGACTCCTAGTGTATCGATTTCCCATCACATATCATCATGTCAGGTTAGGGTTCCCTAAGCCAATATCAGTTTGTGCATAGATGATTCCATCATCTTCAAGCTTCAATCCTTCATCCATTAGCACTTTAGTTCATGGACAACAGTACCATATATCTGTCAGATCTCATAAAATCATCATTCAATCAAGGAAAGACTAAATTGAAAAGGGATCACCAAGTATTGCATGATAGAAGGGGAATAATGATGCGATGATTTTGAGTCGCATTTATAGACCTTTTTCATATGTGTTTTGTGCGCTAATTACTCATTTTTATGGATAATATTGCATAATTCACTCATTTCGGTCTTTGCCATCATTCTATGTCAAATCCCTTTTTTTTTACCATTTTGAGCATTATTTATCAAATTATCATAATTTGTGTGGATTTATTTGGTCTTGTTGTGGAATTTCAGGAAAAACAAGTATCTGCTTCCGTCGATACCATCGACGGAAGTCGATACCATCGACCAAGCCACAGATTGCCATCCGAGAGGAGCAGCACAGAGTCGATACCATCGACACCCAAGTCGATGGTATCGAGATCCCTTTAGGTTGCTGGCGAGGAAGCTGTCGATACCATCGACCCAAGTCGATGCCATCGACGCGTGGAGGCTACAGCGTCGCTAAACGACAACAACCGACGCTAAAGAGAGTCGATACCATCGACCCAAGTCGATGGTATCGAGATGACACAGGCACTCAGATGAAAAGAAAAGAAGTTTGTCGCTAATACGTTGGGTCGATACCATCGACCCGCGTCGATGGTATCGACGCCGGCAGATATGCGTTGGATTCGTTTTGATCTCGATCGGACGGCTGGAGTTATTTGACGACCTAATTAGGGACTTATACCTAATGACGGCCGCCGACACGAGGGGAGGATCTCATTTTGCATTGCACGAGTGCCAAGGAAGGAGAAAAAGGAGAACGGAGGCCAGAAGCTCATCCCATGTGATTCGGACGTTGCCGAAGACGAATTCCACCACCGACAGGCGGGGAAGCTCGTATTATACACCAAGGATCTACCGGTTCTTCTCCGTTCAGGGGTTTTCCCACTTGTTTCACGTTTTTCTTATGAATTCCCCTATTTCTACCATGTATTCGTGTGAGATGAACATGAGAGGCTAAAATCCTCCATCTTTAGGACCGGGAGTAGCCCGGGAATGCATTGTATGACAATTTTATATTGATAATTCATATTTTCTCTCTTAAATCCGTGGTATAGTTTCGTTTTCTCCATATATATTGTTATGCTTGATCACCATAATAATAACTTAATGCCCTTAATCACTTCGACATAAGGATTAACGGTTGAAAAGAGACGAAACCTACATTAATCGATAAAACCCTTGACAAAGGAGTTGTAAAATTAATGGTGGAAACTGAGAGATCGTTTGTAATGCGCTTAGTCTAGGGGAATGATTACTACGACGGTGGAATCAACCTAGACCTAAGTAGTGAGTTACACCACGACAGTGGGTAATTCTGTTTTTAGGCCACTACCCGGATAGAGAGAGAAGAGTGAGGAATTATATAAAACCTAATACAATGTTGACCCGCGGTGAAACCGCAATCCTAAAGATACTCTTTTGAATTGATTAAATTAATCTTTAATCGATTGTTTTCTTTGTTTCATTTTGTTTTCTTTTTAATTTCGACAACAAACCCTATTTTGTCATCCGGCCTAGCTGATTGCAATTAGTTAGTAGGAGTCTCCAATAATTCACGTATCCCTGTGTTCGACTCGGGCCTCACAAAGGCCTATATTACTCGACGTGTATACTTGCGTTTAAGCGCGTAGTAAAATACACGTCAAGTTTTTGGCACCGTTTCCGGGGATACGGCGAATTATTGGCACTTTGAGTGCTAAGAGCGGCCACTCTAGGCCACATTTTTTTATTTTGAAACAATTTTAAATATTCTTAAATTTCTCTATAATTGTGTTTACTTGTTCAAAGCATAGTACTGAACCTCGATTTTCTTATTTCAGGTACTTTGCATGGTGCATACACGTAGCGCAGACTACGCAAATCGCACACCTGAGGTTCCACCTCCGGGACCAGAGGACGAGGATTACTACGAGCAAGATCACCAAAGCGACATAGATTCTGAATCTGAGCAAGAGCAAGCAGAAGAAATGGTCGAACCACAGACGATATGGGAGAAGATCAAAGCGTCTTCTTCATTAGCTTCAAAGGGGCCTATCAAGAAACAAGGGCTCAACATTCCAACCTACAAGATTGATCCAGCGTTGATTAACTTGGTTAAATCAAATGCATTTCACGGGTTGAAGAATGAGGACCCAGTTGCAAACATCAGCCAGTTCGTTGAAAGTTGTGATATGGTAAAGATAGACCGATTCCCACAAGATGCTTTGTACCTCAAGCTATTCCCAAGCTCCCTGGCAGGAGTTGCAAGAGAGTGGCTACATAACCTCGACGATGAGTTTGTTGAATCATGGGATCATATGGTGGAGGTTTTCTTCGAGAGGTTTTTCCCTCCTGAGAAGACTAACGACATGATTAGGAAGATTCACAATTTCACCCAACAGGCGGGTGAAACATATTCTGAGACCTGGGAGCGATTCCAGGTCATGTTGAGGAGATGTCCACATCATGGACTGGACAAGGAGACACAAGTGAAGATCTTCTATTTTTCTCTCTCTGAGCATGATAGGAGTAATTTGGACTCAGCCGGTTCAGGATTTTTCCTGAATAACACTGACACAAGATGCTGGGAAATACTAAAGAACATGGCTAGGAAACAGTCATGGGGCGACCGAGGTGCAGTGGAACAGGTCAAGGCTGCTGGTGAATCCAGAATAGTTAGGGAGATGAATGATAAGTTAGATCTTCTAACCAAGAAGCTGCTAACTAAAGAGGATGCATCTGAGGATGAGGAGGCCCAAGTGAAATTCATGCAACAACAGGGCTACAGGAACAATGACTATGCATGGAGGAAAGATAAAAAGTTTTCATGGAAGGATCCGAATAATTTTCTACAGGATCCGGATGCCAAGCCACAGCAGAAAGCTGAGGATAAGAACACTGAATTGCTAAGTCAAATGGTCCAGCAAAACCAAGAGATGATGGCCATGTTTGGAAAACAATTGCAATCTCAAGGTGATATCCTAACCAAGTTTGGGCAGACGCTGCAAAGCCATGGAGCACAAATGCGGGCATTAGAGACCACCGTGGCACAGATTTCGAGTGAAGTGGCGGCCATCAAGCACGCCAATCAACAGAAACCAGCCAAGAATGCAAATGTGGATCAGGCACACCATCAAGTCAAGTACATGTCTGTGGTAAGCACTGAGGAGGAATCTCAGGTGCAAGAAGTTGTAGAAGAAAGAAAAATGACTTTCAATGTGAATGCAACACCGACGATACCATATCCATGCACGTACTATGGATTGCCGGGCGGAAACCCTTTCTTCAGAAAATCACAGAGAGTTGTGAATATTGTATCTCCATGTAGGCAAGAAGAAGAATTGCAGGTTTTTGCACGTGCAGAGACAACGAATGTGTGAGAGAAACCACAACAAGATGCTACTATTGAGGATGTTTCGCCAAAGACCACATTGGAGGGAGTGATTGAAGCAAGCTTAGGGGAGATACCCCCGAAAAGCTCTTATGTGCCACCTCACAGGCGTGTTGATGCAGCTGATGTTTCAGATCCGGTCAATTCTAAGTCAAAGAAAGAGCATCGTCATTTTAAGAAATTCCTGGAGATATTCCGAGAACTCCACATCAATATTCCATTAGTGGAGATGATCGAGAAAGTACCCGCCTATGGGAGGTTCATCAAGGAAATCATCAATAAGAAGAGGCGGATAAAAGACGATGCAATTTATTGGATGAATGAGACGGTGAGCTCTATGATTTACGGGAGTTCACCAAAGAAGAGAAAGGACCCAGGAGGTTTTTACATACCGTGCTCAATAGGTGGTCAACATTTTCCTAAAGCGCAATGTGATTCTGGCGCTAGCATAAATCTCATGCCTTTGGCGACATTTCAAAAGTTGGGGTTAAAAGAGATAAAGAAGTTGGCTGCAACAATTGAATTGGCGGATGGGTCTACCGTGAGACCCTATGGAGTATGTGAAGATTTTCTAGTCAAAGTGGATAGATTCATATTTCCGGTGGACTTTGTCGTCATGGATATGCCACCGCTCCAAAGCTGTGAAATTCTTCTAGGAAGATCGTTTCAAGCAACGGCGGATGTCGTCACTGCCTTAGGGAGAGGTACTTTGTCTTTGGTCATTGGAGGAGATCGTGTTGAATTCAAATTACCGAATGATCCTCTAAGTGCAGTTCCCAAGGTGAAAAGATGATGATTGTCACACCGTCTAGCCTAAGACGTTAAATAAGGGCGCTTGTTGGGAGGCAACCCAACCATTGGTACATTAGGATAGTTTAATTATAGTCGTAGATTGCTTTTATTTCGTTTAAATTTTAGTGTAAAGAAGATACCTTGATCTGTTTGTTCAATGTGCAGGCACAGGCAGGGTCGATACCATCGACACACTGGTCGATGGTATCGACATGGGTTCAGGTTGACAGCTGCAAAAATCGCACTGAGTCGATACTATCGACGGCCCCGTCGATGGTATCGACATACCTACAGGCAGGTCGCAATAAAAGTGTCGATAGTATCGACACACCAGTCGATACCATCGAGATCTCTGGAGAAGTTCAGAAAGATTTTGCTCAGTCAACTCGATACCATCGATGGCCTCATCGATGGTATCGACATGATCACAGGTAGAAGTGAAAAAGTGGCGGTGTCCAATTGAAGGCAAGTCGATACTATCGACCCTCGTCGATGGTATCGACATCCATGTCACCGATCCGCGCAAAGACATCGACGACGATCGCGAGTCCACGTCAGCGATCTGGGTGCTGCGTCGATACTATCGACTTGCGTCGATGGTATCGACACATCAGCAATCCGGGTTTCACGATCCAGCAATCGTCAGCCGTCGATACTCGCGAGGGAGGCGGATAGCATCGAGACGTGTCGATACCATCGACCCGCGTCGATGGTATCGACGGGTCAACAGTGGCGCCGGCCAAGTCTATTTAAGGAGAATTGCAACGTCATTTGACGTCACACCTTCAGAGCAAACGTCCTCCTTTGCGCCGAGCACTCCCCCGAGCCCTCCAAGACTGAAGAGCAGCGACAGCGAGCAGGGATCTTCACCGAGCAGAGAATCACTTCTCCATCTTCCCCGAGCTCTCTTCTTCTAATCCCATCTTTCTTGCAACAATGGTGCACGCCGACGGATCATCGTCCTCGAGCGCGAATCCCATGGAGATTGTGGAGTTTGTTCCACCCCCTACTGCTTCCGTATCACGTCCGCGCTTGGTTCACCCGTCCACGGAGGTGAAGAAGGTTTATGAGGAGATCATGAAGCGGAAGATCGAGCCGACCCGGTATGTGGACCGGGGAATGATCTGTGTTCTTGGATTCGAGGCCAACTTGGCCTATGTGCTGAAGGGTCAAGCACGCCACACCAGCATAAGGCCAGACGAGCTGGAGCGCCATGCGGATGGGCAGCCATTTTTCGGCGAATGGCCCACCTACAAGGAATTGGTGGCGGAGTTTATGGCGTCCCTCGACGTCTGCGTCGCACCCAACGACGTGGTGGCGTCGGACCGTGAGTGGATCAAGGGGAGGGTGTCCTTCTGGCTGTTCAACATCAACTACAACATCACTCTTCAGCAGTTCAACAACATCTTTAACTGGAACCACTCCCAACATGATCACCGACGCCCAGATTCCCGCACCGACTACGATAAGATCTTCGCCGAGCTAGTCACAGTGCCGGCGGGAAAGACAGTGAGCTACCACAATGCTGCGGTAGCGGACTTCGAGCATCCCTTCGTCCGGTTCTTACACCGGATGTTGAGCCTTACGTTCTTTGCTCAGAGTGATTTAGCATTGAGCAAGTTTCAGGAGAGTGGTCTTTTCTTCCTCTACATGCTCCTGAAGCGACAAGAATGCAACTGGGGTGCGTTCTTTCTGCAGCGCATCCTGGCGGTGAAGAGGAGCACAAGGAAGGCTCCGATCCATTTTGCTGGGCTCATCACCAAATTGGCGATGTACCTGGGGCTGAATTTACAGTCCATGACTCCGATTTCCACGAGGAGTAAGGTGAACGTGCAGCATCTGCACCGTTCAAACCTTATCCTTCTCCGGGATGGGTTGGCGTACGCACACTGCCACATCAACCACGCTTATCAGGAATGCGCACTGTCGGATGTCGTCTTCCACATCGAGGGAGCCCAGCACTTCCGGTGGCCGATCATAGCCGTCGAGTCCGATGAAGAAGAAGGCGGTAATGATGAACAAGAAGGCGAGGCTGAGGAGGAAGAGGAGGCTTTCACACCTCTTCGCGCACGAGTAGCACCACGGAAGTGTCCTAGGATGCATCCGGGTGCATCTTCATCATCACAGCCCCCGCCGCCATCACCACAGCCCTCGCAGCCAGGCGAGGATGCCTACTCAATGCAGAGAATGTATACGATGCTGCAGGACATACATCAGACATAGCAGCAGCATCTAGAAATGTATACCAGTATTCAGGATACTATGAACCGGTTACTTGACAACCAAAGGGCGATGTTCGAGAATGAACGTCTCCTCCTCGACAACCAACAGCAGATACACAATCGGTTGCAAAGGATGGAGATGAAACAGGAGCCCTTTTACGACCATTACTGGAGTCAGAGCTACTTTGGAGGCTATCCACAGCCTCCGCCGAGGACCCATTACGATCCGAGCTTCCAGGGGGAGTATCCTTCTTGGGATCCTACGGCCCCACAGTACCCGCCTCCGCCTCCACAAGAATGATCAGGGTATCTTTGTTCCACTCTTAAGTTTGTTTTTGACTATGAGGCCATAGTCGAATTCAAGCTTAGGGGGGATAGCTGGAACAGCTCTATCTTTTCTTTTGTTTGTTTTTAGTTTTTGCTTTGCTATTTGTTCTTGCATTTTTAGTTTTTGTTTAGGATCCACATCTATCTAGTGTAACTGTGGATGTCGTAAAAGTTGTCATCTCGCTGTGTGTTCATGGGAAATTTAAGGGAATTTTAAAATTTTTGTGTCTTTGGGATAGCTTGACTTGGTTGTCCTTGGGGAACTTATCCTATGAAAATGATTGATTATGTCAACTTTAAAACAATATTCACACCTATACTCCCATTGACTCATGAAGAGTGGATAGTAACGGTTGTTTGAGCCTAACCTAATCAAATGGTAATGAGACCTTAATTGGATATAAGAGAGAGAACCCTTTGAATCACTACACATGTCAGTAAGGAGGGACACATAATACTCTTCTAAGGTTCAGTAATCTAATCTTGTGATCATTCCACTTCATTTTTCCATAATCCACCTAAGAATTGGAAGTAAAGTACAGTTTTAATTCCTTCTTGTGTGCATAGCATTTAGATAGGAATTGCATTGATATTTTCCATACGTTTGCATAAAAAGAGAAAAATATAGGGATTCATGCACATTACCTTTAGGTGCATGCCATGTAGTTGCACTCATGACTTTCATGATTATCATGCATTAAGTACACCATGTATCTCAATTTTTCCTCAAAAGTGATCTAAATTGTTCCATACCTTCGAAATATTGCAAAGATTTCCAATCATGAAGAAAACAGCCCAATACATGTATCTCTAAGCAATTATGGATATGTGGGCTGAAAGAAAGAAAACAAAAGAGAAAATTTTTTTTTGAAAATCTGAAAAAAATTGAGAAAAGAAAAAAAAAGAAAGAGAATTTAGAAGGAAATGGAATAAGAGGGAGAAAGGAACATGATATCACTCGCATTACAGGAAAATTGAGTACATGATGTGGCTTAAGTAGATTTCCATCTCATTTTGAGGTGGAAGGTTAGTGCATGCATCATTTCACCCAATTTAGGCATTAGGGAATTTTTATTGTGCATTTGCATCACGTAGGACATTTTGTTTTATGCATATTGAAACTGTGCAATACTTCCAAGTTCTTCCATGAACCACCCATTCCATCCACCCGTTGCTCGGATTGGTAGGCCATCGTGAATTTCTCCTCACTAATGATTATCAGGAGAACTGCTTCCATGTAGATGGTAGTTAGGGCGAGCAATGTAGTGTAGGCGATCACAAGATGCACCAATGCTGAATCGGCGAATTTTATTATGTTAACTGCCTTATGTGATAGTGTTTATCAGTTTAAAAGGATAATTTCTCTTATTGATGATTATTGTCGCCTTTAGGGTAATTACTGTTCTATGGTTAGAGAAGGCCGGTTTGAGAACGTTCAGTGGGAGTCACATGGGATGTTGGGTTAGTGTATTGATTTTTAGTTGACATCTGCAATTCTATTCTAAGGATCAGTTGCTCGAGGGAGAGCAATGTTTAAGCTTAGGGGAGTTTGATGCGATGATTTTGAGTCGCATTTATAGACCCTTTTCATATGTGTTTTGTGCGCTAATTACTCATTTTTATGGATAATATTGCATAATTCACTCATTTCGGTCTTTGCCATCATTCTATGTCAAATCCCCTTTGTTTTACCATTTTGAGCATTATTTATCATATTATCATAATTTGTGTGGATTTACTTGGTCTTGTTGTGGAATTTCAGGAAAAACAAGTATCTGCTTCCGTCGATACCATTGACGGAAGTCGATACCATCGACCAAGCCACAGATTTCCAGCCGAGAGGAGCAGCACAAAGTCAATACCATCGACACCCAAGTCGATGGTATCGAGATCCCTTCAGGTTGCTGGCGAGGAAGCTGTCGATACCATCAACCCAAGTCGATGCCATCGACGCGTGGAGGCTACAGCGTCGCTAAACGACAACAACCGACGCTAAAGAGAGTCGATACCATCGACCCAAGTCGATGGTATCGAGATGACACAGGCACTCAGACAAAAAGAAAAGAAGGCTGCCGCTAATACGCTGGGTCGATACCATCGACCCGCGTCGATGGTATCGACGCCGGCAGATATGCGTTGGATTCGTTTTGATCTCGATCGGACGGCTGGAGTTATTTGACGACCTAATTAGGGACTTATACCTAATGACGGCCGCCAACACGAGGGGAGGATCTCATTTTGCATTGCACGAGTGCCGAGGAAGGAGAAAAAGGAGAACGGAGGCCAGAAGCTCATCCAGGGTGATTCGGACGTTGCCGAAGATGAATTCCACCACCGACAGGCGGGGAAGCTCGTATTCTACGCCAAGGATCTACCTGTTCTTCTCCGTTCAGGGGTTTTCCCACTTGTTTCACATTTTTCTTATGAATTCCCCTATTTCTACCATGTATTCGTGTGAGATGAACATGAGAGGCTAAAACCCTCCATCTTTAGGACCGGGAGTAGCCCGGGAATGCATTGTATGACAATTTTGTATTGATAATTCATATTTTCTCTCTTAAATCCGTGGTATAGTTTCGTTTTCTCCATATATATTGTTATGCTTGATCACCATAATAATAACTTAATGCCCTTAATCACTTCGACAGAAGGATTAACGGTTGAAAAGAGACGAAACCTACATTAATCGATAAAACCCTTGACAAAGGAGTTGTAAAATTAATGGTGGAAACTGAGAGACCGTTTGTAATGCGCTTAGTCTAGGGGAATGATTACTACGACGGTGGAATCAACCTAGACCTAAGTAGTGAGTTACACCACGACAGTGGGTAATTCTATTTTCAGGCCACTACCCGGATAGAGAGAGAAGAGTGAGGAATTATATAAAAACTAATACAATGTTGACCTGCGGTGAAACCGCAATCCTAAAGATACTCTTTTGAATTGATTAAATTAACCTTTAATCGATTGTTTTCTTTGTTTCATTTTGTTTTCTTTTTAATTTCAACAACAAACCCTATTTTGTCATCCGGCCTAGCTGATTGCAATTAGTTAGTAGGAGTCTCCAATAATTCACGTAGCCCTGTGTTTGACTCGGGCCTCACAAAGGCCTATATTACTCGACGTGTATACTTGCGTTTAAGCGCGTAGTAAAATACATGTCAAATAATAATAGAGTTGAGTTCAAGTTATATAACCCACCTCAAGATCTACACAAGAGCTTCAAGCTCCAAAGCTCCATGTTCCCAAGGTTGAGGATGACTTATCAAAATTCCACGACTCGACTACAACACTTCTATATGAACGAAGATACCATAGTTAGGAACTTGGTAAAGAAGAAAAGAAAGAAAGGAACCATGACCCAAGAAGCATAGTCCACCCAACATTGTAGATGACCATCGCTTCACCTTAGGCAAGATGCTTGATCTCCTTCCTATTCCTCAAGCTTCTATGGTCATCCACCAAGAAAAGGATGACATGAGAGTCAAAAGTTTCACTTGTAGGAAAAAAGAGAGGCTTATATAGTTGAGGTTCAAGAGAGAGTGTGTTTGTGAAGTGTCATCATCATATGTACCTATGTGACATGTGCCATGCATGGTGGCTTCATGCATCCATAATTGTCTTGTCATGCAAAACTCATGAGGTTAATCCATAGATTAGATATTGGCCATTGGGTATCTTGCTTGATAAGATATCACAACCCAATATCACATTATGTGCAAACCGATACAACTTTAGCAAGGAACATCTAATCTGATATGCTTCTCCTACTTAAGCTGCTTAGCCCAAGATGAGTACTTTCAAAAGTATGCTAAACTGTTATGGGACCTCCTCTATGGCTTCCAATCTGATAGGCATTCCCATATATACTTCATAACTTGCACACAACCCCATCTAGGCTCAAAACACTCAACACTTCTTTGGTTCTTTCACCACAATGAGTGCTATCATTAAACTAAGACTCAAACAAGGCACCCCCTTCTTTCTCTCTCCTCTAGATGATGCTAAGAGAGAGAAGGAACACTCTAGAGGTGCTAATTTGCAAATAAACCCCACATTTGGGTAAATTACAATATTTACCACAACTATCATATAAGGCACAAACATTTTGCAAATAAGTTTGGAATTGAGAATTAAACTCTCCTCAAGTCTTAATTACTTTTCAAATATTAAGACAAGGTTCTAAGAAACTTACTTAGATAAAACTTTTAGGGTTATCCCAAAACCCAGGTCAGGGGTGTTACAAGTTATCAACCCCTAACAAGGATTTCGTCCCCAAAATCTCAAGAGAAAAGAGAAGTGTACTTCCTACTCATATCTTCCTCTAGTTCCCATGTGGCTTCTTCAATGCCACGATGATGCCAAGGAACTTTCACAATCACTATGTCTTTCTTTTTTAACTTCTTGATTCTTCAGTCAAGAATCAACACTGGACCTTCCACATAGGATATATCTTCATCTAATTCTACCTCTACAGGTTCCAATACAAGCTCTGTATCAGGGTGACATTTTCTTAATATAGATACATGAAATACTAGATGTAGTCTATGCAATTCGGGTGGTAGTTCCAACTTATAGGCTACCTTTCCAACATGTGCTATCGCCGAATAGGGTCCCATAAAACTAGGAGCCAACTTACCCTTCTTCCCAAATCTGATAATACCTTTCCAAGGAGAGACCTTGAGATACACTTTGTCTCTGACTTGGAATTATAAAGGCCTATGGTGATTACCAGCATATGACTTCTGTTTGTCCTGTGCTTCCTTTAATTGTTGTTGTATCACTTTAATTTGTTCTATTGTGTGTTGCACAAGTTTAGTTGCAAAAAGTTGGTATTCTCCTATTTCATACCAGCATAATGGAGATCTACAATGTCTACCATACAATGCTTCATATGGTGCCATATCAGTGCTTTTCTGATAACTGTTAGGGTAGGCAAACTCTATCAAACTCAAATGTATATCCCAACTACCTACAAACTGAAGAACACATGCCCTAATAAAGTCTTCCAAGGTCTATATAGTCCTTTTAGATTGTCCATATGTCTAAGGGTGGAAAGTAGTACTGAACTTTAACTGCATACCCAAAGCTATGTGTAATCTCTCCCAAAAGCAACTTGTAAATTGGGGACCTCTGTCAGACACAATTGTTGTTGGGATTCTATGCAACCATACTATCACATCTACATAAATCTGTGCAAGTTTCTCAATAGTGTATGTTGTCTTAACATGAAGAAAATGTGCCAACTTTGTCAACCTATCAACAATCACTCGGATGGAATCCTGACCTTTGGTTGTTCTAGGAAAACTATCTACAAAATCCATTGTCACATGATCCCACTTCCACTGTGGTATAGGTAATGGTTGTAATGTTCCTGCAGGCTTCTGGCGCTCAGCCCTAATATGCTGACACACCAGACATCGTATAACAAACTCAGCTACATGCTTCTTCAAACCAGGCCACCAATACATATCTTTTAGATTTTGATACATCTTGGTACTTCCTGAATGCATAACATACATAGATGAATGAGATTATTCCATAATTGTCTCCCTTAGGTCATTCACATCAGGTACCATGATTCTACCATGGTAACAAACTGTTCCATCTTCTGACTCATGAAATTTGTCTCGCTTCTCACTACCATGTTTTGATCTGATCTAATGTATCATAGTATCAGTCTATTGTTCTTCTTTAATCTGTTGTCCCAATGTAGGTTTTACTTGCATCTATGTCAGCAATCTGATTAGAAAAGATACTTCCATTTGTACATTCATTTGTCATAAGAAAAGTAGCATGTCCTGCTTATGACACACCAAAGAATTCAACTGTGCTTTATCAATGAATGAAGATCAGGACTTTCCACTTAGTAAATCTTCCACCACATTAGCCTTTCATGGATGATAATCTATTGTGCAATCATAGTCTTTGATTAGTTCCATCCAGCGACGTTGTCTCATGTTTAATTCTTGTTGTAAAAAGATGTACTACATATTCTTATGATCTTTGAAAATCTAAAAGCTCCCCATACAGGTAATGTCTCTAGATTTTCAAGGCATGAATCACTACAGCCAACTCCAGATCGTGTGTAGGATAATTCTTCTCGTGTTTCTTAAGTTGTAGAAAGGAAAAAGAAATCACTTGTTTATCTTGAATCAACACACATCCCAAACCATTCTTTGAGACATCACAAAAGACAATGTATCCTTTCCCTTGCTCAGGTAACACTAACACCGGTGCATTGGTCAATTTTTCCTTCAACAACTTGAAAGAGCATTGACACTTGTCATTCCAAACAAAAGGAACATCCTTCCTGATTAACCTAGTTAGGGGTAATGCTATAGAACTGAAGTCTTTGATGAACCTCATGCAGTAACCTGCCAAACTTAGGAAATCGCAAATCTATGTTGGTGTCTTATATTGTTCCCATTCTAGAATAGACTCCACCTTTTTAGGATCAACATAAATGCCTTTAGCAGATATGATGTGTCCTAAAAAAGATACTTCTAACAATCAAAACTCACACTTACTCAACTTATCATATATCTTGTGTTGTCTTAACAAAGTCAATGCTTGATGAAGATTTTTTTCATGTTGTTAGCCATCGCGACTGTATATTATAATGTCATCTATAAAGATCACTATAAACTAATCAAGGAATGGCCAGAACACTCTATTCATCAAATCCATGAATGTTATTGGTGCATTAGTTAGTCCAAACGACATAACTATAAACTCATAATGACCATACCTTGTCCTAAAAGTTGACTTGGGCATGTCATCCTCCTTAATCCATAATTGATGATATCCTAACATCAAGTCTACCTTAGAAAATGTTGAGGCACCATGAAACTGGTCAAACAAATCATCTATCCTTGGAAGAGGATACTTGTTCTTTATTGTCACCTTGCTCAACTATATATAGTCTATACATAACCTCATGGATCCATACTTTTTCTTTTCAAAAAGTATCATAGCACCTCACGGTGATGTACTTATCCAGATAAAACCTTTATCAAGTAACTCTTGTAACTATTTATTTAATTTTTCCATCTCAGTTGGTGCCATACTATAAGGTGTTTGGGATATTGGTTCTGTAATGGGAACTATATTGATCTCAAAATCACTCTCGAGGTGGAGGAACATTAGAAAAATCCTCAAGAAACACATCCTTAATTTCCCTGACAACTGACACTTCTGGAACACTAGGACTTTCTATCTTGGTATCCATCACATGTGCTAAGAATGGCTCACACCCATGTCACAATAGTCTCTCGTCTATCATTGTTGATACTAGACATGTTGGAAGAATGTTCTTGTCTCCCTCAAAGATCTATGTCTCACCACCATAGTTGAACATAGCCTGCTTGGAACCATAATCTAAGACTACATTATACTTTTTGAAGGTGTCCATCCCAAGGATTACATCAAATCCATGCATCTAAAGTGGTATAAGATCCACTTGAATGTTGTGTTCTAAGAAAGAAAGAACACAAGGGAGCATACCTCTTATAACACCACGGAACCAACTAATGGAGTTTCTAATAGCAAGTTATCCATTCTATGACTAACAATCAAAAGGCTGTTATGAATCACTTCACAAGTGATAAAGGAGTGTGTAGTGCATGGGTCAATCAAAATAGATATGAAGCAAGGTGAAGACATATCAAAATGAAATAACTCCATCTGACCTGTCATGACTCATGGGTTGAATACTGCTTCCTACTAACTCATAGCATAGAATCTCGACATTGCCTGTTGTCGACCTCATCCTCTGTTACCTTGTACAGATGAACCTACTTGAGATGCTTGTCCACATCCTCCTCCTCGTGCACCACTACTAAATTGTTGTCTCTAAGAGCCTTGTTGACTCTGCCTTGGTGGTTGGGTTACCTTAGTATCTCTTACTAGACAATCTCTCATCAGATGTCGTGTCTAACCACACTTATGGCAGGTTATGGTCTCTTGTTGTGGCCTAGACGGCCTTGTCACTGACATTGATGCCACACTATGGGCTCCAATAGGTGGAAAATTATGACCTCTACCCTTTACTTGTCATCCACTGTGTTTGAGCATTGAACCTTTATGGTACATACGGTGCAAGAAACTAGGTTTCTTGTAGCTTCTAGACATCTGTCCTTAGAACTAGACAGGTCGTTTCCTAAAATTGGACTCACGTTTCTCGATTATTGACCTTTCTATCCTCCTAACTGATTCCACGAACGTAGAAAATCTCTCCCTATTGTCTAGAGTAGCTGCAGATGTGGATAACTCAACATTCAGACCCTTTTTAAAACGTTGAATCCTCTCCTAGTTTGTAGTTGCCATGTGTGGACAAAATCACAGAAGCTCCATGAACTTAGCTTCATACTCAATAATCTTCATAGGCCCTTATCTAATTCGTTCAAACTGTGAGATTTTCTCATCCAGGTATGTCTGAGGAAAGTACCTGTTGGTGAACTCACTTCAGAATTCCTCCCATCCGACCTCAACATCAGGCCTTTTCTCCTCTTCAATGGCCCACCAATGGCTAGCACTCCCTTTAATAGGTATACAGCATGTCTAACTTTGTCAGTTTCTGGGATGATAAGAATCTTAAAAGATTTTTCTAACTCAGTGAGCCACAAATCTACATATGTTGGGTCAGTTGTTCCAACATATTCTATAGCTCCCACATGGTGTAGTCGTTCAAAAGTCTTACCAGAACCTAGAGATTCTACATTGGTGATTGGTACCCTAGATGGTGGTATCGCATCTGCCATATGTGTTACTTTCCTTATGAACTTCCCAAAGAGAGCATGAAAAGTAGGGTTCTCCAGCATAGTGTGATCCAATTGGAGATTCTCAGGCACTCTTTTCCTCTCTCCTATTCCCTTGTACCTCCTCCCGATGTAGTAATGTTGCTCTCAGCAACATGTTCTTCATGTTCTCCAGACATCTTTAAACTTTACTTCTTATTCTATATTAGCAGAAGTCACTATAAGATCAAATGGAGGACACCAGAACGGACTCAACAATCTTAATCCTATGTCCCTGTAGACTCGGTGAACCCAAGGCTCTGATGCCAAAATTTGTGATGATAGATATCAAGTGACAACATTATCACATAAAACTATGAGGAAATAATCATTAACAGTGGATTATCGAAAATCACTAAAAATTTAAAACCTTTTTACCAAGAGATCCATTACCAGGAAACACTTTACAGAAAGAATCAAACCATATATACATCATGGTTCACTTTATACATACATCATTCCATCACCTCGTATGGGTATGAGATATCAGTTACTTTACCAAAACATATACAAAAGCAACGTTAGGCATCGAGGCGTACAAGACAAAATCTCATATTGATCATAAAACTATTTACACACAATCTCCCAAAGACCTGAGAGTATAGGGATAACACATAGAACTCTATATCTACAAGACACATAACAACACACTCAACCTGAGCTGTTACTATTGTCCTTGTTGCTGTTGCCCGCTCTCTGTTGCACGATCTCTACCTCCCCGTGCACGTCCACCTAAAAAGTGTGGAAACCCACAGGGTGAGGTTTATATCTCAGTGGGAGATATAACCCTCCTCCAACAATATTATTGCCACAGATAAATCTTATGAAAGAGATCAGAAGAAACATTTATTGAATTAAATAGGTATAACTA